>JAUKTV010000019.1:0-390601 GCA_030549205.1 Apiosordaria backusii
TTTATAAAAATAAAAATCTTTACTTACTTTTTATTAAAATACTATAATTTAATCGAAGCCTTTTTATTTAAAAAAAGTAAATAAACTTTTACTATATTGCCTTTATAACTATAAAATAAAGTTTATTTTAAATAAAATACTACTATACTATTGCCCTTACCTTTACTTTCTATAAAAGTTATAAATAATATAAAAGTACTTTAACGATTATTTAAATAAATCCTTTATTTAACTTAATACTTTATAAATAATAATACCAGTATTAATAGTAAAAAAGTTAAATAAAGAAATATATATTTATATAGACTATTAAAAGCTTAATATAGTTATAATAAAAAACCAATACTTAATTTCTTTAATTTAAAAAATATTAAATACCCTATACTACTTTAAATACTTTATTAAAATAGATATTATTATAACCTTTAATTATCTTTAAATTACCTTTAAAGATAAGTAAAAAATAACATTTAATATTAAATTCAGCCTTTTTAAATACTTAATAGTAAACTTTAATATAATAAATACCTTTAGTTTCTTTTAATATTATATTAACTATATACTCTTTAATCTTTTAAATAAGTATATAATAGTATATTTAAATAATATTTAAATCTATAGTAAAATAAAGTTAAAATACTGCTAGTATATATATAAAGTACTTTAAAGATTTATTAAGGCCAGCCTTACTTTAAATATTAAAAAGTATAAGTTTAATATAATAAAAATAAAGTATTTAAGTTTAATAATCTTAATAACCGGTATTATAATAGACTTTAATAAAGTAAAGACTATTATTAATTAAGAACTTTTATAAATATTAAAGGAACTATAGTATTTTATAGGCTTTATAAACTTTTACTAGTAATTTATTAAAGGCTTTTTATTTATTATCTATTTCTTTATTAACTTAATAAATAAAGAAAAGTAAATAGCTTTAAATAAAGAGGCTATTATTACCTTTAAGTTTTTAAAATAAGCCTTTATAATAGTATTAATTTTAAGCTATTTTAATTTAAAAAAGAAGATAGTAATAAAGGTAAATACCTTTAATAAAACCTTAAAGAAAGTCCTATTTTAATATAATAAAATAAAAAAGCTCTATTTAATAATATTCTTTTTAATAAAGTATATAGTAATAAAGTATAATTATAAAATCTATAATAAAGAATTACTAATAATTATAAAGGCATTTAAAAAATAAAGATTAGAACTTTAAAAAAGTTAAAACATAATTAAAGTAATAATAGATTATAAAAGCCTTTAATACTTTATAATAATGAAATTACTTAATTAATGATAGGTTAAGTAGTGTAAATTTTTAAATAACTTCATCTTTTAATTCTAATATTAAATAAAGAGATATACTATTATTTTAAATATATTTTTATAATAATTTAGAAATACCTTTAAAAGTATTAAGGATTTTTCTAACGATAGAATAGTAAACTATATATAAATACTTTTTTTTTAAAAATATTAAATATAATTAAATACTAAACTAAGCTTACTTTACCTTTATATTTTTAATATTTTATAATTAATTGATAAGTTAATTAATATTATTTATAGAATTTAGATAATTGCCTTTTTAATTTTTAAAGTTTTTTAAAATTTAATAAGGAAATAGTTCTTTAAAGCTTTACTTTATAAACTTTAAACTTTAAAAGAAGACTATACAGTAGTAAATAACTATATCTTTATAAAAGACAGACTTTAAATCTTCTTTAACGATCTTTTAAAACTATAGATCCTATACTAGACCTATAGTTCTTTACTAAAGGACTATTTTAAATACTTTAAGACTTTTAACTTTATTTACTATATATATTATTAATTATAAATATCTTAAATAGTAGCTTTATTTATAAAAAAGCTATTACCTATATATATAAATAAAGTTATTATAACTCTTTTTAACTGGTTTTTTAAAATTACTATTAGTGCTTTTTAAACTATAGTCGGATATTTCTATAGACTTTATTAGCCTATTACTACTATATAAGTAGAACAGTTTAAAGTATAAGTCTATAATAGTAATAGTAAACTGATTAATTAAAAATACTACTATAAAGATAATGGTAAAGTATTTTATTACCTTTATATACTAACTTTATAAGATCTTTAGCTTTATTATCTTTAATTAAAGAACCTAGTTTATATTAGTATTTTAAAAACAAATAAACCGTCTTTTAAGTATTATATTAAAAGCTTTATTAGCATTCTATTTTAAAACTGATAATTATATTAAGATTGTAAATACTAGAATAGAATAGTATTTAAAGGCCTACTATTTATTCTATTAAGATAATTAAAATAAGTAACTATCGCTAGTTAAGTTTATAGTTAATAATTATACCTTAAAAACTATTAGCCTATTTTCTTTTTTTACTAACTATAGTTAGTACTTATGTCTCTCTAAAAAGTAGAGCTTCTAAAAAAGAATTTCTTTTACAACGCTATATCCGGCGTTGATTCTCTTTACAGTTAATCTAGTATACCATTTAAACTGCTTAGGGCTACTGTTATAGTTATATAACTAGTATATATTTATTATATACTTATTATATAACAAAACCTTTTACTATCAAGTTTAATAATAAGCTTATATAATAACATTATAGTTAAACCTTTTAAACGCCTTCTTTACTATTAAATTATTTATAACTGTACCGATAACTTCTTTACTGGCCTATATTAAAGTTAAATACCAGCGCCTATATAAAATTAAAAAGGATTCTATTTACTTTTCTTTCTCTTTTATATTACCTATTATATTCTTTTCCTATATTATTTACTATATTACTTTCCTATATTACCTACTATATTATTCTTCTATATTACCTACTATATTAAGACTTAATTAATTATAATAGTAAATATAAGTTTGTCTTATATAACTTAATAATTAAAAGATAGTACTAATATAATAGTAGTATATAATTATATTAAAAGCTTATAAGTATAAAATTTTAAGGTTAGATTATTATAAGTACCTTAAATTAGCTGATATAATAATGGCTATATTAAAGAAAGATAGTAAGAAGTAAAAGAATATAAGTATTGCTTATACTTAAATATATACTATATATACTATTATTACTTTATCTATTAATTAATATACTAAACTCTATTAATTCAAATAGGATCTGATCGATCTTAATATAGATTAGTAGATTAAAGAAGATAATATAGAGACTTAAGATAAAGCCTTTAAATAAAAAGATAAAGTAGAAGGGTAGTTAGTAATGCTAATATTAATTGCAGGTATAATAGTAAAGGCTAAGATACTTTAATAAATAGCCAGTTTAATAATATATTAAATAACTTAAAGATACTGTTTACTATTATATTAATCGTAAGCATCTATATATTATATTTTATATATATACTACTGAACCTTAAGTAGTTAGTACTTATAGATAGGCATTCAATCTATAGAATAAGCTAGTATTGCTAAAATCGCAATATAGTAATGTAAGTTTCTTAAAGCTAAAATAGCTATTAAATGTTTTTAAAAAGTAATAAGCTGATATTAGGCCTTTATAGTAAAAGTATAGAAAAAATAAGCCTACTATATAAATATTAAATAATAAGACTACCTTTATTACTTTATTAAAGATAAGGTTTAAATTAATATTTACTATCTATCTTTAAAAAGACTAATAGTAAAGCTTAATAACTGATAGTACAGTCTATTTATTATAATTAAGGTCTATTTATATACAGTAATAATAGGACTTTTACTTAACTTAAAAGCTTCCCTTATCTTTTATATCTTTTTAATTAAAAAGTATATAGAAAAAGTTTTAAACTAGGATTTAGTAAATAAGGAGTTTAATTAAAAAGTAAATAGTATTTTATTAATAGATTAAAGTAAAAGTAATACCGAAGAGAAGTTTTTTTTTAAGAAAATTTTAAGTTTAAAAGTAGTTAAAGGAAAACTCTAATATTAAAGAAAGTAGCCTTTTCTTTATAGACCTATATAAAAGCTAATAATAAATCTAATAAGGTATAATAGTAATATCAAGGCTTTTTATATTAAAAATCTATTTAAGTCTAACTTAATTATAGTATTAATATAATAGTTAAGTATAGAAAGTAAAAGAGGATAGCTATTTAAATAGATTTAACTACTTAGTTTTAAAATGATAAGATTTAAGGCTTATAGATAGTAAGATTAAGTTTAAAAAAAGTAATTACCGAAAGAAAAGCTAAAATAAAATAGAAAGAAAATATAGTTAAATCTTAAAAAGTAAAGAAGATTAGTAAATTAAAGTAAAGATAAAGGTAAAATACTATCGGATTAAATAGTTTAAATATATAAAAAGTTATTTATAATAAAGTAAAAAGTATAGTTAATAAAATCTTAACCTTTCTAATTATCATTAGTAATACCTTTTAAATAGTATATAGTTAAAATATTTACAGTATTAATATAGACTATACTTATAGTAATAATTATAAAGTTATAAGTAAGATCTTTTAAAAGTAACTATATTATAGTTATATACTGGTACTTCTTTAAGATAGCTTTAGCTTTATTAAACTTTTTAAGGAGGTTTTAAAAAGTAAAAAGGAGACTATAATAGAAGAATATAGTTTAATAATATATAGTTAAAAATTAAAAGTATATAGTATAGGCAGCCTATAATAGAGTTAATAATAAATTAAATAAAAATTAATGTTAAAAAATATATTTTAATATCCTTTTTAAAACTGATAAAATAATAAAACTTATACTATATTTTAGTAACTAATTTAAAAGCGGTAATAAGGTATTAAAAATAGAAAACTTTAGTAAAGTAAAGTAAGAAAGTAGTATATAGTAACTTATAGTAATAACTTTAATAAAACCTCTATAAACTATAATTAGATAGTAAAAGTTAATAAGTTACTTTTTATTATTTTTATTAATATTATAGTCTTTTAAAGTCTTTTAAAATTGAAAAAGGAAGTTTAATATTAAATAGGTATCTTTAAAATTACTAAGCATTTTAGTAAGGATTTAAAGTTAAAAAATAAACGACTTAATTATAAAATATAAAAGTAAAATAAGCACTTACTTAATTATAGTTTAATTTACTTTAAATATATACTTTATATTTCTTTTTATTTACCTTTATAAAGTAACAGTTAACTAAAAATAATTCAGTTTTATTAAACTTAGACTTTTTAATTTACAAACGTTAGTAAGATATATAAATAATAGTAAAGTAGTAAGTTATAGCTATATAGTTTTATTAATAAATACTTTAAAGTATAATAGTATATTATAATAGAAATAGGGTTTTAAAAAAAGAAAGTAATTAAGAAATAACGATTTAAAAGTAAGACATTAACGGTAAGAATAAAAGTTAGTTAAAAAAAGAGAATATTATAACGATTTAGTAAGAAAAGGAAGTATTATATGTAAGGAAGTTTATAAGTTAGTTAAGAAATTACTATAAAGTAAGGTATTTACTTATATAATAAAGAAATAAGGCTTTTAATAATATTGGAATAGGTATGGCCAATTACAGGCCTAAGGGCCCTGTAATTAGTGCTTACATACTGGCTTACAGTACAGTGGAAGTCTTATACGCAATACCTATAGCTTAGTGCTGGGGTATTAGAATGCAGTACCTTGCAGGTACTGCAGGATAGAAATATAGTAGGTAAACAATTGTATTGTAGTATTAGCCTTCTATAAATCTATTATAATAATCTCTATAGTAAGGTTTATATTTAACTTCTACTATATACTTACTAACTGATATACGGTGCCTTATATACCCTAGCGGGCAAATAGACTAAAGTACAGTTTAGTTAACCCTAAGGTTTACTAAGCTTTATAAACTATTTATTAAGCCCTTTATAGCTTCTAACCTATAGGGCCTATAGACCTATAATTTAATATAGTAATAATATATTTACTTAACTATAGGCCTACTAAGTCTTGGCCAATTTGGCTAGTCTAGTAGTTAATTACAGGATTTATAGGTAGTTAAGTTAGCGTAGTTTATAGCTTTTTAATAATCGACTTATAGCTATATAAAAGGAGCTATGAAACTTAATACCTTTAACTTAAAGTGCAGGTTATTATAGGGTTAGGGTTAAGCTACTTATATTGCCTATAATAGTAGGCCTTAATAGTTCAAATATAAAATTATAGGCAGTTTGGCTTACTAGTTAGTAAAATGTAGACCTTTAAGCTTACTATAGTAAATTACTATATACTTTTTAAAAGCTACTATACTATAAAAGCAATATTAGGCCTTATTTAGGTTATTAAATATATTATAGTACTTACTATATATTAAAATAGTATATAATCTAACTTACTTATAGGGCTTTCTTTTAATTTAAGGTCCTTATACTAAGTTATAATTTTAAGCTATAATAAAACTAGTATTTTATAGCTATTTTTAAAGCTAAAGGTCTTAATTAACTTCTATATATATCAGGCTTAATTAAGCTATAGAAGGAAGCAATACCTATCCTTTATTATTTAAATACTTAAAAAGAAGGAAGCTAGCCTTTTATTTTCTATCGAATAGACCTTATTTAAACTTTTCTTAAGCTATTAAATATAGGCCTTATTAAAGCCTATAATTAAACAATTATTAATATAGGTTATTATAAAAATCTTAGCATTAGGATTATAAAAGATAGTAGAGTTAAAAATTAATACTATAAAACCTTCTTTTTTTAATAGCTTAGTAAGTTTAGCTTACTAAAGTTTAAGGCTTTACTTTAAACTATATAAGGCTTTAAAAAGGTAAATTATTTAGTTGGTTTTAAACTTAAAGCCTTATCTATATAGCTTGGTTTTAATAGTTAAGTCTGCTTTTTAATAGAACTTATAAAAGCCTTTAAGTATAGTTATATAATTCTTCTCTTTTAAATAGCTATTAAGAAATGCCTTTATAAAATCGATCTACTTTATTTCTTAGTTTAATAAAGCTACTATAGTTAGTAGTATATATTAAGGAAATAGTATAGTAATAAAGGCAAAGGTCTTTATAAAATCTAAGCCTTCCTTTTATAAAAGTCCTCTAATAATTAGTTTAATTTTAAACTTTAAAACCCTATTTTCTTTATCAGTCTTTTTATATAGTACTAACCTACTAATTAATAGTATACAGTTTTTAAAGAAAGTACTTTAGAGAAGGAACTTAAAGGTTCTTTAATCAACTATTTACTTAAATTTACTATATATAGTATTTAATTAGTAGGGTTTTTTAAGGTTCTTTAATATTTATTTAAGTATTTAAAGTAATAAACTAATATTAAAAGGACCTTTAAAGACCTTATAATAATAGGCCTTAGTTTTAATTAATATTGATTTAATAAATTAATTAATACCTATTTTAATATCTTTACTTACATTTAAATATAGTTCTTTTATTTCTATTAATAAATAGCCTTTAATAGGAGGTTTTGGGCCAGCTTTAAAGTCTATAATAGATCTATTAAAAGACTTTAGGCTACTATCGATTATAGCCTTTTAAATAATAGGCCTATTAATTAGCTTACTATTAAAGAATTTTTCAGTATTAGCCTATTAGTTAATTTACAAACTTAACTAGGCAGCTAAATCATTTATTAAATATAAGTTACTATCTTTATTTACTAACTACAATTATAATAGTTTTACCTTCCTTTAGTTTAAATCCCCTTTTAAAATAGCAATAATACTTTAAATTATAGTAGGCTTATTTACTATATTAATAAAAGAAGATTTTACTATTGCCTTTTTAACTGGTATTTATATTTAATAGGTCTTACTTTTAAAGACAGTTAATTGCTTATTAGGCTCTATATAGGCCTATAGCTTTAAAGCTTTAAATCTTTTTTCCATTAAAATAAAAAGCTCTATAAAAGAGTTTATAGCTTTAAACTAGCTTAAGTCTAGTTTATAAAAAAGGAAAGGCTTTAATTTATTATAGAATATTTAATAGAAAGTTAGGTCTTTATTATTAACTGCAGTATAGTAAATTAATTTAAATACTATAAGTACTATATAGTACTATAAATATTAAAGGAACTATAATAATACTATTATAGCCTATAATTGTTTTAAAAATACTTTAATAAAGCATTTAATTAGGCTATTTTATTAATTAATATAGGGCCTAAAAGTAAAAAATTCAATACCTTTAATAAAAAACTAGGCTTATAATTTATAGTTAATTTCCTTTTTACAGTTATAGTAAAAATAAATAAAGTACCTATTATAGCAGTTCTTTAAACCTTTAAAAAAGCCTTTAATAGCGTTTAATATAGTTAGTCTTTTAACGTTTAATAAATAAAAGGTTTACTTAAACTAGGATTTTCAGTCTATTAAAATTAATACTATAGAAAGCCTATTATAGGATATAGGCTTGATTTTAAAAGTATTGCCTTTAATAGAATTTAAAACTTTAAATAGGTTTAAAATAATAAAAAATTAAAGCCTTCTTACTACTTTAGCTTTATTATAGGCTAAGTATTAAAAGTTTACTTCTTTTATTTAATTTAAATTTAAAAGCTTAATAGTAACTTTACTAGTCTTTTTTAACAATATTAGGCCTATATAACCTAACCTAATATACTATTTTAATGCTATTTAAAGTAATTTACTATAGTAGTCTATAGTAGTATTAGAGATATTTTTAATAACCTTTTTAAATATATAACCTCCTTAAACCTCTTCTTAATTAAATAAGTTAAGGTTATATAAGCTATTAAGGCCTTTTTTAAATCTATAAAGCTCTTTAATATATCTACCTTAATTAGATCTTTTAAAACTAAGGTTATTTAAACTATTAAGGCCTTTTATAAGCTAATAGAGCTTTATTCCTTTAAGTCTATTCCGGCTATAGCCTTCTTTATAGTTAAATTTAAACCCCTTAAGCCTATAGGGCTTTACCTTTTAAATATTTAAATTAAAGCTAATAGTACTATTGCTATTTAGCTCTATAGGCTTATTATTAAGCCTTTAAAGGTTTAAATCGACCTTTAAATAACTATTCTTTTAAAATAAAGGCCTATTAAAAAGTTCTACTATTAACTTTTACTTTTAATTAATAATGTTAAAACTTATATTATAGTAAATAATTGGCTTCTTTATCTTTTGTAATTTTAAAAAAAAGCCTGAAACTTTAAAGTCGAATACTACTATTAAAACCTTATTCAACTTAAGTAGTACTTCCTTTTTAATCTAACTGCTAGCTTTATAGTATAGTATACTATTAAAAAGATTAATATTAAATTAAAGAATATATAAAGTATTTTTAAGTTTAAGCTTAATATATTTAAAAGGTACTTTCTATAAAAGTACTATAAATATAGCAGTTTTAAAGCCTTTAAGTATTAAAGGACCCTTTCCTATATAAATTATCCTTAATAAGCTATTATTAGACTTATAGTTAGTAAACTATTTTCGATTATTAATAATATAGTTAGTAAACTTAATATTATATAGAAGGATATCTTTTAAAAAAAAGGCTATTAGGGCCTTGCTTTTAACGCTTTTAATACCTTTAGTAAGTTTTATAAATACTATATAAATACCTTTATTACTATCCTTATTATTAAAGTCTTTAAAGACCTTTAAGGCTAGATTATAGAAGTTTATTATATAAATAAATAGATCCTTTACTTTAAGCCTATTTTCAATATCTTTAAGCCTTTTAAAGCATTTCTTCTTTTTCTTCTAAAGAAAGCCTTTAAAGCTATTAGAACTACTATAGCTATTACTTTTAAACTTCCTTTTAAAAAAGACCTTCTTTTTAATATCTTTAAAAGGGCCTTCTTTACTTTTATAGGCTATATCTTTAACGGCTATAGAAGTTAGAATATACTATTCTTTTAATAAGTTTACTATTAAAAAGCTTAAGTTAATAGTACTTATATTTTAGTCTAGTACTTTAGCAGTCTATATAATACTTTATTATATTTTAATCTATAATAGAAAACTCTTTTCTATAGTTTATAAGTATTGATTTACTTAATTTATAGCTTAAAGGTTAATACCGGCTAATATAAACTAACTAACTATATTAAAGAACTTAACGTTAAAGCCTACTAAAAAGCTAGTAAATTGGTAAAAGTTTAAAAAGTAGTATTCTTTATAAAGGTTTCTTTATTATAATTTAATACTACAGAAATACCTTTATATAAGTAGTTTATAGGCTTTAATAGGGTTTATTTGCTATAAAATACAAGCCTAGAGGCCTAAGGCTATACTGTTTTAAAGTAATATTAATAGTAAAGCCTATTTAGTATTACTTTAGGAAGCTACTATAGTAAGATCTTTTATAAAAGTAGCTATATCGATTGTATATAGTATAATATTTAGGCCTTATTTCTATAGATTGAAATTCTTAAAGCCTATAAGCCTTTAATTAATAGAGAATTTATAAACCTTTTTGGTTATTTTAATAGTAATAATAGTATAAAGGACTTTAATGGAATTACTATTAGCCTTAAGTCTTAGTTAATAAGCTACTATAGTTTCTTAATATATAGCCTTAGCTATTATTAAAGAAATAATTATAGTAACCTTAGGCTATTTTAAAGTACTTTAAACTACTATTAAGAGTTTAATTTACTTTACTACTTTAATTATAATGCCTTATAACTATTGAATTTAAGCCTTTTATTCTTTTAATTAAATAGTAAAGGCCTAGTAATTAAGAAAGTTACTTTACCTTTTTACTTTTTTACCTACCTTTAGGATTTATAGAACTACTTACTTAACTATAAATAAAGTAGAAGGCTATTTCTAACTTTTATAAGCTTGTAATTTATAGGCTTTTAATATCCTATAAAGTCTAATTTTACACTCCTTATAGTATAATAAATTTTAATAGTAAATGTAAAATTTAAACCTTATAGGCTTTTAGAAAACTTAATAAGGTAAGGCAAGCTTAGTATTTACCTTATAACCCTACCTCGATAGATAGGCTATAAAATTAGTAATTTTATAACCTACTTATAGTATAGTCTATAATAGTTTAAGATTTATTTATAAAGAGCTTTAAGCTTAAGCTTATAAGCTTATAATTTAGCTAAGTATTTTCTAAGCTTATAACCTATTAAAATAGGTATAGTCAATTATAGGCCTAAAGGCCTTGTAATTAATACTTATATACTAGCTTATAGTATAGTAGAAGTTTTATATATAATATCTATAGCTTAGTATTAAGGTATTAGAATACAGTACTTTATAGGTATTGTAAGATAGAAATATAGTAAGTAAATAATTGTATTATAGTATTAGCCTTTTATAAATCTACTATAATAATCTCTATAGTAAGGTTTATACTTGACCTTTACTATATACTTACCGACTAATATACAGTGCCTTATATATTTTAGTAGGTAGATAAGTTAGAATACAGCTTAATTAACTTTAAGGTTTACTAAGCCTTGTAAACTACTTACTAAACCCTTTATAGCTTTTAACTTATAGGGCCTATAGGCTTATAATTTAGTATAGTAATAATATATCTACTTAACTATAAGCTTACTAAGTCTTGGCCAATTTGGCCAGCCCAGTGGTTAGCTATAAGTCTTATAGGTAGTTAAGTTAGTATAGTTTATAGCTCTTTAATAATCGACTTACGGCTATATAAAAGGAGCTATAAAACTCAGTACCTTTAACTTAAAGTGCAGGTTATTGTAGGGTTAGGGTTAGGCCACTTATACTGCCTATAGTAGTAGGCCTTAGTAGCCTGAATATAAAATTATAGGCAGTTTGGCCTACTGGTTAGTAGGATATAGGCCTTTGAATAGCCCTATAATGAAGTAAGATGCCAGGCAAGTGCCGGATAGCTGACGGGTAGGCTTTCCTACTTAAGCTTCCACCATGTAGTATAATAGTAGCCACCTACTGTAAACTTAGGCCTCACAGGGACCTAGTTTAATAAATAATATTATAGTTATTAAAATAACGGTATAGTGATATAATAATAAAGTAGTAACAGTATTAAAATAACCTTACCTTTATAATATAACGACGGCTTAAAGTTAAAGGTATTGGAAATCGGATTTTTTATTCTTAAAGAAGATTTTTAAGTATAATTAAGGGCAATTGCATTTTAAAAGAAGAAGATACTGTTATAGTACTATATTAATCTATAGATAAAGTAAGGTATTTAGGCCTTAACGGTATTTAGGCCTTAGCGGTATATATCTAGATATCTAATTTCAGAAGAGCTTCGCTCCCTTTTCCTTCCCTCTTTTCTATACGATAATAAAATATTTTACCTAGTCCTTAGCTAGCGCTGTGATAGGAAATCGATAAATTTAATAGTTTAATAATAATAGTAAAGCCAGATAGTACTTTATATATTTATTAAGATTTAATAGATTTAAATAGGCTTTTATAAGAAATTAATAAATTAATAAATTAAATAAAAGAAGTGTTATACGTTAAAATAGAATTTAATATATAAGAAGATATCTTATAAAATTTAATTTATAATATTAATACTTTCGAAATTTATATTAAATTAAAAAAATTGCCTATAATAAATAAACTAATAGATCTAGTATAATAAGCTTTATAAGTTATAATACTATAGTCTAATACCTCTGATATATAGCCCCCTGCTCCTATTATAGTACTACAGTATATAGCCCCTAAGACCTAACCCTTTATCTCTATTATAGTAGTATAGCTAACTATCCTTAAAATCCAACCCTCCGCCTCTATTACAATAGTATAGCCGGTTACCTCTAAAGTTCAACTCCTTACTCTAGATATAATGATGCAATCTACCCCTCCGCAAATGCAACCTATTATACCTTAGCCTACTGTAATTAATAATAAATTAATAGTAAAACGGAGATTAAATATAAAGTATAAATATAAAAAGATAAGAGGAAGGATAAAAGAAATATCAAAAATAAAGGAGGTAAGACGTAAACGATTTTAATACGATAAAATTATAGTTTAAAATAGGCTAAATTTTTAAAATTAATTAATTATTAAATTAAAAAGATAAATAAAAAATAATATAGTATAAATAAATAGGAAAATAAATAATATTAATATAGTTAAAGTGCTAAAATATAGTATCAAGTTAATATAATTAAAGTACTAAATTATAGTTTTAAAATAGTATAAAAGAGAAGAATAGTATTGTTTAAAATAAAATATAAAGATAATAGTATAGTATAATAGTTAGGATATTAATATTAAAGGATTATTAGTATAGTTAGAATAAAAAATAGAATTATAATATAATTAAAGTAATAAGTTATATTAATATTATATAGTAATAAAATATAGTATATAAAGGAAGTATAATTGAAAAGGCAGTTTCGGGATAAAACTGGTAAATAAAGGGGGCATTGTAAGGAACTAAAAGCTGGCATATATATTTTATAAGTTATATAACCTAGCATATATAGATATACCTAATTAGGTAGCCAGACTCTTCTACTTACTGAATTTATCATCTTTATATATATTATAAAGCAGTGCTACGGTATATTCTATCATTAATTAAATAAAATAAAAGAATTTAAAATTAAAAAAAAAATCATAATATAGTTTTAAATAATAGTAACTTTAATATATTAAAGTAATAAAATCTGGCGTTTAAAGGAATAATAATACTGAATATTATTATTAATTAATATAATAATAGTAAGTTAAGTTAAAATTTAAACCTAGTTTTTTAATAAAAGTTTTTCCACCGCCAGGGTATTGCTGGAGCCCGTGGCAGGTGTCGAGGAGCTGCTCGGGATCCGTCGTGCCGCACAGCAACCACGGTCACTCTCGAACGGACTGGAAGATGACATAACTTAAGAAGCGGGGCAGTGGAGGTGCCACGTGACAGTTGAGGCACGAGCCACCTCCAGCTAAAGGTCCATCTTTCTCACGCCTACAACTTCGAAACATCAGCAATCTCGCAATCCAGCCATTCAGCCATCCAGCCATCGCATCATCCCTCTCTCATTCCCGTCGCAAAGACACGCGAAAAAGAATGGCGCCTTTGCTTCGCGGCCCTCCGCCCCCGGACTTGTGGGAAAAACTGGACAAGTCGACGCTTCCCGACTTTCTCCGGAACCATGTCCCGCCTCAAGCGCCAGAGTGGGACCCCGAGGACGACATGTATTTGGAGTCGGCGTCCTGTGGCGGGCACGGAACTCTTGAGATGCTCGAGGTGTCCCGAGTCCTGGAAGAGAATGGCATCCTCTGTGCCTTCTGCGGCGTCTCTGCCTTGATCTACTACGGCGCCGGCCGAGTCAGAGATGTGAGCACATTCCCGTCTTTTCTTCCTAGGACCGTCCACAACTGCCAGTTTTGCTGATAATCTTCGTGCTGCCTAGGACTGGGACATTTGCGTTCCTTCAGACCTCGTGGAAAAGGCGGCGGCCATTTTCAAGTCGGAAGAGCGATCCAACGACTACTTCCCCGTCGCAGCCCAGCCGATTCCCTGGCCCGGCTCACTCAGGCACACCTACCATCGCTTTCGGGTCCGCAATCTCTTCCTCCACTTCAACATCGTGCCTGTCGACGACATACATCTCGAGCTCGCCCCCGACAAAATACAGAGGAGCCGCTACGGTCTTCCGTACCCGAAACTGCACGTCCTGATCCAAAGCTTCCTTGACACTAAGGACATGGTATCCCTGGCCGACGTCGTCGACGGATCCGACGTGACAGACGAGTGGGGCCAGGAACATTTGAACCTGGAGGGCGAGACCGACGTGAAATGGGCTGCGTGGAAAAACAAGAGAATAGTGGCATGCACGTCAACCATCTTGGGCGGCGGCGTTCCCTCGAGGCCATTCAAGAAGAGAGACCTGTGGAAGGACGTCGTGTCGACAAAGCTGGGGAGGTGTGGGTGGAAAAGGCCTCACACGCTCTTCAAGACACGGTTTCGCTTGATAGGTTCCATCGACCCCTGGTTGGAGCCTGACCGCATTTGCAGCTGATTCGGGAGTACAAGGTATCCCTCAACGCACGCGGGAGGGACGGAACAAGCTCAGGATTTGGAGCACTTGCGATGTGATCTCACAGCGCTCTGAAAGCAGGTGTCAGCGCTTGACAGTTAGAATATGGCGGCACTTGTGATCGCTTCGACAACGTGCGAGAAGCTGTAGGCTCGTCATCAGAACTTGTATTGCGCCCACACAGTTCATGTCCAATCATTTTGCCCGCCTGTCTCGCGGCGAGTGGAATAAGCCGAGAGCTTGGTCATGAGCTGGTAGAAGAGGTTGATGACCGGCACCGGCTGCCGGCCTTGGGTCGTCTCGGGAACCGGACGAAGTTGCTCTGAACCGGTGGGAAGGTCGGGCGGCGTGTTCAGATATCCTGGACGGATTTAGCCTCGACGGCTCATACATGGGGGCACAGAGTGCAGGGATAGGGACGACGTACCACCGATGATTATGTCCACGCTGACAGTGTACAGCCGTGCATAACGGACGCTCGGATCCCAAGGCCCGCCCGTGTGAACAAACATCTGGATCGACGTTGCTCCGTGTATCTGTGGGATGCAGAGCCTATGAATCTCTGGGGTTAGCACCGGCTTCCCAAAAGATGTCTCTTCACGAGTCGCCGAAACATAAGCAAAAATCGCACGGACTACCGAGAACCAAGGCACTCTATAAGCAGGTATTTTTGAACACGCCAGTCTCTAGATCTGAGAGGAAAGTAGCCCTTGCTTGGTAATAGAAGGTTGCAGTAAGCACTTGACCTCGAAGATCGAAATCGTAATATATGTATCGCTTGTAAAATGTACTGTACAGTACCGAATAGCGATCTCACCCACATTTAGTGGGAATGCTGATGGTATATGCAAATATGTTGTTATAGAATGCAAGGTAACTCAGAGTTAGGCACTCTAACTTACTGAATAGTTCAGCACATAGTATTCTAGGACGTTAAATGACCCAGTACGTTGAATTACATTGCTCGTAATAGCTCAGGCTTTCATATCCTAAAAGCTGTGGTGGTAGAGGATAGCTCGTCCTAGACCTAGATGATCCATACCATGGAGTCATATGCTTCCAAGCCACATACTACCAAGCCATATGTTAAGGAGCCATGTGGCTTCGTATCCTGTGTCTCGGTAGCTTGTGACTTGGTGGCCTGTGGCTTGATGGTCTGTGGCACTGTGTCCTGTGGCAGAGCATATCCTGGGATATGGTGCTCTGTGATAATGTGCGCATCACAATACAGTGCGCTGGGTCATCTGACGTCGTATGACTTTATGTACTGATCTATTTAAGATACTAAGATGTCTTGGGCTGGGCTATTCTGTGTTCTATACTGCTAAAAGCCCATAATGCATGGGCCGACTTGCGAGAAATGGCTTGCACAAGGCAGCATCCCGCAGCGGATGCAGGAACCCACCTGCAGAATCCACGCTCCCGATCCGCCATCTCGGGTATGAAGCAGGAGCGTCTCACAAGGGAATGGCGCCTCAAACAAAAAGTGGAGCCTCAAAAAGAGTGGAGGACGGCGTCATAGTACGGAAGCAGAGCGCCTGAGAAAGTTGTGACTTCTGCAAAGAGAGTTCGGAACGAGCGCCTTTCCGTGAAAGAAGAACTGGGATTTCTGGGATGATAGGAGGTATGTCCGTGAGGTGCGTTCCCAATGTTGGGAGTTTGCGGGATGGTGCCTCCATGAAGATTTGACGCGTGCTAAGCCTCGCTTATCGCTCCATGTGTTCTGATTTACTTCTCGGCGTGAGGTAATGGCACCTGTCACATTGACTGACCAGTCAAAATGTGCGAAATGGCAGTCTAACCAGTCAATGTGTGCGAAATGGGAGTCTGACCAGTCAATGGCTGCCAAAGGGGGGTCTGACCAGTCAAGGTCTGCGAAATGGCAGTCTGACCAGTCAATGTACTTGTGTACATACTGGTGTTTAGTATCCCGCATGTCTAGCTGGGGTGGTGCAAGTTGGTTGTTGATTGCAGTGTCCTCTTCTCTGAAATCGGGAAGGATGGGTCGCGCGACCTTGGCTCCCACTAACTATAAGCATAACAGATTAGGTCAGCCCGCATACACGCATGGCACCCACAGCCGCCCCAGCAGCGAAAACAACAACGGCTGCGAGCGGCGACAACTACATCTCCATCGTTGTTGGGTGGCGAAAGAGGTAGAGACATGGACGTGAAACAACAACCCTTGGCACTCGGGCCAGGCCTATCAGCCCGCATACAACTGTCAAACCGCATACACCTGTCGAACCACATATACCTATCAACCCATACAAACCACGCGTTCCTGAGATATGGATTATATGTAGTCAGGTTACACGTTCTTTTTACTTCAGCTGCATGGTTCCGCTTGAGTTTATAGAGACTTGAGTATATAGAGAAAAGGCGAGCAACCAAGTCCTGCTCTACCGACTCCCATCTTTGATCTGGGAGACCCTTCGAAGTCGTCATCCTATGCTCCCAGGCCAGATACCTCCTTTGAGAAACCGTCTTCGGGCGGCTGCATAAGTTGTCCACAAATTCGACGGGACGTCCCTCCGTGTGCCTCTAGAAAATGAACATTTATCGTCGTTTGGGGCTCTCTTTCTATGCCACAGCCACGGCAGGCCATGCTGCAAGGCACACCACGGTAGGAAAACACCGCTGCAGCGATGCTTTATGAACGCTAATATTAATAAGGCATCCTTCCTCCGATCTTCATTTTGCGAACAACGATACACTATTTCGACAGATGTTTCCCCGGGAGAAGATGATACGCTATTTCGTTCCAGGTTGCTTACGATATGGGAAGGCCTGTCGGCATTTCCAAAGACGCCGAGATGGGAGAAAACTCTTTCTAGCAAGACTCCAGAGTTCTGGCTTTCTCAGATCGAGCAACACACCGCGAAGCATTTCAAAACGATCTTGTCATCGCATGAGTCACCGACAATCTCGCTGTTGGAATCTCTAGAATGGTCAGACACGGCGACTGCAGCTGGTGTTTACTTATGGGTGTGGAAACCGAGGAGAAAGCGGACCTACCACGACAGTGAATGCTATTTGTATCTTGGTAGCGCTAGCAAGTTTGGCGCTGGTCTGGCCGATAAACGACGCGCCCTGCTCTCGACGTGGCCTTCCACGCGGCAACAGCCTCCAAAGCCTCAGATGAGGAGTCTCGGCATGAGTCCAAAGAGCAAGATTGTCACGTTGTTCGAGGTACCGTTCTAGAATGATTCCGACGAGCAAGTGAGGGCCGTCAGGAGTCTGGTGGCTGTTGCAAGGGCCGTTTTCGTGATATGGCTCGGGGCCGTGAAGGATCCATTAAAGCCAACAATCAGCAGTCTCACTCCATGGCAACCAGAACGCATTCAATATCACGGATTGGCAAGTCAGAATCCTCTACTATACAACATCATTGATCCGGAAGAAACAAGGCGCAGAAATGATGAAGAACGTCGGCGCTTGGCCCTCATAGTTCGGCGGATAAGTGATGCAGAAGCTCAGCGTCGAGCCCTCATAAGCCAAGATTTGGCCAAGCCTAGACAGAGCTAATCTTTCAATGTAAATAATAGAGATCAGTTCTAGTGTCCCGAATTCCAGTTCAGCGTGCAGCGACCCTAGCTGCAGTTTCCAACTCCTTGGATTGTGGTTTCCAGCTTCTTCAAATTCCTGTCTGCACCCCATATTTCTATCTTTAGCTTATGAATGGACCGTGCACTAAAGCGGCGCATAACCCCCTCTGCATTAAGCCGGCTTGCGCCAAATGGCTTGCACCAACTGGCTTGCACCAACTGGCTTGCACCAACTGGCTTGCCACAGAGATTTGATGCATGCTAAGCCTCGTTTATCGTTCTACCTGGTAAATGGTAGATCGGGATCGTGGATACTGCAGATAGCCTCCGGCATGGAGGTTCCTGCGTCACTGCGGGGAGGCTGCCTTATGCAAGCTAAGCCATTTTGTACAAGCTATTTAGTGCAAGCTATTTACTCCTATCCTGCTAAGCCCTATTTATAAGCCGGGCTTCTGAGAAGCCTTCTTATAGGAAGGAGCAATCGCAATCTTTACTTTGGAAAGTGCAAAAGCAGGTGACCCCGCTATTAATTTTGATTTAGGCGCGCGGTACAGTAGGGCGATAGGGATGCCGTATACGTTATTGGAGCCATCAGGAAACGCAGCGACGCTTAATCGGTTCGGGATTGTCGACGGACATAGGGGGAGCCGGGCATAACGTCCATCAGGGAATGCTAGTATAACGAGGCGCTTGTTCCAGATTAGCGCCGTGGCTACCTAATTTTAGATACGGAATCGTTGCTCGATATGGTAACCACCTCCCCAATTGACGAACGAGCTGCTGGTAGCCACGAAGCGAGCTGCTGGTAGCCACAAAGCGAGCTACTGGCAGCACACCCGTACCGGCAAACTGAGCTGCTGGTAGCTGGCGCCCCATCTACCAGGTACTGGTAGCTCCGGCAATCCGGCAAACGAGCTGCTAGTAGCGGGCTGGCGAGCTACTGGCAGCCCCTTTGTACTGGTATACGAGCTGCTGGTAGCTCCATAGGCAAAAGAGCCTTGGATGGTGATTGCGGGCGTTATCTGGGCCAAGCACCTGGCCGAACAGCAGCCAGACACTCTCGGGCCTATAGTCTCTATAATACATCAGCGGAGCTTTACCTGTCTGTTGGAATGGGACTGAGTTTTGAGTGAATTATAAGGATGGGTCCGCCATCGTGTTTGATAGGTGAGCTGGGATTGGGATATGAAAATGTGATGTCGGGCAGTCAGACCTGACGGTCATATAAGGCCTTTCAACTATCACGCCGTTGCACGAATCGCACGGCAACCAGACACCCGACAACAAGCGCACCAGCCACCCATATCGTCATCCCATGCTGGCCCTGAGCCTCCATCATGCCATCCTGGTCCACCTCGTCCTCTTCCGACCCATCCCGCAATATTATCGCCATCACACGCTCATGGTCCCTAACAATATCCTTCGCGTCATTATACCCATCCGTCCAAGCATTGTAGATAATCTCTCCGCCCTCAAGATGCACCACAGGGGGGAAAACACTCTGCTCAAACAGTTGATCCACGTCGGTGCGGTACTGCTCCAGGTCCCTCTCGTCTCCCCTCTCGCGATGCGGCCAGTGACCCGTCATGATGGTGTAGAGCACCGATGCGAGAGCGAAGATGTCTGTCTGCCCCGTCGCCACCCAGGGTTTGCGCGGGTCAAAGAAGCCCGCGTCCGGCAGGTGGCCGCCGTCCAGATCACCGTAGGTGGAGCCGCCGAAGTCGCAGAGACGGAGTGATCGTGTTCCGTCTCGGCCGGAGCAGACGAGGAAGTTGTCGGGTCTGAGGTCGGAGTGGATAATGCCTTTGCTGTGAATGAATGCAATTGCCTCCGACGCTTGGAGGCGGAATGCCATCTTCTCCTTTGCGGACATGCTGTGGAAGTGGTCGTCGATGTATGACTGCAAACTCCCGAACTCGGCTTCTGCAAAGAGTAGCCCTTGTGGCTCGTGGATACTGAGGAATCTGTCGTTGCGTTAGTGCAAGGCGAGATGATGTGGCGGTCATTACTTGCTGGATGGTGCGCGGGTGTTCTCCAAGGTGGCGAAGGATTGCGAGCTCGACTGTGAAGGCATGTCTGGCATCCTTCACTTGCTCAGAGGACATGGACTCTGGATGGTTCCACCAGTCGTACCGGGAGTGTTTGAGGACCACGCCAGGCTTCAACCGGGCAATGACTGCACTCTTGCTGTGATGGAGGACCTGCTGCACGGCCGGCCTGTAGTCCCATCCCTTGATGTTGAAAGAGCTTCGGTCCGCTACTTTGTGGAGGGCTTCTTCCTCGACCTTTTGCCTGGCCAGCATCAACATACTTGCTTTCGCGTTGACGTGAAGAACGGTGAGACAAGCTGTGACGAAATGTAGGGCCGGGCGGCAATAAAGCTTATTTCTGGCGGCTGAGGCTCCGGACTGACCGCAGGTATGCGACCAGCTTGTTGGTCAGCTGCTGTGAGCTTGACCACGAACACCATGGCCGGGCTCCCCGCCTACGCCAGAGGGTGACTCATGAAACGCCCGCAGTCGCAAGCATGAGGCTCTGCCCGACTGCTGCCCGTTCCCTGTGACTACGTGCCAGTAAATCAAGTTGTCCTGCTGACTATACAAATAGAGTAGTAGATAGGGTGGCAGCTAGCGCGCCTCGGATCGGACACAGCCTCTACAGAAGCTTGAAAGCCTTGGCTGTCGTAGTCTTGACCGCCAAGATACAGCTCTCCATCTACCGGATACGCGATTCCAGCAAACTCCTTCGTTGCGCCGCTCTGCGCAGCACTCGAGGCGGCCTTGTCCTTCTTGCGCTTACCGCGGGCAATTGGAATACTCCTTCGTGCTGGTTCGTCGAGCCCCTTTCCCTGTGCTCAGTCCTGCTAAGCCGAGTCTTGTTTAAGGGCGTGTACCCGTTCTCGAAAGCCTTCTTGACTACGTCATTGTTCTTATCGGCCAGCTCCTTGCTACAGTCTAAGACCCGGTGTCCCACCTCCAGGATTATTAGGGAGGGCCTCCTGGGCAATGCGTGGGTGCTGAGATGCGACGTAGCGCCGCGGAAAGGATTTTGGCCGAAGTGCCTGCCATGCTTGTCACACTTAAATATATACCAGTTGCTGCTACTGTCGCCTGGTGGGTATATAACGATCATATGCTTGTATTGGGCACAGCCATTCTAGTAGACCTCTTTAAAGCTAATAGTCCCCTTAACAGCCTAAACCTTCGGCATAGGTCGAGGAGTGGGAGGCTTGGCTATATTAGCATCGTCCTAGGATCCCTTACCGGGAAGAGCTTGTGCTCTGTTAGCAGGGCCTCTAAAAGGCTGGGCCATCTTTGGCATTACGGCGCGCAACTGCAATTGCAGATAACTACCTACGATATTTAGGGGGTTGATAACTTGCTATAGTTCGATAGCTATAGGCATAGACAGTAGGGCTTGCTGCTAGCTAGGTAACGTACGTCGGAGCGTTCTATTACCCAGATTATTATTGTTACTGTTAAAACTTAGGTATAGTTGGGATAAGGTGTAGATGAACCTGTACTGCTATAGCTTAGGCCCAACCTGGCTCGAATATTTACCAGATAGCCTTGGTTGACCAGGTTGACTAGGTTGGCGAGTATTGTCTCCTTTGCAGTACTGAGTATATAATCCGCCATGCAATACACCTGCCTCTAGTTGCGGGAGTTTCTGGCTATGGCCGTGAATCGAAAGTCTACTGTCGATATCGCTGCCTAAAGGTTAGCCGGAATAAAGGGGTGTACTTACCTATACTACTAGCGAGGCTGAATGGCGGCTTATTGAGGAGGCACGTTGCTACTTTAAGACAGTAAAGACAAGGCATCTCTAAAGGCACTACAAATAGCCGAGAAGTGTTTTACTTACTGTATTATATAGAGCGATAGGACTAAATGTCGCTGCAATAGTGTTACTGAACTTCGACGTATGCTCTAGAAGTTGCTTGTTATAGTAGGCCTACACCTTAGACCGCATTTCTTAGAGCTGATTCTCTAACTCCTTAATCTTTAGGTCTTTCTTAATAGCTATGACTTCTTTTACTATAGCTACCGTCTAAGAGCTATAAGCTTCTGTAGCCTATATGTTTTAGCGGAATTGAGCCTTAACGACGGTAACCGCCTTTCTTATTGCATATTCCTTATTCTTTATTTCTTCTCTGTATTTAGACTGAAGTTGGTTGCACCGTACCCTCCACTTGGTATAAATACGTTCTGTCTAGCGTTGTGCTTCTAAAGTATGATCATGCTCTTTTGTTGGACGTGATATAATGGCAAGGAGCCGTCGGTGTAGCGAGGGATTTTTCGCTGTGGCGACGGCTATAGGCGTCTAGAAGTAGGGTTTCCAATTGTATTGCAAATTTTTATAAACAGATGGAAGGGGAAGGCATCGAGACCATTCCCAATAGGGTTATCCTTGATTAGCTTTGACTGCAGTTGAACAGCTATGGCGGAGGCGATGCTCTTGGGAAGTCAAACGGAGAAAAAGCAATTGTGGTTCGCATTACAGTTTCCGGCCAGCTTCGCGCTCAGCTATATATAGCTTGAGCCAGGCTAAGTAGTCAGTCTCTGAAAGTAAGCGCGGATATCAGCTTCCTTCGTCGTCCCTAACCTAGATACAAGCCATTTTGCCATCCATTCTAAAAGGGAAGCTAAAGTAAGTAGGTTGTAAGTTCATCTAAGGAAAGTAAAGGAGGTAACTTCTAGGTATTTAATAAAATATAGCCGGGGCTGGTTTCTCCTTAAAACGGTCGTCCTAAAGAAGTTAAAGTAAGATTAAGACGATAAGTTTGACATAGAAAAGAAGGTATATAATAAATTGAAGCCGTCATAGGGTAACCTGAACCCTATATTCTATAGGAAAGCAGAGTATAAGGAACTTGTACCTTTGTAAAACTGCTAAATGAAAAAATAAGAGCGTTTAAATTCCCTTAAGGCCGATGTTCTAGTTACCAGTTCGCTTGATAAACCTGGTTTCAGCTTGGTAAAGAAGCTCTTGTATTGGGTCTTAACGTAAACGGCGTTAGAAGATCGCTTATAAGATCCTGTTGATAGATAGTATTCGCTTTAAAATAAAAGGTAAAGTCTAAGGTAAATATATTTAGGCCTTTAATTTAACGCCGTAAATCGCCTCTATATAGTTCTTAAAGTAGTTTAAATGCTCGAATTTCAACGTCCCCTCCTAACACTTAGGGTAGTTGCATACTATCTACTTTGCATCGCTTATATACCTTACGTATACCCTATTGAAGTGGTTGTATATTATAGTAGGACGATAGTATTAAAAAGTTCTTTCTTTATAGGACAGACTATTATCTCTAAGATAATATAAGCATTAGTTTCTTTATATTAAAAGTAGAAACATATTTAAGCTAAAAGACTTCTCTTTAACTATACTATCGGTAGGCATTTTTTATTAAATATATTTTTATTTAATAGTCTCTTACTTATTATATAAGATAAATATAAGCTTATTTGTCTAAATATAGAATATAAGAAGTATAGTAAAGCTTAACCTTTTTAGCTATTTATATAAAATTTAAGTAAGCTTAGTATACTTTAGTATATATAAGATAACGGCCAGCTCGATATACTTTTGCTTTTTCTCCCTATTAGCCTATTCTTTAATCTTTTAAGTTAAGTAGTTATAAAAATAATCCTTTTAATATCTCTGCTAAATATCTTTAATATACTTTATTTACTTTTTAGCAATTAACTTAATAAACTTTTAAATCCAGTCTTTATTTTTTATACTTATAATCTGGTATTAACTGCCTTTAAGCTATACTTTCTTTGCCTTTAACGTTAAGATCTTTAAATTAGGGGGTATTTTAACTTAAACCTTATTAAAGACTATATCCTTATATATATATAGATTATATATAAGGCCTATATATAAAAGCATTTCGATTAGGCTATTTTCGGTTAGTCTATTTAGAATTACGTTCTATAGGTAAAACTTGACCTTTTTATTAATATATATACTATTGAACGTAGCCTACTTTAGATTATAGCGTATTATCTAATTGGAGACAGTATTAAATACATTACTTATTTACTTTTAGAATAAACGTTACTCTTAAGGTATAGGAATAATATACTGTTAACTACATTTACTGCCTCTTTACACTAAGCTTTTAGCTTAATCGGCCTTTTATATTTATAGTTTAGTGATTATCGTACTATATTTTCTTTTAATTTAGAGTATAAGAGAGGTTTATATAGAGAAAGTTTATTTAAAAGAAGTTTATATGGAGGAAGTCTATCTGGAGGAAGTTTATATAGAGGAGGTCTATCTTCTAAATAGGTGTCTTAACTTCCGCTTACCTTGCTATGTATATGCTCTGCTATACCTACGCTAGCACTTGTTAAAATGATGGAGCCGTTAAATCGGCAGAAAATAGGCCTCTTAAGCCATTCCTTCTTCTACTGGAGCAACGTATACTTAACTAGGCTATGATTCTTTACTTAAAAGACTCGACTAATGCTAATTAAACTCGACACTGTAAACGCGCTGTTATATACTGTAAGACTGACGATAACGGTAATAAAATAGAAGATTAGCCTTTTAGTAAGTATAAAAAAGAAAACGGTCCTAATTATAGATTGTTTAAGCCTAAGATTATTTAAGAGAATTGGGAAGTATATACGGTTTAGGCTTATTATCTGCCCCTTTATAGTAAATAAACTTAATAAATATTACTAAAACGTCCTTACCGGTATCCAGATAGTATATAACTATTAATAAAATATCCTTATAATAAAGATATTTTAAATGTTTGCAGTCTACAGTTTAATATAAAAGTATCTTCTTTAATACTTTAGAATTGTTATTTAGTATATTATCTTTATTTATACTATTAAAGGAACCTTTAGTAGCTTTTTACAAAAAGCTCCTCTAAATATCCGTTCTTAAGGCTTTTTTTTTTACTATTTATAAACTTAATCGGCTATATATCTATATAGGTAAAACCAAGGTAGTATTTAAATAATTATATATAATGCTTTTTTTAAAAGAAGATACTAATATTGTAGGTAATATTAAAGGTTAAAAAGGTTAGTAGATTATTAAAGTCAGTAATATTCTTTTTATTATTATTAAATATTTAGAGATTAAAGTAAGGAACTATAATAGCATTATACTATTTATATACTTTATTAGTATTTATATTATCGAATTAAATATTAAAATAAAATTTACTTTAAGAACTTCCTTACTGTTATTTCTATTTATATAGCAATCTATAATGTTAATATATAATTACTTATATTAGTGAAAATATTCCTATAATATACTTTAAGGCTTAATCCTATATACTTTATATAAATAAAGGAGGAAATCTATCGCTATTATTTAATCTACTTTGTTAATTACCTTTTTTTAAGTCCTTTTTAATTTAATAGATTTGTAATATCTTTATATTAATTAACTATAGTATTAATTAAACAAAAGAACGGCCTATTTACTTCTTTTATTTGTATAATATACTTATAATATTAATCTTAATATTATCAGTATAGTCTAGCTTAAGGAAGTAAACCTCTTTAAACTATTTATAAAGTATAGTATACTATATAATTATGAAGGCCTTTAGCCTTTTTACAATCTGCCTTTTCGATTTTTACTATATAAAGTATTAAATAAAATCTATATAATAACGCTTAAGATTATTTACAAGTAGTTATATAACGGTATATAAAGTTATATTTTTAAATGTAATTAAATATAAAGGCCTTTAACTTTAATAGTGTAAAGTTAGAAAGTATAAAATATATAGGAAAATGCTATTTTATATTATATTAAAATTAAGGAGTTAAAAATAAAGGCTAGGTTATAAATTTAAGATAATAAAAATATGTCTTTAAAAAATAAAATACCTTAAGCTTAATTACTAAAAAGGAGCTTGGAATATATATAAGATAGCGGCTATCGACTAGTTAAGTAAAGGGGTTAAGTTAAGTAAGGGTCGGAGAAGTGGTATTAAGTATATAATAGTAACTAGTACACCTTACTATCGAGGCTACTGAAAATAGCGACACGCGCTAACCTAATTCGGCAGTTAGAACAGTAAATTCTCGACTTAATAAGTAATTAGAAAATTTATTTATTTTTAATAATAAGTATTTATTTTACTTTTAATTTCGTTAACTCCCTTCTTTAAAAAATCTTTGAATTTTTTAAATATAAAGTTATCTTTACTGTTATTAAAGTAATTCCTTTTTATATATACTTTTAAATCGTTAAAAAAAGCTTTAATAAAATTAAGATTTAATAAATATAGTAGTAAATATTATAAAAGGATACTTTATTTAAAATAAAGGTCCTTTATATAATAATTATAATATTAAGATATATTATTTATTATTAAAATATTATTGTAATTAAAGAATTTATTTATTTTTAATAATAAGTATTTATTTAATTAATTTATAAACCTATCCTTATTTAATTAACTTTAATATATTAAAAAACTAATAATCTTTTTAATTATAATAGTTCACAATATATAGAAGTATTTACCTTTTATAAAGGTACTTTCTATTTAAAGTTAAAATCTTAAAGAAACTTAATTAATATATTGAAAGCTATTATAATAATTAATTTTAATTTTATTATAAAATATAAATATTTCTATTATAAACTATAATATTTTATTAATTTAAGTAATTTTATATATTATTACCTTAATAATCTATTTAACTTTTAAAAACTGTTAAACTAGGTCCCTGTGAGGCCTAAGTTTACAGTGGGTGGCTGCTATTATACTACGTGGTGGAAGCTTAAGTTGGAAAGCCTACCCGTTAGCTACCCGGCACTTGCCCAGCACCTTACTTCACTGTAGGGCTATTTAAAGGCCTGCATCCCGCTAACCAGTGTGCCAAACTGCCTGTAATTTTATATTCAGGCTACTAAGGCCCACTACTGTAGACAGTATAAGTAGCCTAACCCTAACCCTACGTTGACCTGCACTTTGGGTTGGGGGTGCTCGGTTTCGCGGTCCTTTTGTATGGCCGTGAGTCGATTTTTAGAGAGCTGTAAACTACGCTAACTTAGCTGCCTATAAGACCTATAGCTAACCACTGGGCTGGCTAAATTGGCCAAGAATTGGTAGGCCTATAGTGTCACAAGTTAAACCAGCGGCAGGTCGTACAGTATGTGGGACGCGGGGACGTCCCGAGCCAATCATTAGGAGCTAGGAAGCAACCAGTGGGAGCGGACTAGAAGTGCTAGGGTGCCAAGACACACGAGCATGTTGCAGGATGCAAGATGCTCGGGGTGATCGAGGGCATAGCACGACGAGCACATCGCAGGATGCAAAGTGCTAGGGGTGATCGAGGGCATAGCACGACGAGCACATCGCAGGATGCAAAGTGCTAGGGGTGATCGAGGCCATAGCACGACGAGCACTCGGATGACAAGAAGACTATATATACGGAGGAACTAGACAGCTTGTAGATAGTTCCGCAGTATGCAATCACAGCTTGTATTCACGGTATCTTGTGTTTACATTGAGACATCTTGTTGTGCACTGTTTAGCTGCACCGAACCAATTGTCAGAAGTTACCTTCAACCGAGTATCCCTTTCAGAGGTTCTGTACAGGGGTTCGTCACATATAGTTAAGTAGGTATATTACTACTATACTAAATTATAGGCCTGTAGGCCCTGTAGGTCGGAAGCTATAGAGGGCTTAGTAAGTGGTTTATAGGGCTTAGCAAACCTCGAGTTTAACTAAGCTGTACTCTGGCCTATCTGCCCGCTAGGGTATGCAAGGCACCGTACGTTAGTCGGTAGATATATAGTAGAGGTCGAGTACGAACCCTACTACAGAGACTATTATAGTGGATTTATAAAAGGCTAGCACTATAATACAATTGTTTACCTACTATATTTCTATTCTACAGTACCTACGTGGTGCTATATTTTAATATCCCAGTACTAAGCTATAGATATTATATATAAGACTTCTGCTGCACTATAAGCTAGTATATAAGCACCAAATTACAGGGCCCTTAGGCCTGTAATTGGCCATATCTATTTTAATAGGTTATAAGCCCGGAAGATACCTAACTAGGTTATAGGCTTATAAGCTTAAGCTTAAAGCCTTCTATAAATAACGGCTCTAGCCATTATAGACTGCGCTATAAGTAGGCTATAAAATTACTGATTTTAAAGCCTACCCATCGAGGTAGGGTTACAAGGCAAATACTAGGCTTACCTTACCTTATTAGGTTTTCTAGGGGCCTATAAGGTTCAAATTTACGTCCGCTACTAAATTTATTGTACCGTAAAGCATGTAAAAATTAGGCCTAATAAGGCACTAAAGGCCTATAAGCTACAAGCTTACGAAAGCTAGAAATAGCCTCTTACCTTAACTGTAGCTAGGTAGATAGTTCTGTAAATCTTAAAGGTAGGTAAAAAAGTAAGAAAGTAAAGCGACCTTCTTAGCCACTACTACTGTTAGTAGTTGCAGTATTTTACTATATAAAATAGCCTATCTTCAAGGCTCTTAGGCGCTATAGACCTAGCCCTCTTACTATATAAAGCAAACTATAACTAAAGCCCTAGTTAAAAACGGTACTAGGCTAAGGTCTTAGAGCCCTATAGGACACTCCAACAGCAAGCATACCAAGCCCTCTATAGATTCAAAAATGCAAAATACAGGGCCCGGGCAGGGGTCTTCTAGGAGTGAAGAATTAGTGGATTCTCACCGTATATAGGCCTTTACTATTTAACTAAGAAAGCAAAAGGCCCAGATTTAACAGTTATAAGGCGCTGTAACCAAAGTAATAGAGTAAATTAAGCTCCTGATAGCAGCTTAAAGCGTTCTAAATCGGCCTAAGGCCACTATAACTACTCCTCTAGTAATAGCTAAAGCCATATACTAAAAAGCCGCAACAGCCTACCAGCTAAGGCTTAGGGCTAATAGTAGTTCTATTAGGGTCCTTTATACTACTATTGCCATTAAGATGACCAAAAAGGTCTACAAATTCCCTACTAACTAAAGGCTTACAGGCCCTAAGAATTTCGATCTATAAAAACAGGGCCCAAATATTATACTGTATACTATCGATATAGCTACTTTTACAAAGAACCCTACTATAATAGCCTACTAGAGTAATACTGAATAGGCCCTACTGTTAATATTACTTTAAAACAGTATAGCCTTAGGCTCCTAGGCTTCTATTTTATAGCAAACAAGCCCTATTAAAGCCTATAAACTGCTTATTTAGAGATATTCCTATAGCGCTAAATTATAGCGAGGGAACCTCTATAGAGAATACCACTCCCTAAACTTCTACTAATTTATAAGCTCTTTAGTAAATTTCAATACTAAATTCTTTAACGCGGTTAGCCGGCTTATACTAGCCAGCATTGACTTCCAGGCTATAGATCAGGTAAATCAATACCTACAGGCTATAGAAAAGAGCTTCCTACAGTGGGCTAAGAGGCAACGAAGCACTATATAGACTGCTAAAGCATTAGGCTAAAATATAGGCGCTATTGACCTAAGCTTCCTAATAGCAGACTTACTGAAAGAACAGCGTATTCCAGCCTCTACAGCTATTAAAGGCATAGCCTATAGAAGTAGAGAAGGCCCTTATAAAGGTATTAAAAAGAAGGTCTTTTTAAGTAAGAAGCCTAAAAGTAATGGTAATAGTAGCCTTAGTAGCCTAAGTAGCTCTTCCTAGAAGAAAAAGAAGAAAGGTTTTAAAAGGCTTAAAGGCCTTAAAGAAAGGCCTAAAGCTAAAGATTCGTTTGCCTATATAGTAAGCTCCTATAATCTAGCTTCAGGGGTCTTTGAAGACTCTGATAGTGACAATAGTAACGAAGGTACCTATATAGTACCTATAGGGCCTGCTAAAGGCGCTGAAAGCGCTAAAGGCAAGGCCTTAGTAGCACTTTCTTTAAGGAATGCCCTTCTATATAATACTAGGTTTACTGACTATATTATTAACAGTCGAAAATGGTTTATTAACTATAAGCTTAATAATAGCTTACTAAGGACAATTTATATAAAAGAAGGTCCTCTAATGCCTAAGGGCTTTAAAACTGCTATATTTATAGTACTTTTATAAAAAGAACCCTTTAAATATACTAAGCTTAAGCTTAAAAATGCTCTATATATTCCTTAGTTTAACATTAACCTTTTTAATAGTATACTATACTATAAGGTTGGCAGTTAGGTTAAAAAGGAAGTACTATATAAGCTTAATAAGGCCCTAATAGCGGTATTCGATTTTAAGGCTTTAGGCTTCTTTTTGAAATTATAGAGGGTAGAGAGGCCTATTATTTACTATAACGTAAGTTTTAACGTTATTAGTTAAAAGCGAAAATTAATAGTTAAGCTTCCTAATAGGCCTTTATCCTAAAAGGATAGCTATTCGAAGGTCGATTTAGACCTTTAAAGGCTTAGCAATAGGCCTATAGAGCCAGATAGCGATAGTGCTATTAGCTCTAATTCAAACGCCCGAAAGGTAAAGCCCTATAGACTTAGGAGGTCTAAGTCTGACTATAAAGAAGGCTGTAGCTGGGGCAGACTTAGAGGAATAAAGCTCCGTTAGTCTGCAGAAGGCCCTAATAGCTTAGGTGGCCCCGGCTCCAGAGGATCTGGTTAAGGCAGACCTACTAAAGAGCTCTATTAGCCTATAGAAGGCCCTAATAGCTCAGATAACCCCGGCCTACTTAATTAAGAAGAGGCTTAAGGGGGCTATATGCCTAAGGAGGCTACTAAAAATATCCCCAACACTACTGTAAACTACTACAGCAAATTGCTCTAGGTAGTACTAAAATGGCACATTAGGTTAGGTCATATAGGCCTAACACTACTAAAAAAGACCAGTAAAATTACTACTGAACTTCCAAACCTAAATTAAATAAAAGAAGTAGATTTTTAATACTCGGCCTATAACAAAGCTAAAGCAGTAAGAAGGCTTCAATTTTCTACTATTCCGGACCTTCCCAAAGTCTTAAGTTCCATTAAAGGCGACACTTTTAAAATCAAGCCTATACCCTATAACAGGCTCCCTATAGTATTAATTTTAATAGACCAAAAATCCCAGTTTAGGTAGGCCTTTTACTTACTAAACGCTAAAGGACTAACTATACTAAACACTATAAAAGGCTTTTTTAAAGGCCTAAAGAATCGCTATAACCGGTACCCTATCTATTTCTACTACGACGGTAGGAAGGAAATCAACTACAAATTATAGGCCTGGTTTTCTACTAAAGGCGTTAAATTTTCTACTTCTAAGCCCTATATTTACAAGCAAAATAGCCTAATTAAACGTTCTATTAAAGTATTTTTAAACCGATTATAGGCTATAATAGTATTATTATAGCTTCTTCAATACTTATAATACTATATAGCACCTATAGTACTTAAATTAGTTAACTATACTGCAGTTAATAATAGAGACCTAACTTCTTACTAAATGCTCTATAATAAATTAAAGCCTTCCCTTTCTTATAAGCCAAACTTAAGCCAGTTTAAAGCTATAGGCTCTTCTATAAAGCTTCTTATTCCCGTTAAAAAAAGGTCCAAAGCTTTAAAGCTATAGGCCTATATAGAGCCTAATAAGCTACTGGCCGTCCTTAAAAGTAAGACCTACTAAGTATAGATACCAGCCAAAAGGACAGTAGTAAAATCTTCCTTTATAAATATAGTGGACAAACCTACTATAATTCAAAGTATTACTACTATTTCAAAAGGGGATTCAGGCTGAAAGGAGGTAAAGCTACTATAATTAGTAAATGAAAATAGCGACCTACGCCCTAAATACAACTTAGTCGGCTGACTAAATTTGCAAATTGGCCAATAGGCCAATACTAAACAATTCTCTAGTAATAAGCCAATCAGTAGGCCCACTACTCAGAAGGCTATAATCAATAACAGCCTAAAGCCTCCTAATAGGCCTATTATAGGCCCTAAGGCCGGCCTAAAACTCCCTACTAAAAACCACTTACTAATAGAAGTAAAAGAACCACACCTAAATATAAGTAAAGATATTAAAATAGGCACTAGCCAATTTATTAAATTAATACTAACTAAGGCTAAGGCCTATTACTATAAGGTCTCTAAAGGTCTTTCCAGCACTAGTTTATTACCTTAAATACTAAAATAAATACTAAAGAACCCTAAAAAATCCTACTAATTAAAGGCTATATATAGCAAATTCAGGCAAATAGTTAACCAAAAAACCTTTAAGTTCCTTCCCTAAAGCGCTCTCTTTAAAGACCGTACGCTACTAACCAGTAGGTTAGTACTATATAAAAAGACTGATAAAGAAAATAGGCTTCTAAAGTTTAAGGCTAGGCTAGTTATTAGAGGATTCTTATAAAAGAAAGGCCTGGATTTTTTAGAGACCTTCGCCTCTACTACTATACCACCTACTTAGTATATACTACTAACTATAGCGGCTTTACTAGATTGGGAAATAAAGTAGATCGATTTTATAAAGGCATTTCTTAATAGCTATTTAAAAGAAAAGAATTATATAATAATACCCGAAGGCTTCTATAAGTTCTACCAATTAGCAGACTCAGCTATTAAAGCTAAGCTATACAGATAAGGCTTTAAGCCTAAAACTAGCTAAATAATTTACTTTTTTAAAGCCTTATATAGCCTAAAGTAAAGCCTTAGACTTTAGTAAGCTAAACTTACTAAACTACTAAAAGAAAAGGGTTTTATAGCGCTAATTTCTAACTCTACTATCTTCTATAATCCTAAGGCCAGGATTTTTATAGTAACCTACGTTAATAATTATTTAATTATAGGCTCTAATAAAGCCTATATTCAACAGCTTAAAAAGAGCTTAAATAAGGTCTACTTAATAGAAGATAGAAGGCCAGCTTCCTTCTTTTTAAGGGTCTAAATAATAAGGGATAAACGTCGCTCCCTTCTATAGCTTAGCTAAGCCTAATATATATAGAAAGCAATTAAGACCTTTAGCTTTAAAAATAGCCGTAAAATACTAGTTTCCTTACAGCCTAGAATAGTAGCCCAATATAAGGACCCTAAATTAAAAGGAAGCCTTATAAGTAAGTCGGATTATATACTATTCTAGCGTATAGTAGGCACTGTAATATATCTAATAACCCAAATAAGGCCTAATATTGCTTTTACAATACAGTGGCTTTCAAGGAGCATACAGTAGCCTACTATAGTAAGCCTAAATGCCACTAAAAACCTTCTAAAGTATCTAAACGGTACAGAGAATTTAGTAATCGCCTACAGCTATACTATTAGACCTACTGAAAAAGAAGGCACTATAGTACCTATAGGCTTTGCAGATTCAGACTTTGCAAAGAACCTAAAGGACTTAAAATCCACTTACGGCTTTATATTCAAAGTAGCCAAAGGCCCTATAAGCTAGAAATTAAAGAAGGCCAGTACTATAAGCCTCTCTACTTTAAAGGCTAAAACCGACGCACTTACTAAGGCTATTTATAAGGCTCTATAGATTAGGAAGGTTTATAAGGAGCTAGGGCATACTTTAATAGGCTTTACCTCTCTATATAGTAACAATACTAGCTTTATAACTACTGCCTATAATCCAGCCCTTTACAATCGTACTAAGTATATACTACTAAAATACTATTGGGTTAGGGAGCAAGTTAGGGTACTATAGGTCACTATCAATTACTTAAATACTAAACAAATGCCAGCTAACGGGCTAACTAAATCACTGGCCAGCCAAAAATTTAAGACCTTTATAGGTCTTTTAGGCTTAAAGAATAGGCCTATAGAGGAAAAGTTAGTAGAAGAATAGATTGGAAAACTACCCTCCCTATATTTAATTTTCCTTTATAATTTAGCTTATAAAAGTAGTTGCTTAACGATTAAATATATAGGCCTCAATGCCTTATATACCTTGTATTTTAATTTTTTAATTAGCTAGTTAGTTTATTAGTTTTAGCTTACTACAGTAGGCCTTAGATTTAAATCTAGGCCTACCACTTACTATAAGCAGAGGAGGGGTGTTAAACTAAGTCCCTATAAGGCCTAAGTTTATAGTAGGTGGCTACTATTATACTATATAGTGGAAGCTTAAGTTGGAAAGCCTCCCTGTCAGCTACCCGGCATTTGCCCGGCACCTTACTTTACTGCAGGGCTATTCAAAGGCCTGCATTCTGCTAACTAGTAGGCCAAACTGCCTGTAATTTTATATTCAGGCTACTAAGGCCTACTACTGTAGGCAGTATAAGTGGCCTAACCTTAACCCTACATTGACCTGCACTTTAGGTTAGGGGTGCTTGGTTTTGCGGCCCTTTTATATAGCCGTAAGTCGATTTTTAGAAAGCTATGAACCACACTAACTTAGCTGCCTATAAGACCTGTAGCTAACTACTAGGCTAGCTAAATTAGCTAAGAATTAGTAGGCCTATAGTTAAGTAGGTATATTATTACTATATTAAATTATAGGCCTGTAGGCTCTGTAGGTCGGGAGCTACAGAGGGCTTGGCAAGTGGTTTATAGGGCTTGGCAAACCTCGAGTTTAACCAAACCGTACTCTGGCCTATCTGCCCGCTGGGGTGTGCGAGGCACCGCACGTTAGTCGGTAGGTATGTGGTAGAGGTCGAGTACGAACCCTACTATAGAGACTATTATAGTGGATTTACAGAAGGCTAGTACTATAATACAATTATTTACCTACTATATTTCTGTTCTACAGCACCTGCGTGGTACTGTATTCTAGTACCCCAGCACTGAGCTATAGGTATCACGCGTAAGACTTCCGCTGCACTGTAAGCTAGTGTGTGAGCACTAAATTACAGGGCCCTTAGGCCTGTAATTGGCCATACCCATTCCAATAAAAACCTACGTAAAATTATAAATATTGAAATATATATATAATATTTAATAATTGAAAACTATTATATTTCGTTAAAATAAAAGCTAAGCTTTTTAATAAGTCATTAATAAGTCTTTTATTATTAATATTATATATTAATATTACTTAAGAAACTTAAGGTTCAGTGGTATATATATAAGACGTGATATACAGATGCTTACGATTAATATAACAGTAAATAGTATCTTCAAGTTATTTAATATACTATTAAACTGGCTATCTATTAAGGCGTCTTAGCCTTTACTATTATACCTGCAATTGATATTAGCTTTGCTAACTATCCTTTTACCTTATCCTTCTATTTAAAAGCTTTATCCTAAGTCTCTATATTATCTTCTTTAACCTACCGATCTACATTAAGATCGATCAAATCTTATCCGAATTAATAGAGTCTGGTATATTGGTCGATAAATAAAGTAGTAATATGTCACAGACCAACCATATAGCACGGCCAGGTGGAGACTGCAGCTAGCCATGTCTGCCAATCGGAGGAAGGAGACACGGCGGCAGGGCTGCAGGGTAGGACAAGGCTCACTGCTTGGCAAAGGTGAGCCGGATCACCAGGCTCACCAGGTGAGCATGGTGAGTTCTGAGGGATCACCACCGATCACTAGTGAGCCGGAGTGATCCAGGTACGGAGGTACTTAGGGATTCATGGTCTATATATACGGGGGAACTAGATAGCTTGTAGATAGTTCCGCAGTATGCAATCACAGCTTGTATTCACGGTATCTTGTGTTTACATTGAGACATCTTGTTGTGCACTGTTTAGCTGCACCGAACCAATTGTCAGAAGTTACCTTCAACCGAGTATCCCTTTCAGAGGTTCTGTACAGGGGTTCGTCACACGTTGCATACTCACTTCAACTCTGTCACGGATAAGTTGAAGGTACCCATCACCATGGCGGACAACAAAGAAAGCCCCCAAGCCATTCTGGCCCGACTCAACGCTCGCGTCAAGGAGCTCGAGGATGCGGTTCAACAGACCCAGGACCAAGTCGTCGCCGTTGGTCACCTGGATCACCGCGGTAGCCAGCTGGCCAAGATCGAGGCCCCCGAACGCTATGGTGGCGGAAAAGGGGAGCTGGGAGGGTTCCTGATCCAGCTCAAGACCTATTTTCGGTACTATCCCACTCGTTTCCCTGACGAGGAGTCCAAGGTCACCTATGCGGCATCTCGACTCAAGGACAAGGCTCTCGCGTGGTTCGAGCCCATCCTGGACGACTATTACGAGAACGACGACGCAGGCACCAGGAAGGACATCACTAGGGAGTGCTTCGAGACCTTCAAGAAGTTCGAAGCCCGCATCAAGGAAGTCTTCGGAGAGTACGATGAAGCTCGCCGAGCCCAGGAGAGACTCGCCAACTTACGCCAGACCCGGTCGGCAGCCGACTATGCTGCCACCTTCAAGACCGACGCCCTGCGCAGCGAGATTAATGACGAAGGCTTGATGCAGCTTTTCTACAACGGACTCAAGGACGAAGTGAAGGACGAGTTGTACAAGGAGGAGAGACCGGACACCATCGACAAGTACATCGCTACAGCCATTCGTATCGACGACCGGCAGTTCCAACGCCGGATGGAGAAAAGAGGAACGCGTGCAAACCCAGGACAGCACCGTGGCTCTGGAGGCTACCGAGCCAACGACAAGAGGAAACGCTACACCACGAGCGTGTCTGGAACCACTCACGCGGGACCTATGGAAATTGACGCAGCTCAGAGGCAGTTCAAAGGGAAGAACGATGTCAAATGCTTCAACTGCGGGAAGATCGGGCATTTTAAGAGAGACTGTCGGGCGCCCAAGCAACTCAAGTGGAAAGGGAAGGAGGTGGCGGCAGCTACGACATCCCGACGCATCGTGGAGATCTCAAGCATTGAGTACGGCAACGATGGATTCCTGGACTCAGCGGACGACTACACCGACAGCGATTACGGGTATGAGGCCCAGGAAGGAGAGTTAACGGTTGACTCGGAGGGGGAGGACCTCGTCGTGGGACAGGAACGACCGGTCGGAGGAGCCGCTGGGCAACAAGAGAGCACTGCTCCGGGACCCTCTGGGGAAACCTTACAACGATTGGGACGAGTTTTCGCCACGGGTACAACCAACACTCAGGACTCGACCACAGAAACAACTCTACAACAGGCCAGGGAACGAGTTCAAAGACTCGAGGAAGGGGTGGAAGAACTTCGGAACCAGCGAGAAGCGATTGAACAACACTACCGCGACCTCGAGGACAAGGTGGCGCAAGCCACGACCGACAACCCACCGCTTGCACAGCTCAGGCAGGGCGATGAACACTGGATCATTCCGGAGGAAGAGTTCGTTGGAGGCCTTATGCGGCTCAACGAGTACGGAGAGACTTGGGATGAGTTCTGGGCGACGCGACCAGTGGCCAGCGTGGGACTCGCACTGGCGCCAGGAGAGATCCCAGCTCACAGGTGGTATATTCCTTGCGAAGGAGACACACCACAGGTTCACCCAAGACACCCAGAGCACAGGAGAGTGCCATGGTTCCAGTGCATCGCTCACGGATGCGCGGAACACTACCAGTCGAAAGCCCTTAACAGGCATTGGCCGATCAGGGAGGTTACCCAGACAGGACAACCAGCACCAGTATCGGGGACACTCGCAAGATGGGGAGCTCCGGACGAGGAATTAAACGACTACTTCTTGTGGAGACAAGGAGACCCGGTTCGACCCGACAATATTCGACAGGTCATTCAGTTTTGGCCAAGAGAAGCCCGATGCTGCGTGAATAACCTCGATAAGGACATGGCTTATTGCCCAAGCAAGGATTGCGCACTTCACTTGAGAATGAAGGTGCGGGCGTACCACGCGGAGAGAAATACTACATGGGGGGAAGCCTATGGGATAGATGAACGCCCATCTGACAGCGAGGAATGGAAAGAGGCCCAACGACAATGGTTAGCCGGTTTCGAGCTGCTGGACAGTTCGGCGAAGGAGGACGCTCTGGAGGCTCAACAACAGTCGGGAAAAGGGCCACGGCCTTTCGCGGAGGCCGCAAACCTCTAAAGGACCACGAGCTACACATCAGCGAGGTCGCTGCTGTACAGAGGAGGGGCATGAAAGACAAAAGATTGCGAGTAGCAGCGCGTTGGAAGGGTTTCCAAACGCAAGCACTCGTGGACAGTGGAGCAGAAGCGGACTTGATTTCACCAAGATTTGTGCAACAAGCCCGGGTTCCATGGAAAAAGAAGGAGGAAGAGGTCGTCATGAAGGGACCCTTCCCTACACAGTTGGTAACCAGAGAGACGTTGCCACTGGACATCACAGTGTCAGGAAAAACAACGACAGTGATTTTCGACATCGTGGATATGGGGCCAGAGAAGGACATGATCCTAGGGCAGCCATGGCACGAGGACTACGACCCAGACATCCGTTGGAAGGATGGTGGCCACCTACGACCGAGGACATATCGGGAGTATCCAACCAACGATGGGAGATCAGGAGCACGGCAGGAGCAGAGTGCAAGACAAGCACCCTCCACGGCACCACCGCAAGAGACACGAGAAATATTGGTGTACTCGATCGACACAGGCGGCAAGATCGAAGAAGTAGGGTTGGTAGGAACAGTTGCGTTGGTGGAGATTGCGGCAGCAATGAAGGACAAATACGCTTATTACAACAACTTGAAGAAAAGCGAGAAAAAGGAGGTACCGCCGGAATATCAAGGGCATCCGGCGTTCACAGCAAAACACCTTCAGGGTCTACCGGATAGGGGACCATGGGACCACGAAATCAAGCTCAAAGACGGAGCAAAACTCAAGCTTTTTCAGGTCTACCACACCAACGACAAACAGAGTGAGGAGTTGCGGAAGTATTTGGACGAGAATCTCAAGAGAGGACACATCAGACCATCCACATCGCCAGCTGGATATCCTGTTTTCTTCGTGCCGAAGAAGGATGGGAGTCCACGACTGTGTGTGGATTATCGACAGCTGAATCAGGAAACGGTGAAGAACGGTTACCCACTACCGCTGATTTCGCGGCTGCGAAGTCAACTGTCAGGGGCACGATGGTTCACCAGGCTTGATATGCCAGTCGGGTACGCGCACATACGAATCAAGGAGGGAGACGAATGGAAGACGGCTTTTCGCACACCTTACGGGCATTTCGAGTATCTCGTTATGCCGTTCGGGCTCACAAATGCACCAGCAACCTTCCAGGCCCTCGTTGATCACACGATTCGCCAGTATCTCGACAAAACAGCAGTTTGCTACCTCGACGACGTTCTCATCTACTCACGCACTCTGGAAGAACACAAACAGCACGTCAAGGAAATTTTGGACGCGCTACATGGAGCAGGACTATCGGTCAACAAGGACAAGAGCGAGTTCCATGTGCAGGAAACGGTCTATCTCGGGTATCTGATCTCGCCGGGAGAAGTGCGAATGGAACCAGGGAAGATCGCGGCAGTCAAGGACTGGCCGAGACCACAGGGAGAAACACCCGAACAGCTGAAAACAAGAGTTCGAGAATTTCTGGGATTCACCAATTTTTATCGAATGTTCATACGGAACTACGGCGCCATTGCAAAACCATTGAACGACCTAACCAAGAAGGACGCCGAGTTCAAGTGGAAAGAAGAACAGGAAGAGGCTTTTCAAGCCATCAAGAACGCCATTACGGCGGACCCAGTACTCAAGCTTCCGGATCCAGGACGACCTTTCGAAGTTGAGACAGACGCTTCCGACTACGCCATAGGAGGACAGCTAGGACAACGAGACCAGGACGGGAAGTTGCACCCGGTAGCATTCTTTTCGAAAAAGCTGGAGGGACCACGCAAGAACTACCCAATCCACGACAAGGAGCTGCTTGCCATCATTGAGGCTTTCGAGGAATGGAGACCCTATCTCAGCGGGACCAACTACGAGGTACAGGTCTACACGGATCACAAAAACTTGAAGTATTTCACCACTACCAAGGTCCTCAACGCCAGGCAAGGCAGGTGGTCAGAATTCCTGTCTGAGTTCAATTTTCAGATTCATTACAAGAAGGGATCCGAGAACGCGAGAGCGGACGCTCTAAGCAGAAGGGCGGACCACCACGAAGAGAAAGTGGCGGAGGAGTCACCACCATTGCTGCAGGAGACAGCAGAAGGCACACTGAGGCACCCGCTCCAGCAGTGGGCTGAGTGTTGCGCGGTGTACCGAGAAGAATCAACAGCCAACAAGTATCAGAGCAACATCGGCAGTGACGAGCAGGAACGACGGGCTGAACTGGAATCTTTGGGGATCCAGAAGGACGACAATTACCGGCTCTGGTATCACAATCGAGCTTATGTCGAACCAGAACAGCGGAAGGCATTGATTCAGGAGATCCACGAGTCGAAGCTCGGAGGACACATGGGAGTGGCCAAAACAACAGAAAAGGTCAAACAACACTTCAATTGGCCAGGACTGAGGAAGGATGTTGAGGAAACGCTGCGAGAATGTGACCTTTGCAGGAGAACGAAGGCAGAGAGACACAAGCCTTACGGATTCTTGGAGCCATTACCAGTGGCAGAACAACCATGGAGCTCAGTGACAATGGACTTTATCACCAAGCTACCACATTCCAAGGACACGGTCACAGGAGTCAAGTATGACAGCATCCTCACGATCGTCGACAGACTCACCAAGTGGGCATATTTCTTGCCCTACAGGGAGACTTGGACGGCGGAACAATTGGCGGATGTGGTGTTTCGGAACGTTACGGCGACACACACATGGCCAAGGGAATTCATTACGGACCGCGATACCAAGTTTGTGTCGAAGTTTTGGAAGGCTCTAATGGAGCAAGTAGGAGTGAAGAGCAAGGCGTCGTCAGCGTATCACCCACAGACGGACGGCCAGACGGAGAGGCTTAACCAGATTGTTGAACAGTACCTTCGGAACTACATCAATTTCGAACAAGACAACTGGGTTGAACTCTTACCAGCAGCACAGCTCGCGTACAATACGGCACCTACGGAGACAACCAGGGTCACACCATTCTTCGCAAACTACGGTTTCGAGGCGGATCTACGGCAAGGACCAGAGGCAAGAGTGCCTAGGGCGGCAGCAAAAGCAGGGAAGCTACACATGCTGCACGCCAAACTCAAGGAAGAACTCGAGTTCGTTCGGGAACGCATGCGCAAGTACTACAACGTCAAACGGCTCGAGGGACCTCGATTGAAGAGGGGGGATAAAGTGTTTCTTTCAACACGGAATTTGCGCACAAAACGACCAAGTAAAAAGCTGGACCACAGGAGGGTGGGACCTTTTACGGTCGAGGAGAAAATATCGGAAACAGCATTCAGGCTTAAGCTACCAAGTACTATGCGGCTACGGTCAAGCGTCTTCCACATTTCACTCTTGGAACCGGCACCACGGGCTGCCAGCCCAGACACACAAGTAGAAGCCGAGGACGAAGAAGAAGAGTACGACGTGGAAGAGGTACTGGACTCTCGCATTAGTAGCGGACAACTGGAGTATTTAGTCAGCTGGCTGGACTACCCGGACACAGACAACTCATGGGAACCAGCAATGAACCTCAACTGCCCTGAGAAACTGGAGGAATTTCACCGAAGGAACCCTGATCGACCGGGGGCACGGGGTCAGCCAGCCAGTCGAAGCCAGAAAAGGGCTCGAAGGCCACGCCGGGGCTAGAGGGAGCGGTGCCGACGGCCTCCCAGGCACCTAGCGACTGGGCCTGACCAGCCAGGGACTGTTCCCCCAGAGGATCGGCAGGTTCGGGCGAAGTGGGTACTAGACCGTCGACCTCGTCTAGCGACTCCATTCCCCGACGAAAGAGTTCCGCACCCCAATCACGCATCGACTCACGCTGTTTGCGTAGACGAGTCAAGGCGCTCAGCGTCTCTGATAAAAGGGTCTCTTTCGCGGCTATCTCTTCATCAATTTTCTTTTGTTCCGACAAATTTTTAATCACTACAACCGTTAGCAAAAGAGGGGCCATCGTATAGGGCCCAGGCACCCACAAGAGTCGGCTACATTCGGCCCATCACACGGCTTGCCCATCCGAACGCAGTTCGAGCAGCGATTTGATCCCTCCTTCATAATACAGCGCTTTTGAGGCTTCGCGCCCCAACAACGGGAACAAGGCATGACTTCGACACCGTCTTGATCGATCGAGGCGGAGAGGACTTTTCGGTCACGAGTCGTGTCGCGGTAACGTTTCTCTACGCGGCCCGCCATCGTTAGGCATGTCAAAGCAAGCTTAAGGAGAGAAAGGCGGAGGGATCACTTACGCGGGAAAGGGAACAGCAGCGTTAGGGTATAAGGACAACAACGTCGAGTCTTTCGGGACGAAAGACGACGAGGGGGAGCATCGTGTCACAGACCAACCATATAGCACGGCCAGGTGGAGACTGCAGCTAGCCATGTCTGCCAATCGGAGGAAGGAGACACGGCGGCAGGGCTGCAGGGTAGGACAAGGCTCACTGCTTGGCAAAGGTGAGCCGGATCACCAGGCTCACCAGGTGAGCATGGTGAGTTCTGAGGGATCACCACCGATCACTAGTGAGCCGGAGTGATCCAGGTACGGAGGTACTTAGGGATTCATGGTCTATATATACGGGGGAACTAGATAGCTTGTAGATAGTTCCGCAGTATGCAATCACAGCTTGTATTCACGGTATCTTGTGTTTACATTGAGACATCTTGTTGTGCACTGTTTAGCTGCACCGAACCAATTGTCAGAAGTTACCTTCAACCGAGTATCCCTTTCAGAGGTTCTGTACAGGGGTTCGTCACATAATAGTATATATAATATACGTTCAAATATAAGCAATGCTTATATTCTTCTACTTTTTACTATCTTTCTTCAGTATAGCTATTATTACATCGGCTAATTTAAGGTGCTTATAGTAATCTAGCCTCGGGATCTTATACTTATAAGCTTTCGGTATAATTATATACTACTATTATATTAGTACTATCTCTTAATCGTTAAGTCGTATAGGATAAACCTATACTTAATATTACAATCAATTAAGTCTTAATATAGTAAGTAATATAGAAGAGTAATATAGTAAGTAAGGTATTACAATGTCATTACGTAAGCTTATTGTTAAACTCGACAGTAGAAAGTTCAGCTATATAATAAGCATGTAATAAATACGTAATAGTCACGTAACCATGACAGTGAGCAGGCTCCAGGCAGTTCAAGTAGTATACTAGATCAACTGTGAAGAGAACCAATGCCGGGTGTGGCGTTGTAAAAGAAACTTTTTTTTTTTTAGAAGCTCCACTTTTCAGAGAGACATTACTTAAGAAAATAATAATAAATTAACAAACCTTTATTAAATATAGAGTATATATTAAAATATTATAATATGAATTTAAATTTAAAAAAAAATTACCTATAATTTCAAATGTCTTTTAATATTATTAAATTTAATAAAGGTTAAAGTTAATTACCTCTTTAATTTAATTATTAATAACTTTATTATATAATAGTAATAAAAGTTAAACTTTTTCTTTAATTTTAATATAAGGAAGTATTATAAAATAAAAATATTATAAAAAATATTATAGTTTTTAAAAGGTAATTTTAAAATAATAAGAAAATATAGGTACATTTGGTATAGTTTATAATAGTGGATTTAAAAGTATCTTAATTGCTATATAAAAATAGTAATGTAAAAAATTAAACTAAATCCTTAGCAAAAAACGCTTAGGCCAGAACGTCGTTTCGTATGCAAGGCACAGCTGAACTCTGCTAAGGCCGATACCCGGGTGACAACCCCACTGTGAATCAGATCTAAGCTCAGCTGCGTAGCCGATCTGGCGCCGATCTGATGTTGTTCGCGTTTGCTTCGCGGGTTCTTCTCCAGTTGAGATCCAAACTCGAACGCATTTCATTTCAGAGCCGAGACTCTATCTGATGCCTACCATCGATGTCTACATAATGTCCAGAGAGGGTGTTCAAACTGCATAATCTTGTGTACCACACTGCAGAGGCAGACTGGTTCGGATAAAACGGCAACACCATTGGCAAAGTGGGGTGGGTTGTGCTGATTGTCGTTGGCCTACCTGGGCGCCGCGACAACAAACCAAATGAATCAATCCCAGCGACGCCCAGCACAGTGAATCCACCTGCCTGTTTCCGCCGCGTGTCGACTGTCAAAAAGGTCTTCCACCGCCCTTTGATCTGTGTCAATTTTCTGTTGATTCTTTTGCAAAGTCAACAGCGAGTTTCCCATCAATCTGACCATCGCAACCTCAATCATAAAGATGTCTGGATATCCTCCTCAACAGGGGTACGTACGTTCCGCAGGCAACCCTGCTTTTGGCTGTGTTTTGTGTTTCCCGACGGCAATTGATCCATTCATACCTAGTTGCGCTTCAGTGACCTGTCGCAAATTGCCAAATGAATTGCATCGGAAGTGAAGAATCGCAAACTTACACCATGGAGACGAGGCTGACGCAATTCAACTTTACAGTGGCTATTACCCCCAAGCCCCTCCCCAAGGGTATCCTCCTCAAGGCTATCCCCCACCGGATGGCGGCTATCCCCCGCAGGGCTACCCTCCTCAGGGCTACCCTCCTCAGGGCTACCCTCCTCAGGGCTACCCTCCTCCTCAGCAGCAGATGCAGTACCAGCAAGCACCCCCTCCCAAAGAGGAGAAGAGCCACGGCTGCCTCTACACTTGGTGAGTTTTCTTTTCCAGGGTGGTCAAATGAGTGCCTGGTGGAGATCGTGTGCCAGGGTTGGGGTTCATGAACCCCTTTGTCAACGAACCGCGACATCAACATCAGAGCTCTCGATGACCACCGCAATTTCCGACTTCGCCATGTCTCGTGAGTATTTATTGACTTCTATTACAGTGTTGCCGCCATGTGCTGCTGTTGGTTGTGCGGAGAGACCTGCGAATGCTGTCTCGAATGCCTCACTTGCTGCTTCTAAACAGCCCAACTCGACAACTCGAACAACACTGAAACGAACGGCCATTGCTCTTGAGAGCAGCATTACGAATCTTCGAGTATGCCGGCCATGAAGCCATGAACGATACGGTACCCAACAAGACGTCTGACAGTCCCGTATACAATACCCTAATATTGACTAGACCTCGATCAGCAAAATAATGTTCAGGAAGTGGGAATGGGGGTGCTGCTCTTCGCATCACCTGTGTTGATACGGTCGAGCCTAGAAGCAGTGGAAGTTGGACCTTGCATCAAGACTGTGGGTAGTCCAAGCCGGAACAGGGTCTGATTTCCATGACATGGGATGGACTGAGCTCATACCTACTCTGTCCTTTAATTCTTCTTTCTCTTGCAATATATGGTTTCCCTTGCTTTATTCCTGCATGTTCCTGCTTCACATTGACCGGCCGATGCCATCTGCGAAGTGCACATGGTAGATTAACTGAGTATCGAAACCCGTCAGCGGCAATCGAGCAAAGATGCCACAGACTGTTATCTATATACCTAAGTACCTCGATGAGACTGAAGCTTTATCAAAAGCTATGAGATTTGCCGGTACAGACTTAGACGTCCAGGCAACTGGAGCCTGTGTAGTTCTTCATGCCCCCAAAATTTGTGTCTCGTAAATTGTAGGCCTTGAGTGTTTAAGAGAGCGAGACATCAGATAGGTAGTGAGCACCACTCTCCCCCATCGAAACATTTCATACAACCATTTAAATGCCATCCTTCGGGTTTCACTGAAGGCCTGCCAATTAACTTCAAACGCCTTCCCCATCTTCCGAGAGGCATTATTCTATAATGTACATATATTGATGATGGCAGGTAAGCCACGGTGTTCAATTTGAAGGAGTTGAACTCTGCAGTATTAGTGAGAAACATTGAACATCTGAAGTCTATGTGTCATGGTGATTGTTCTGGCTCCTGGCATCCCTGGGGATGAGTAGGGTGTGCTTGAACTTTGCAGCTGAGACCAGCACGTGGGGGTATCGTATTCACGTAAGTACCTATGTGTAGATGCGGCAACTTCAACATTGAAACTTGATGGTGTCATCATTGTCACCTTTCTGCAAAGGCTGGAGAGAACACACCCAAATTCAGTCTGAATGAACTTGTCTGGTTTCCAAAATTGAGTGTTTGAATCTCCAATAGCCACAGTGAAATGTTGATTCGGTGTATTTGACGGCCTTAGGACCTGAAATTCTGGATATCACTGCACAATAGGTCTTCGGTAGGCGTGAAAAATGCCCGATGGCATGATGTTCGATGGCTACGGTAAATGCTGAAACTCAGAGTTCTTGTCCAGCTAACCCGGCGTGCTATGTGCCTTGCCCACTCATTCCACTATTCCTGTCTCTCCAAGCACTTTCCCAGTCGGAGCGCCTCGTAGAGCAGTGGCAGCATGTCTTGCAGAAAATTATTGAGAATACATTCCTTCTCTCCGTTAGGCAAACCGTTTACCACAGACCACCTTGTGGTGCGGCCAGTCCTTCGTCTGGCAGGACTTCATGCGAGGCGGGATCACCAGTTAGCACGAGCACATAGAATTTAAGACGTAGGAAAGACATACGCTGTCGCAATACCAGGTGGACTGGTTGCGTTTGCTGCAACGGGCACATCGGAGAATGTTGCCCTCAATCTCCGACGTGATCTTGCCGCAGTGAAAGCAGCTTAAGAGTTGGTTTATGAGTTAGCGCTCCGCTCAGGTTCGTCAAGATAGCGGATTTGTAACATACCTCGGTTCGAAAAAGTCACGGGGAGTGCCGTGCGAATAGGCGTCCAAAGCCGCGAGAAATTGGGCCTTACCAGCTCCGCGGAAACCAATGTGGTGGTTCTCGTGCGAGTTATCGATATGGCAGGGAACCTCATTTGCGATTTTACGGAGATGATCGCAATCATCAGGGCTGATCCTCGCCCCAATTCGCAAAAGAAGGGCGCCAACAATGATGGTGTGGTATCTTAGATCATCATCGCCCTCGGCGACCTCAAGCTCCATACCACGGGACATGGCAAGAAGCTGTTCCCCAAATCCTTGGTCGACCCGCTCACGGACGTTGGTGATTCGGCTGTTGAGTTCGGCCTGGAAGCCAGGGGTGCTGTATTTCTCTCGGGATTCGACAGTGGACATCGTGGGGTCGAACTGGTTAACCAGCGTGTGGTTGAAGCCAATCTCGGCAGCCTTGGGAAATAGAGCACCGAAGGACCCAGCAATGTGGATGTCATAATCACTCTCAAAGAGACCTAGAAGGATGTTAGCAACTTAGGAATGTGGAAATCCGTAGAACAACAGTTGAGAACGTACGCGGTCCCCGACGCTTGTAGCGATCCGGGCCCATTGCCTGCAACATGGCCTCAAGCGTACCCGGACGCGCATTTTCGATCACCATGATGATTGGCATCATTGTGGTGTGTGTATGCGGTAAAAGGTTGATGGTTGCAGATGAGAGGATATGGGGAAACAGAGAGACAGAGGTAGGAATTTGATCGGCCCAATCTCACAGGAAAGAACTAATTTGCAGTGAAAATCGGCAGGGTAGTGAGTCGAAAGGAAATATGAGTGGCGGAATACCAGGTAGCGAATGGAAAGGAAAGTACGACAGTGGGCTTGCAATCACGACCTTCGCCAGTCGCTCCTTCCACAGGCAATAAAGCGCAACAATTCTCTTCCATGTTTTCACAAAGCGTCGAAGCTGGACGAGCCTCCCCCCCCCAGCAAGTAAAGAAATACAAAACAACCAATCAACCGATACCCTTTCTCTCAAGGCCTCCAATCCCTCGCACCCCTCTCAAAATCCTCCAACCTCTTCACAAACCCCTTTGCCATCTCCGTCCTCTCACTATCCGCCCCCGCATACCTCTTCAACCACATCACCCCCTTCTTCCCATACTCCTTCGCCTTCTTCAGCTCTCCCCTCTGAGCATAGACATTCCCAATGATATTATACAAATCCCCCATCTGCCCTTCCATCCCTTCTTCCCTGACTAGTTCCTCAATCTCGGAAATCTTTTCCTCTGTCAGTTTGGAGGGGGTGTCAAATTCTTCCAGCAGAGCCTGGATCCGGTTACGCTGTTTGTCTGACTTTTTGATGGCGGTGGGGTTTTGACAGAGGGCGCAGGTGCAGGTAAAGCCCCACCACTTGAGGAGCTCGGAGCGGTCGGTGGAGAGGATGTTTAGGGGGGCGTCTGGGGGGTGTTAGTATGGGGGTGAGGGACAAGAAATAAGGGGAACTGACAAGAGATAGACAGCTCCTCGCCGGGGGAGATGTCTCTGTAGGCTACGATCTCCATGATGAGGGTGGAGGGGGAGTAGCGGGTGAAGCAGCTGTTCAGGTCAGTCATCTGGTATCCCTCAAATCCAGGGGAGGCTTACTTTGGCTTGCAAGCGTGATTTATCCTCTGCCCACACCCAACATCAGTTAGTATAACCGCCCTTCCAAGTATGACAGAAGAAAACTAACCGCAATCTCAGGATACAACCCCGAATGGCTCCCCCACCCCATCTGCCCCGTCGACCCCTCCAACACTCCCACCGTGACATCAAAGGTGTTCGTCTTCATAATATCATCAACTACATACCCCTTCCCCTGCGCCGCCAGTCCCATCACCTCCCTCTGCTGCTCCTTCGGCAGCTGGTTCCCGGCCCGCTGCAGGAGTTTCAGCACATCCCTCGTCTCCCACTTGTCGTTTTGCTCCGCGCTCTCCAGGAGTTGCAGCATGACTGGGAGCTGGACCATTAGGACTGTGCCCTTCTTGATGTGTTCCGTAGCGACAACACCATAGCCTTTGTTGGGTAGTTTCTCTACTTTGAAGGGGTTCTTGGGATAGTGGGTTGGTTTGAAGGGAACACCGCCCCGGTCATTCTCTAGCCACGAGACATATGGGGCGTGAATGAAGGAGGCGATGTCAGCTGCGGTTTCTGGGGTGGTGATGATGCTCAGGGGGGTGCCGGCCCAGGTGTCGAGGGTTGTAAAGGTGCATAGCTTCGAGGCTTTGGGCACTGTTCTTTTGTTCTGTTGTTTTTTGGGCAAGAAACAGGTAGGGGGTATGGACCAGGGGTACCAGTTGTTGGTCAGTATGACTGTTTCGTCATCCACGAGGAGTGGGCAAGATCGTTGGTGGCTGAGGGGGTTGAGATGACTGTTGTTAGGACATGAGCGTGAGGTTGGGGGGATGGGCTCTGAGGTTGCTAGGACTCCTCGACTGCTGAGGAGGAGAGGAATGATGGTGAGGGTGGGTATAAGAGAAAGCATGGTGGCGAGGCTGGGCTTTGCGGCCCGCTGAGGCTACCTGATTAAGGTGTGTAAGTAGTAACTTCATTCCCATCAAAGCAAGACAAACTCGATCATTTTTAAGTAGCAAGATGAATTACCGTGTCGTGGCTTGTTCATGTCCTTGCCGTCGCCAAGGTGCTGCATTTTGGTAGTGCCGGCATCTTTGGTACGGCACAGGGGCACATTAGCCGGCCTCTTGGAACTCTTATCACCGACGATCTCTCATGTATACAGGCGGAGCCCAAGACGGCCTGAATTAACAACGTCGTTACATTCGTACATTTCCAAGACGATAATACAACTCCAAAAGTGCTAAAAGAATATGTACAACCAAATGCCCCTCCTACTGTGCGCGCTTGTTATTAAACCCTTGGCTACTCAAGTCGCCTTGGCATGCTTCCTCTATCACGCGCTCGTGCTGAAGTAATAATTCTCCCACAGGTATTCGTAGTCCTCAATGATACCAGCCAGCAGCCCTGGCATGCGGCTCCTCACCCCTCCCACAAGACCCTTGGTGACGTTCTCATAGAAAGCGCCGCGCATGGCCCACCATCCCATCGCCCATCCCCGGCGATTCCATTCCTCGCGCTCCAGCGGTGTTGTCCGTAGCCCTCTGTCTCGCAGTTGCCTAGCTGCGAGCTCAGTCCCCACGCCCAGCAGCCATGGTGTCCAGGACCTCCGCTTATCCTTGCTGCGCGCCAGCGCGATGGCGAAAACAAGCGGCGCCAAGATGTGCAGTACCTCAGCCAACTGCGCCCTGCCCTGCAGCCTGTTGAGGAGGTTGGACGCCGGCTTGATATCATCTGCCGTCAGCACCCTCGAGAGAAGATACCCACTTGTGTCCCCCGGCGCAGGAAGCGTAGGAAGAGACATGCCAGTGCGCGGCATTGTCCACTCCCCGTTGGGACCAACCCCTTTCCTCCGGGGCGCACCTACAGACCCATTGCCAAATCCTTTTCTGTCTTCATCGTCCTCCCCAAGTGCGCGGAGCTCGGCTTCTTCTGGGTCTTCGGGCGCCTCGTCGGGTATCGGCTCTCGTTCGGGAAGGACTGGCGTCACGAGCGGTCGGGATTTTGTTATCCGTAGGAGTAGAAGCTTGCAGAACGCTTTAATGGCCTCGAGGAGCACCACGACGTTCCAGCGCACGCGCTCGCCGCGGCGCTTGGCTGACATTTCGCATAGGAGCTCGACATAGTTGACGATTTGGAGGACGTAGGCGACGCGCCGGTAGAAGGCGCTCTTGAGCGTCCAGAATTTGGTGTAACGGCTCTGTGGGGAGGGTGCGCGGGGGAGCGAGGAAAGCGGCAGCTTCGAAAGGGTACTTGCTCGGGACAGGAGGGTATCGTGGTACAAGGAAAGCAATTGAACACCGCTGTGAATAGATTCGGAGGCTATCTCGGCATCACGGAAACGGCCTGGGAAGAGAGGCGAACGGTTAGTTTTCGTTCTTGTGAAGCCGGGATGCCCGCGTTACGATGGGACAGGGGGGTGGCAATTACCAGGTATGATATACGTCAGTGATCGCAGTGTCGACTCTATCTGCGACACCTGATGGGCGTTCTTGGTGATGAACTCGTCGTACATGTGAAGCCATTGTGGTGGCAGCGAAAAGGCGCGTTTCGCATCAGAGCGCCCTGGCGCAGAGCTCGGGCTCTGTGTGTCGGATGGCCTCGACATCGCACATTCGGCAGTTAGAAAAGGAGCAGCATGTGGGGGAGGATAGCAAAGGTCTCGGCAAAGGGTGTCGGTCGCGATCAAGATCGCTGATGGGCGCGTAAAAAGGATATCAAGGGTATCTCGTGTATTCTCGCGGGGTTGCCAAAATGATGGAATGTCGTTGAGCGTTGAATGAATTGGCGTCGGCGTTGGCGTTCAGGGCAGCGGCAGACAGAGTCCATGCCTCGGCTGCAAACCATCTGGGTGCTAAGCTCGGCGGCGCGGTGGTCCGAGCTCCTGACGCAATCTTGAATCTGGGGGGATCACCAAGCGGCAGGGATTGAGGTGCAAGGGAAAATGAATTCCACATGCTTTTCGTCGCGTGATCGCGTCTTTGTTCACTTTCGGGTTGGGTCTTCGTTGGGACATCAGATCTTCATATCAGACACAGCGGCGCTCATACTGGCAATTGATTATTTATTTCATAACTCATACGTAGCTGTCATTGTCTTAATGACTTCACATTGCGCTTACCCCACCTGCTCCACCCCTTGAAAACACCGATCAACCTCCTTACTGTTGAGCCTTCTGAGCCTTGAGCTTTGCAATTCTAGCCCTGGTACCCTCGATAACCTGTTGCTCGTTGAAGATGGAGGTTACACTGGGATGGACAGCCACCTTCTCAGCCCACTTGGTAAAGTTGGGGGCCTTCTCAACAATGGATGGCCACAGGTTGGATGGGTAGAGGTCAGTCTTGGACAAGCTCTTGAGCCTGATCACAAAGGAACCAGTCAAAACCTGTTGATTTGTTAATAAAAAGCTCACCATTCTGGTAGGACTATGGTACTCACCTCAGCCTGCGTCAACTTGTCGCTGCCACCGAAATAGGGGCTCGCATCAGCAAGCAACGGTTCGACCTCCGTGACGAGGGCGGCGACAGCCTTGTCTACAATGTCTGCTTGTGCAGCCTCACCCTCGGCCGTGTAGAGAGCAAACAGCTGGCCGTTGAACTTTGAAATGAAGGCATCGACGAACAGCGCAACACGTGCACGGCGGAGGGCGCCCTCAGGTGTGTTGGAAGGAGGTAGGAGGTGGGATGGGTAGGCGTCCGCCAGGAAATTTGCGACAATGGCAGACTCGATAATGATCTCTCCGTTGTAAGAGAGCGCGGGAACCAGGCCCCTTGGATTGATCTTGAGGTACTCTGGCGTGCGGGGGATGTCCAGGTCGATGATGACTTCCTCAAAGGGAACCTTCAATTCTTCCAAGATGATGTGGGCGCGATGGGCCCATGGGCATCTGTGGTGGGTGTAGAGGATAAGCTTGGCGTCTGTAGAACCCATTTTGGCTGTATCTTGCGATGGTTGGTCGTTGTCTTCTTGACTGTTTACTCAAGTACCGAACAAGGGGTTGTCGTCAAAATAGGTAGGCTTTTGGAAGCTGGGGTCTCTGATTTTGCCAATTTTTTGTTCGAGGGACCCAAACGTCTTTTTGAAGACTTTTTGAATTGGCACAGGTCCCTCTTTGCTGACAAAAGCAAACGGATTTCGGATGGTCGCGTCATATGGCGCTATCGAGAACACCATCGAAGTGACAAATGGAGCTATGTGGGAGCTTGGGGGAGCTTGCTAAGCATCTAGCTGGAACCGACCGTTAGTTGCCGAAGCCTGACTCGGTGTGCGAATTCCCCCGCACAACGAAACGACGGGATTCGACATTAGACGTTTCCGCGTTGTTTGATCCTAACTACCGTAGTCAGAGGACTGGGAAGGTCTTTGTCGGTATCGGAGCCGAAGCGGGCCGTTTCCTGTTTCCGTGAAGTCGCCCTGCCGATGCAAACACATGCCCGCTGCCGGGACCCACACATCGTGTCGAGGCGCGCAAAACTTACACTACAAGCCCCAAGTCTCGGCTGCCCAGCCATGCAAACAAGAACATCACATTGGATGCCACGGGAATCGTATAAAAGTTCAGGGCCTTGCTCACCGAATTTGCCGGTCACGGTTTGCATCACTTTGTCAGGCTCATGTTGGTTCGGCAGAGTACCTAGGTAAAGTCAATAATACTTGGTCTGGTGTGTCCATCACTCCAGTCTAACAGGCCGAATCCTGGGGTCTTGGAAATTACTTTGTCAGGCTCTTTTACTTATGTTGATGTTGGGTGTTGAGGATAGTTCTGAGATGCAGTCCGAGGCTCTATCTAGACTTCTCAGCCCCCTACATGTCTCTCACATCACCCTCAGCATCCTTCGATGTTTCTGTACTATGGGAACGACAAGGCAATAGCAGTTGGGCTGACGACTTATCGAGCCGTCACCGGTCATCACAGTCTTCCCAGTTCTAAGACTGACGACCATCCGGCTAAACATCATCGGATGCCACGGCCCGCTCGATATTAAGAAACTCTGGGCGCAAAGCAATGGAAGATGCAGCACCCGTTCAGTCATGCGCAGCCTTCTTGGCCAGGAGATATCGTGCGCATGTAAATACCTAGCGAGAGCGCTCTGTTCACTGGGCTTGCCGTGTTAGCCAACCTATTGTGTGTTGCCTGGTGTCACGACCGCGCTCCGACAATTTGGCTATAATGAAGCCCAAGTCTCAGATTCTGTTGGCCGCGGCGGTGGCGGTGAGCAATGTGAGCGTTGCTCAAGCTCATGTGTTTATCTGGGTATGTATCGCATTACCAGTAGATACCATCAGATGACTGACCAAAAGTAGGGTGTGTTTGTCAATGGCGTAGACCAGGGCACGTTCAACGGTATCCGGACACCAGCATATAACGGACCTCCTCCGAGAGGCTATTCAAACTCACCCGTCAAGGATCTGAACTCGATTGACATGCGGTGCAATGTGTTGGGCGACAAGCAAGTCACCCATACCATCAAGGTTGCCCCGGGGGACAACGTCACTCTTGACTGGCATCACAATAACCGCACGGTTGCGGACGATGTGATCGACTTCAGTCATCATGGCCCTGCACTCGTGTATCTGACCCCAGACCCGCCGACCGAGAACTCATTCGTCAAGATTTGGGAGAAAGGGCTTTATGAGCTTGGACCAGCACCTTTCAGCCCCGGCAAGTGGGCAACAACATCGGATATCAAGGCCAATAATGGACTCATGAACTTCCGTATCCCGGCAAACTTGAAGGCTGGCTTGTGAGTGTTGTCTTGGAACCCGTGTTGCAGAGCAATGTTGACTCTAGGCAGCTATCTTATCCGGGCCGAGATGGTGGGTCTTCATGAGGCGGATGCTCGGTTTGACCAGAATCCGCGGCGTGGTGCCCAGTTCTATCCAAACTGTGTGCAAATCGAGGTGGTTGGTGATGGCGCCGTAGAGCTTCCTGAAGGCGTGTCGTTCCCTGGAGCTTACCAGTATGATGACCCTGGTGTCCATTACAACGTAAGTTTTCGTGATGGTGATCATGTTGTGGGAGGAAGCTAACAGTCAGGTCAGATCTACTGCTCGACTGAGCGTGCCCCACTGGCGCCATGCACTGATGGTAGCACCTACAAAATCCCAGGTCAGCCGATATCTTGCCCTTCTTCTTCTCTGTTGCTGACGAACTTAGGCCCTACCGTCTGGTCGGGTGCTTGGCCTGAGACTACCAAGGTTGCCCTCGGCCCTGTGACTGGGCCGACGACCGCGACTCGTTGGAGCAGCTGGTAGGTTCAACCCGTCATCATCAGGACTTCTGGCTAGTTTTGACAAAGGAGATAGGATCCAACAATCCGTAGTTACGACGGCGACGTTTAACCAAGCTGGATCGCCTGTTCCGGTTGCCACATCGCGATACACGGCTTCTTGGTCGCTGGCGTATGCCGCCCCGACAGCGCCACCAGCTCTTTAGCGGCAATTTCGGATGCTCGCTGCGTCAAAGCCCAGCTCGACAACCAGGAAGAGCAGGAATTAGTTCAGGGGAAGCTGCGAAGGAAACTTCCGGGCGGAACCAGATATCGGCCGAATCATTGGTTATCTCTGTGGCAATTCTTAGAGAAAGCCATTCCCGACTCGCTAGCTTCTGAGCTAATCGGCCACCAGTCTGGAAGATTGAGTTGGCAGCTGTCCGCCGTCGTGGTTTGTACATGATGGAAGACTTCGCTGACCAAGAGCTAATGACCTGGGTGGCTGTCAGGTTGAAGCTTATTTCTTCTCGAGAAAATGTTCTTGACATCGCTGATCTTCGTCAATTATTTAAACAAGTACTCCAGCGCCAATTAATACACTCTCTTTTCCAGGTTGGTAAAACGCTGTACTGTTTTCCGATCACTCCCAACCTCAATCATGAGCACCTCAGCGAGATACCTTTCGGCCGAAGCAGTAAACTTTGCAATGCAGAGCTGCTCAACGTGCACAACAGAACTGAAACCTCTTCAAGCTTTGACCTCCTTTATGACCCGGGCGACTCCTCTTTTCTTGTTTCTTGCCTTTTGGGCAATCGCCTTGGTGCAGCTTGGACCAATCGATCATTACTTGCCATTTCTCAGTCAACGAACAAGCCCGGCATCGTACAGCGGGAGGAGGCGAAGCAACTAGAACGATCGACGTTTCGAGGCGCTCAACCTTCTTGGCGCTGCTCTACAAGGTCGACTCAACACGCAGGACAATCCTTGTCACAATGTCCATCCTGTCGGCCATGGAACTCCTCAAGATAGCGAAACTTGCCACCAGCACTGGCAGCCGGCACAAGTACATTCTCTCAGCAACGAATCGCTAACCGCGTCAACGACAACAAAAAAGCGCTATTGGACGCCTCCTGTACGTGCTTGGCATTGTCATAGACACCATAAATCTCCTGATCAAAGTCGGAGTAGATGGTGGCCTATCCTTTCACCGCTCAGGTTGGTCATGTCTCAGTGCGCTTCGCATCTGCTATTTGGGGAACACCAACCAGAACCGAGGGCAACCCACCAACACAACAATGTGCAGATGGTATCGAGGGATGGAGGGGCGGCACAGAGCATATCATATTTCAATGACAGCGCATAAGTAGTACATGCAATATATGCCCGATTTGTACACACCTCCTCCATGTCTTGCATGCCAAAGTGGAGGTCAGAATGCGCCAGCCAACCCGCCAGTTGGGAGTGTCTGTTAACTTCTCGGCAAGTTCTAAAAACATTGCACTTACCTCTCAGTATTTCACCATCGCTGTTTATTCATAACAGAGTGCTGTACTCAGCAGCGGCGAGTCATGATGGTAGGCTTTAGCTCGGCCAGTAAATTCTACAATCCAATCAGAAGCCATCCTATCGGGTATGGTGTAGCGGTAACATCGTTGACTCTCACTTCTCAGAAGTGTCTGTTCTCTCAACAGCCCCGGGTTCGACTCCCGGTATCCGAGTCTCTTTTTTCCACTTCTTTCCATCTTTTTGCGCCCTGCGTTTCTGCACTCGATAAAGTGTCCAAATGCATGACAAATCCCACAGTGGCTTGAACAGCATGTCCTAATCGGTCCGTACTCTCCTTCGCATGGTCCATTGCACTGCGATCCTAGATCCCGTCCCTGACCCCCACAATTCTCCAACAAGCATGGCATCTAATACTTCTCGTAGCAACCCCATCGATCCAGAGCAAGGTTCGGCAGTTCTGTCATCCTGTCAGGTCTTACAAAGCCAGGCCGCCGATGTTGGGAAGTGGACAGCGGAATGACCATACCTCCCGTCTATAATGACATCTCATTTCTTTTTGTGTGCCTTTCAAATGCAAGACACCAGCATCGTGCAATGCCACGATGATACCAATCGCACAGCCTACCCGTTACCGCCGAGGGGGCCCTACCCCAATCCCCAAAACCTTGCAGCCAAAACCACGACATCCCACGCTCGTGGAGAGAGGAATGCATCGTCCCCAAACAACCCCGCCACTGGCTGCAGGTTGGATGATATATCATATTACAAACCACGTATAACATCCTCTCGCTCGCTACCAGAAAGCGGGAGAAAGACAGCATGCCACCGTATTGAGTTCTGGGCACATCTCGACGTCCGATTGTCTGCATAATGAGGGGGTAAGGAAATGCCTGGAAGAGTCAAGTGCATCGAGGAGGGGTGGTATCATCACGCGGGTTAGATTGTTTCTGGATAAGGTGGGGTGATTTGGACTGCGATTTCCTGACCGCTTCTACGTGATACTTTCCACATTTTATGCAGTTGGACGGATAAGTCGACACAGGTGCATGCTGGTGCAGCCAAACCCCGAAAGTGAGTGACAACGCACCACCAACTAAGACACTATCATGCATTGGACTGACCTTGGAGTTCCCCGTCACAGGATGGAGGGCATGAGATGTGACAGAGAAGGATAATTCCGTGTTTGTTGAGGGAAGAGATGGATATAAAGCTCGAGGGACTGCTCAATGATCGTCGAGGGTCATCCCTCCACCGTTTCCGTTCTTCATTGCCAGTCAAGTTCGAGATAACCCGTCCTGTTGGGATCGACAAACCTTCGTTTTATATCTCGTTCATTCCTGCATCCATTACCACACCGATACCACCACACACCTCCATCTCTTTCTCATTTCCCCCAATGTCCGACAAGTACTGCGACCACAACGTCACGCACGGCTGCACCACATCAGTACCCAGCAAAGTCTCACTGTGCGACGCCTGCGCAAAGGGAGGGTGTTGATCAGTTCCCCTCATCACACGCATTCTATAACAACCACCTGGCCCTCACGTCGGCCGTTGCGGCCCTGCCACCAAGACTTCCTTCATCACGCTATCCAAGCTTATCGGCGGGTGCTGCACCCGATACCACCTTACCCTTCTACAATTCACTATTTCATCCCATTGCTACGCATTGCTTACGACAGTTTCTTATCTGTCGTTTGTTGTCTTCTTCTGTTGGCACCACCACCAGCCTGCATCATCTTCCGTCGACGACGGTTGCAGTATTGATTTCGTCACTACTACCTTACCTGGTACTTGTCTCAGTGATATCCTCTGAGTCAAATCGTTCTCTCTCTCTGTCCGCAGATAACAAAAGAGAACATGTGTGGCGCCGCCTTTTGGAATGAGATGTACGAGGAGGATGATTATGTGCCTACTGGGGATGATGATGATGATGGCGGCTAATGCACGAGGGTCGATGAGGGGACACTGGAGGGTCATTTCTTTTTTCTTTGAGTGAGGTTTCAACCAGATTGCAATGTGTCAAATGGGGGGAATAATGTCTGTCAGCAACAAGGGTCATTTCTTTTTCTTTTCGAGGGTGTCAAATGGGGGGAATAATGTCTGTCAGCAACAAGGGTCATTTCTTTTTCTTTTCGAGGGAGTGAAATGGGGGGAATAATGTCTGTCAGCAACAAGGGTCATTGAAAAGGAGATGAATAGGGGCACAAACGGGGTAATGCTTGACCTTTTCCGTTTTTCCTTCAATTTTTCAGGTTAACCCTGGGGTTTCATCACCACGGCTTCCCACTTTCCTTAACACATTCTTTGCACTTCGTTTCTGATCAGGAATGGATCACGATTTCCCACCTTCCTCAATACATTCTTTGCATGTCGTTTCTGATTAGGAATGGACTGGATCAACTGGATTATGACAGTGTTTAACGAGAGATAACTGTTTCATTCAAAAAGGAAACCCTTCGAGTTGCGTTGTGTTGTGTTTTACCAAGTGATGCTACTGATGTCCCACTGCTCTGAGACCAGAAGCTTCCTCCAACCTGCCCGGCACGTGACAATCAAGTCCCTCAGGCCAACTGGAACGGCACCTGAGCCTTGAACTGATCGAGTGCACCAGGCGTCCGCTCGCCCTGGGCATTGCACCAGCCCTCCGTGACAATGACCTTGTAGTACTTTGAGCTCTTGGCCCCACTGACTCCCTTTGCGAACACGGTGATACTCCCACCCGGAGGCACGGCGATGATCTTGCCGCTCTTTGGGGTCAGGACGACGTCGCAGACGGTCATGTGGGGGGAGATGGCCCTGGTTGCGAGGCCGCTGCTCAGTTCGGTCACGTTGGACGACGTCTCTGTCGTGATCTCGACCTCGTCCTGGCTGCTGGACCGCCCGAGGACGAACTTGGCGGCTGCGAGGAGGGTGTCGAGGATTTTGGCGTTGCCTTGGAGGTTGAGGGTGAGCTTGGAGAAGTACTGCGTTACGTTGGTGGTGTTGCGGCCGGCCATGGAGATGACGATGCGACGATCGACGGGGGCGGGAGGGTCAGGAGTGGGCTGAGATGGTTGACCAGCGCCGGTGGCCGGTTGACCTGAGCCAGTAGCCGGTTGACCTGAACCAGTAGCCGGTTGGCCTGAACCAGTAGCCGGTTGGCCTGAACCAGTAGCCGGTTGACCTGATCCGGTGCCTCCTGGGGCGGGAGGAGCGGGAGGAGTAGGTTTCGGCGGCGAGGCCTGGACTGGTGAATTGCCCACCCACTCGAGACGGGGGGCTCCTCCATTGGAGGTTCCTGAAGTCTCACCACGAGACGGGTCCACATGCTTGGGAGGTGGAAGCTCGGTCTTGTGAGCAGGGATGATGATCGGGTTGTTGGGATCGGGAGGAGGCATACTAAAGCGGTGGTCAGCTTCATTCCGTATCAGGCGGATGTGCCAGGGCAGTCTACTCACTCTGCGTATTTGATAGAAGCAATGAAATCACCTCTGTTGTTGAACATGCTCTTCAAAAAGACCAGCTGACCATCGCCCGGATAATGGAACTTGAGCTGACCCTCGAAGCCAGCCTTGAGCGCCTCTTTGAGTGTACCGACGTGCTCCTTGACACTCGACTCGATTTGCTCCTTGATTCTCTGGGTCGTCCCTGCAATCTCCCAGTGCCAACCGTTCATGTCGTCACCAGACACAACCGTGACTGGTTTGTCGGTTGTGTTGAGGGCAAATTGGATGTCTCCACCCACAGCTTGAGCATCGATCGTCATCCCCCAGGTCATGGAGTGGGTAACGCTACATGTCACATCGTTCGTTAGCCAGCGTGTCTTGCAATAGCAGGGTTGGAAAAGACTAACTGAGACCAGTTGATAGCAGGCACGAGCTGGTGACTTCCGGGATCGACCTTCTGATGGTTCGAGGTGGTGATGTGTTCTTGGTACAGTGTCTTTGCATCAATAGTGATCCTGGTGCCGCCTCTCTTCCAGCGCACCGTGACAGTCGGGGTGCCATCGCTCCACAACTTGTTCCAGTTGTTTCCTCTTTCATTGAAGTTGAGCGGCGTGTCCCTCGAGTTGGGAACAGTGGCCTGATAGCACATGGTCGTGCCATCGCCTTCTGGATCGACAACGAGCTTGAATTTGTAAATGTCGTCCTCGGGACCCGGATAGGGCCAGTCGCCATGAGCCCCGATGTTGTACGGCTGAGTGATTGAATAGTTGGTGTTTGAGTCCTTGTAAACCAGCTTTGGCTCTTCGGGGAAGACTTCGCTCGCCTTTACAAAGGCCTGCAGGTTAGGCAAGAGGAAACGCTCAAAGAAGAGTTGATGACTCAAGGAGAAGGTGCCCTCAACGCGGCCGGATGGGTCTTCGGGCTTGCTAGTTGCGCTTCCAAAAGTGGCAAAGTTGCCATCTACGCCGAGGTACCGTTGTTTCATGTCGCGCTTGGTCGTGTTCTCGCAATACAAAAGGCAGTTTCTGGAGCCAGGATCCTCAAAGCTTGTTACTCCCTTCTGCCATTCGGGAGGTGCGCCAGAAACGGCAGGCATACGGTAAGGATAACCCTGATGAACCATGGTGACGGGTGCTGTGATCAACTAAATCAGACAAGTACAAGTGGAGAGGCTCAGCGAAACTTACGATATAGCGCAGGACGAGCGACATTCGCTGGGTTGTCGAGGTTGAACTTGGTACCAATGGTGGTCAATCCTGCCATCTGTCGTTCAGTCCAGATGTCCTTGAAGACGCTCTCGAAAGCGTTTGCCACCTTGGCATTATTCAAATTGTCCTGCCTCCAGACGGGGTAGTCTTCCTCGATACCATTCACAACAAAGCTCCTGCCCACGAAGCGGAAATTACCCCAACGGGCATCTGCAAACTTGGCATACAGCCTTTCGGGACGGTAGTCTCCAGGCAGCTGAAAACAGTTGGCGATCCAATCTCTTTGCTTCTTGTTGTAATCCTTGAGTCTCTGCGAGTCACCCGGCTTGTCGGTGAAGTCTGCCATCACTGTTGGAGGTGGTCAGTAAAACCGGAAAACATAGAGAACAAAAAGTTAGCCAAGAGAGGGCCTTGACTTACCCAGCGGAACTTCGGTGTCAACGGACCATCCGTCGATGGGGTAGTAAGCGTCGTCAGCGTTCTCGGTCTTGTAGACAAGAGTGCCTGTTTTGAAGGTGGTGCGCCAGCTAACTGTGTTCCGGTCCTCCGTGTTGATGAGAATCTTGGGAGGTTCCAACTCTGCAGAAATCATGCCGCTTCCTCCAGCTATATGTACGTGAAGATAGCGTATTATCAGCGTCTGTCATGAAGATCCAGGACTGGGGTAGAAGGAAGAATTTACTTACAATTGGATCCGTCAAAGTTTGCAATATCTGGAATTCGCTCGTGCATTTTCTTCAATGCAAAGTTGATCATGCCCTGGCTGATGGCTACGACCTGGTCATAGTGCTCCATCTTGCCATCCGCAAGGCTTGTGTCACATGTTGTGGCCAGCCATGACGCATCCTCTGCCGCTCGGAAGTCGTGAGTCTCTATGAGCTTTGCGATATCGACAGCCATGGTGACAGGTTGGTGGAGTTGGCAATGTGAGTAGAATTGAGATCCTCGTGGTACCTGAATTTGAACACAGAGAAAATTGAACTCTCTTGATGAGAGAAAAGACTGAACAGTCTCATAATATATAAACACAAGAAACACCTTTGCTAACCACCGTCGACCCTCCATATAAGAATCAAAACCCCTATAACGTTCAAAGGGGGCGCTCCTGAGGCGATCCTTGTGTGGAGGGTTGTGTCTATTGCATGAAAGTACTCGACCTCCAAAGGCATTGCTCCATCAAGCGCAAAGCCACAACTGGAGTCACAAAGGATCTGTTGCATTAGGGTCTCGGGTTCAGCTGGTGATAGAGCAATGTGCTAACTGTTTTGAGCGACAGGGCTGAAGGAACGGCCCACTGATAGAGCGACATGCCAACTGCTTTGGGTGACTGGCGTCACCGATCCACAGTTCGCAACTGTTTGAAACTTGATAATGACGATGGATCAGCTATCCGTCAGGAAATGTGATGATGCAGCAACCTCTAGCCACTGCAGCTGAGCTCCGGATCCGCACGTTCTCGCCAACTCCAGGCCTGCGATGCAGTCCGAAAGAGGGGTAATCACAAGGGTCTAGAACACGGCATGGATTGCAGAGGCTTGAAGCGGCTGTCGCGGGCGTCACTTAGTACGGCCACAAGAAGTCTAGAACTTGTTGTCGTTACTCGGTACACACCTCCACCCTGACGGGTTACAATTGGTGCAAGATAAGCCCAGAATGGGAGGTTGCCTTCACAAGGTAGCAGTATCAAGTTCTGCACTGGTGGCAGGACATCACACCAACCACAGCACCACATCCGAGACCTGCAGGCGACACTGATTCGATGGCAACTGAAGGACGGAATGGGCGCGAAACTGACAGAGAAAACATGCCCTTTGGTTGAGCAGAGGGCCAGAATCACACTGCACGTGTGCAATGGGTGAACTTTCGCAGAAACAGCTGTTTAAGGTACCTCCAGAATAGAAGCGGTAGACTCGTTTTCATACATGCCCTAAACCGCTGAACCCCTGAACCCCTTAACTGGGTCGAACTCGGGGAACACAAGTCCTCCACCTTCCTTCCTTCCACGGTTGGCCATACCACAGACCAGGACAGACCGAACGGAACAATAAGTGTAAATGTGCCATGGAGTCTTGACAGAGAAAGGCACATGAGTGAGAAGTACCTGAGCACTTAGCTTTTACCCCTGAAAAAACTCTGAATCTTACTCCAGCAACTCTCCGATTGTTTCTTGAAACCAGCACCTGGCTTGATAGTACCCCTAGCTGCGCCATGGTTACCACCAGTGATGATACCCCTACTAACACCAGCAGCATCACCGTCGGTACCGCCATGACCGTCAGTACCACCCTGATCTCTGTTGTTTTCGCCTCCTTCGTTCTGTAGGATCCCAAGATTGTGCGCATGCTCCTCAGACAGCGGGCACTCCTCTACGTGATGTCGCACGCCCTCGTTGGTGAGATAGAATGTATGGGGTTTCTCCGAATTATCCTGTAGATACTGCCTGTAGGCGTGGGCTTCAGAGAACGACAGTCTACCTTCCTGGGCTTCATTTGCGATTCCATTAACCAGGGCTTTTCGTGCTTGCTTGTTACGACCTGCCCAGTCATGTTGTGTTTCTTGGTCTGCGTTCCTCTCCACCCAACGCCTGTGGTAGTGGCATACCTCGGCTTTCCTCCTGCTGTAGAAATCTGCCATTGCACCTCTGTGTACCGTCGGTTGCTGCGCATTCACCGTGCTGTTGTTCAGCAGGTCGGCTCTGGAGTTGTCGGGGTTATTCCCATCGTTGTTATTACCGCCAATACCGAATGTCCGCTGGAGCGCACCGAGTCGAATTGGGTTGGTCACCTGTACTGGCGGGTTCGTCTGCTGTGGGCTGCGCGAAGAGCGCGTGGCCAACACGGACTGCGACGACCAAACAAACATTGTACCGTCCTGGTCATGGTGGTTGACGGGGTCGTTGCCACAGTACGCGTATGTGTCTAGCCCATCAGCCGAGAAGATTGGGTCACTGGAAACCCATCTGCCAAGCCAAGGGGCGTAGTAGCGCGCGTTGCAGTAATAAAGACCAGTCTCTAGATCGCGCTGGTAGCCCGCAAAACGATAACGGCGCGGGGCTGTGATATCCTTGCGTGAGCGGATGGAGAAGACGGTCCTTCCGAAGGGGGAGTACTCTTCATGGGAGATGACGTTGCCGTCTGGGTCGAGCTCAAGACCGTGATGTACTTGATGGCGTACCAAGTTCCGTTCAGTGCCGTCCTTGTCAGCCCACAGCTCGATGACTGCATGGCTGGCTTTACCGTAGACGGTGACCCTTTCTGACTTGACAGGGATGACACTCATCGAAGAACTCGGAGAAGTCGGTTGTTGGCATGAGAAGCGACGGAAAATGTCGACACCATCTAGGTAAATCGTCTCCTTGAGTTTGTCACCGTTGCTCTTTCGTTCCGTCACCTTGCGGATACGACGTTCACCAGACCCATCATACACATACCATGTCCTCGCAGGGGCTGTTCCTGGCTTGCCTTTTGAAGGAGATGGAACCTTCAAGGCCGCCGATGAACGAAGCAATCCGTCGTAGTTCCACGTCATGGAGGACCAACGTGATAGCGATGATGGACAGCCGTGTATCCCACCTGGCGTGGACGCATCATAATGAACAAGCTCAGAAACACGGCCAATTTGCGTTCTGGTAAGCCTGTTGTTGTAGACTGGGAAAGGCTTGGCTGAAGATGAAACTGGAAAGGGTCCAAAGTTGACGGAGGGAAATGCGTGGCTGAGAACAGACGAGGAAGCACCACTCAGACACGACTCTTCTTCGTAAAAGTACTTTCTAGTCCACGCCACGACTCCCGCCAATTTTGAGTTGCTGGTTGGTTCATGCTTCAAGGACAGCAGATTCCCTGCAGCATTGTAAGTGTACGTCTCAGTGTACTCATACAGAGCTGCAGGTCCGGGCTGAGGTTGGGAGTCTTTGCCACTATCCTGGACGTTGATTCCGGCCCCGGCATGCCCGGCTCGCACATGAGCCCCCCCCGTAGCTTGAACAAGTCGTCCGAGGGTGTCATAGGCGAAAGTCTTGTTGGGCCGGACACGGTTGTTGGCGTACCAAATGTCCAATTGGGAATCGTCTGTCTGATGCACAATCCGCTGGAGACAGTCCCGATGGTAGGTCTCATCGAGGAGAACCTTTGTGCTCTTTCTCCCAGCTTTGTTTGATGTGGCCACGATCTTCTTACGTGTTATAGCCAGCGACAGCGGATCATACTCCATGCTGGTAGTTGTTGTAGCTACTCCGTCATTACTGGCAAGTGAACCATGCTCGACAAATGTTTCATGGCCATGTGCGTCGTATTCTGTTCGAGAAAGTCGAGCCCACTGGCCATGTCTCCCTTTCAGGTGGACCTCGGAAACTTGACCGGACGCATCGTAGACCTGTTTTGTCGTACATCCACTGGCATCTCTTTGAAGAGTCATGCGGTTAAGGGCGTCGAAACGGGCCTCGTGCTTAAACACCTCATCCTCGAGTTGCACAGTAGTGGCCTCGACCCAGTCTATCGTCTTTCGGAATTCAACTGCGAGCTGACGTGAGGAATGCGTCACATTGCCCTTGAAATCGACCCGACAGATTCTGGCCCGCCCTGCTTGATCAAGATGCTCATACAGAACGCCCATCAAGTTTCTCTTCTTCGCCCAGTCGTGGTCCATTTCGTCGCCATACGCCAGCTTTTCAACCAGCTTCTCTTTCACAAGCATGTCTCCTTCTCTCTCAGCCACCCATCGGCCTTTCAGACGGCGAAGGGCGTCGTAGGTCTTGCGCGTAGAGATGCCTCCGCTGGACCATGTTCTTATGGCATTTCCTTGGACGTCAAGCAGAGTTGCGCGTCGGCCATAGTCTGCCCCAACTCGATCGATGGTTCGTCCAATCATGTCCACTTTATTTACCTCGGTCAGGCGGCCCATAGCATCGTGGACTGCACATGCCGCGGCGGTACCATAGACCCCGTACGTGGTCCTTAGGCTCTCGGTCGACGCGCCATCTTCGGCAGGATTCTCATCCACGACGATAATAATCCGTCCAAGGGCATCTTTGTGCAAAGTTCGAGGCGTGTTTGCCGAACGGGTGACTTGTTTGGTGACAGCAGACACTGCAGATCCCTCTCCAAGTGCTTTTGCTTCCTGCTGTTTCGACCAGAACCATGTGGGCTGGTAAAGATCACGATCGCCGAGAGCTTTGAAGAAGTGGCCAACATCTGCATCCTGCGAAGGGTCCTCTACTAAAGCTACGTCATTGGCGTCATGAATGAACTCGGTCCAAGGGCTCAGAATCGTCTTGGTCCAGGTGTGGTCTGCATGGAGTCTTCCCACCAGGTGACCTTGGGCATTCAAGAAAGAAACGTCGCCCAAAGGGTGGACCGCCGGGGTAGAAGGATGAATAAAGTGATGTGAAGATTGGATGCTTGATCGATAGCTGATGATTTCCTCGCCATCCATGTCCAGGATGGAGACCTCGACCTTCCAAGCATTGTCTCGGAGCTGCAATGACGTCTGAAGGGGTCGCTGTTGTCCGTCAAAGAAAGTGAAAGCGATAATAACCCTCCCGTTGTCTTCATCTGGAAGTTCGTCTCCCAAATCACCATGCTCGGACTCGGAATGTACGTGCCTGACCCGAGTCAGGGTGGCCTGCCATGTGGGGGTGACAGATCCAGACGTGCTATCCGACTGATGGGCAAAACGGTTTCTTATAACGCGTTGACTTGCAGAATCCATCAGTGTCAGAGCCAACGCTTGTGTTGGATTGTGGTAGAAGTCGTCCATCAGGGCCTGTGACAAGTCTCTGCTATCCTCAAGACCATCAAGGGAATCGCCCACAAGCTCGTCAGGTTTGCCCATGGTTGCTGTGGCAGCTACCTCTCCGAGTGAGGATAACAAGCTCGCTTTGCGGTTGCCATTGACATCGGTGATGAGAACTGGTTGAAGGTGCAGATAATCCCATTTCGTGCTGGTCTTGTTTTTCAGGGCGTCAGTGGCAGCTGTGGGGAGTAGCGAGTACCGATCTAGATCGATAGAGGACTCGTTATTGAAGGCGTCTATTGTAACAGTAGGCATCCAGAATGAAGCTCGTGCCGCCTGTAGTTCTGTTATGTCACCTTGGGACTCTGTACTACTGCCACTGGCGTGATATCGTCTACACTCTGAAGGGATCCACCAGTTGCCATCACCATCCAGATCCACGTATCCCGCTTCAACAAAAGCGAAAGACGGCTCAATTGTCTGGCCGAAGTAGGTACTCTTGGTAATCGCCGGTGTCAAGCATAGCTGATATGTCCTGTCCGTGACAGAATACAAGTCAACTGCCCCGAGATCAAGCACATCGTCGAGCCTGTCGTTTCGGAACGTTTCCCGAGTACATGAGATCAAGACTTTGTGGGGTGAAAATGAAGTAGGCGTGTTCCTCATCGCGGTTGCGCTTTCGTCCGCGTCCAAGACTGGGACCTGCGTGGAGTCAAAAACTCCCTGGAGTTCGCGAGGCGAGAAGAGCACTGCCCGATCCCCGCCATTTGAGTACTGTGGCGTCTCCACCCCGAAAACGCGCCATATGGCCTTCTCAAACTGACGGGGAGCCGCGTAAGTTCCAGGCATCTCTGAGAAACCGTGTGTGAAGCTACTACCCGTCGCTAAAATCACTGTCTCCTCCTGCTTCGCACGGTCCGTGGGGCTGGGAAGACAACTTTTTGCTTTGCCGTAGTTGACGGAAAGAGACTTGGTCACGTTGGCATAATCGTCAACTTCGACAGTGATAGAGTGTGATGTACGCGGCTCTTCCTGGCCTCCTGCGTCATACTCCGTCCGAACACTCTCAGCAGGAAACACGGCAAATACCTCCACCGCCCCGAGTTCGAGGAGCCGCAAATTAAAGGTAGACTCCTCGACAATCAACGGGTGGGTGTTCTGTTGCGTCATGGCGTCGTATATCTCTTGACGCAGTGCCCTGCCCCTGAGAGCTCTGTAGACGTTTCGCGGGTTGTCGTTGCTGACTGCCACATCTCCATATTTTCTCTCGGCGTCCAAGTGAGGAGGGCACATGGGGTGGAACAGCTCCCGTCCAACAAAGACATTGCCAGTATGAAACCACGTCTTCGTGAAGCTCCGGCTCATCTCAACGAGTCGTCCATGCAAGGGCACTCGTTTGGCCTTGGTCATTTCCACCATCCCGAAACCGCCGAAAGCAGAGTCTGCATAGTCGTAGAAGCCATCGTGATACACGTAACTGGTGTGAGTTTCGACAGTGGTGATGCAGTCACGAGTCAACACGTCGCTGACGCAGTGCATGGCGGATGGCATGCTATTTCTCCATGGCCGAGAAGCCAACAGGTCTCGTTGTCGGAAAAATGTGGAGGGTCGGTATTGCGCTGTTGTTTCCAGACCCATGCCATTTGAGAATTTCGTCATCAGATGAGGCTTAGTCCCATTCATCAAGGGGAGATACCAGACCCGTGATTGATCGGTGTTTGCTGAGTCTGGACCAGTCCATACCAGACACGATGTACCATCACCGAGGATGTCAATGGCAGAAATGGAGCTGATGTCATCGATAGCAGGGAGAGATTCTATGCGTGTGACATCTTGCCAGCTGTTGCCGAGGCAGTTGTAGAAAATGTCAACACCGCCTCGAGCAGGAAGATACAAGACGTCGGCGGTTCCAGTACCGTCCACGTCGGCCAATACCAGTCGAGACGCCTAGTTGACAAATTCGTTAGCATGTTGGACCTCAACTCACTCCCTCGAGAGTAATCAAATCCCAGGACAAAGGAATCTCTCTTACGGTGAACTGGTCGGGTTTGTCGAAAAGGGGCGCGTTCGTCATGGTAATTCTTCTGCCGAACCGCCCGTAGCCCATGTTTGGCCAGTATACTATACTGCCGTTGGACACGAGGACAAGGTCAGCTAGGCCATCGCCGGTCATGTCCGCAGCAAAAAGGACCATGTCAGGCCGGCCGCTGACAATCCAAGGGGAGTTGGATGTGTTATTGAGGCCATAGCTGGAGCTTCTTTCATCTGATACTGAGGACCTGGAGCTTGGCAGTGATAGGTCTCCAGCTGATGGTGAAAGCGCGGAAATCGAACTGGGAGTATATGTTCCGAAAAATGCAGGTCGACGTATGGCAGGTCCATATCCTACTTTGGCAAGACATTCATACCAAACCACCTCATCCGTTTCCTTGTTGATGATCAGGAGGTCCTCTAGCCCGTTGCCAGTCAAATCAAGCATCTGAACCGTGGGCAACCCCTCACTTGCGGGAGCAGTATCTTGAAAGGGCATGTTGGGCACCTTGTCAAAGGACTCAAAAGCGCACCATGTCGGGTCATTGTAGCCCTTTGAACGGTCCACAACGCGCTCTACAAACCCCTCGGCACGTCCCTTATCGTCGAAATAAACCACATCAAGTGATCCGTTCTGATCCAAGTCGACGAATGTGCTGGTCCTCAAACTGTCCTGCGCCTCGGATGGCAGCGTTGGAAGGACTAACGGCGCAGCGAAGGTAACGCCGGGAACGCAAGCAGCGTTCATATTGCGCTGAAACGTCCATCTGCCATCCTCTCCCGTGGCCAGATAACCTGGTGCCCCCTCCCCTTCCAGATCAAGCCACCGGCCTCCTCCCAGAGAAGCATTGGTTTGCATAACACCGGGCATCACATGTGGCTGGACGGCCTCAGGCGGTGGAGCACTGCTGTAGTCGAATTTGTAAGGCGGTTCACGGTGGACGATCAGCTCACCAGAGCCAGGGTGAGAGGAGTAGCCACATCGTGTCAAAGAGGTGATGAAGGAGCCCTTTGCTGATTCATTGTATGCGATCTCGGTAGCAGAGACAACGATGCCATTCCCCCCAGGGCTCTCATTTGGGAAGTTATGAACCATGCAAATTCGCCGGCACAGACGAGATGTGCGGACTTCGAAGCCGGCATTGAACCTGCTAAACGAGTCCTTTCGAGCTTCCCATGGGGTTGAAGCAGACGCAGAGTCACCCAGGTGGTAGTCGAGCACAATATCGAATGCCCAGTCGTTGATGGAAGTGTCAGGGAGCACAATATCCCACGTTTTCATGTCTCTCGCAGGGCTTAGATTGCTATAAGAGATGCGGCTTAGGTATTTCTGCGTGAGACATGGCCGCTGACGTTCTTCACTCCCATTCATTTGGGGTAATCCGAAACCATCTTCGGCCTTGTAGTGGTACTGTATCGCGTTGCCTCTAATGTCGTATGATCGACACAGCAACCACGAAAAGATGCGTTTGGTTTGCCCCTCCGAATTGAAGATACGAGAGGCGTCAGACCAGCCGTAGATGGAGCAATGATTCAGCCGCGAGATCACCCTCCAGTGGATGTCCTCAGCATCATCTTGACGCGTCCACCTCTCCACCCTTTTCGACAGGTCGTCAGTGCGTGGACGGAACGTCTGTACCGTATACACCTTGGACTTGTCTCCATGCTTGAGAGTCACCACTTTCGAGCCATCAACGGGCACCAAGTCATCAGCCCCAGAGAGCACAAATACGTCGTCATCAAGATATTGCGGAATTTGAGTTGCAGTTTTGCGAGATATGGCCGACAGACCAAGATTCCAACCGAGACCAAAGGGCCCATTCCCAGAGCTGGAATCGTATGAGAGAGCCAATTGCGGGCCAAAACCTCCTCGTCCGGGGCTGGTAAGTATAGCAAAGCTGGTTGTCAAAGAGCCCCTGATGGCATCAACTTGGAAGTGCTCGTCTACACTCTTCTGTGCACCGCCGCCATCGCCCAGTGTGGGAATTGCAGAAGACACTGCCGATTGTACGCCTTCTGCTTTGTGTCCATCACCGTGGTTAGGGCCGTTTCGGTGCCGGGTGCCGTTGGCCTGTGCCGAAGGAGCAATTCCAGGTGTAGTGGAAGACATGGTTGACACCAGGATGTAACAAATGCTACAGGTAAAGGTATGAGCTCGCCGTCTTGAGTATGCGATTGCTATGGATCAGTACTGAGGATAACGATCATAGAGTAGATGAGATGATGAGACAGCCAATCTACACTGATCGCTGTCAATGCACCGTCCTCAGGACGTGTTGACCTCTCCATCACTGCACGGTCCAGGTCTGGTACGTAGAGATGTTTGCAAGTCGTGCCTGATAGACTTACGCCCCTGATGTAAGTTGGGAGTTGTCGGCGGCTGTGAAGATGCGTCAAGGCCCAAGTGATCGACAACAGAGCTTGGAGTTCCAGACCCAGTTGACGCTGCACGCTGCACTACCCATCACATCCTCTCTTTCAGCTGAACCCAGCGGTGCTGCAGTTTGACCCATCGCACATTGCTCTATTCACCAATAGCTTGACGCGCTACTGAGTCCCCTTCCATGACTGGTTGGGGAACCGAGAGGGTAGTGTTGTATGTAGGTCGCCGGACAGTGGCGCACCTAGCTAGCTTGCAATGGTGTTGGACGCCAGCCACATGCTGTCTGAGAGAAAGCGGCCCACATGGACCGTCACGCCATGAGTGGAGCACTCTCGCCGCGCAATGTGGATATGTCCCAAAGATTACCGCTTTGGTTTTAGACAACAGTTCAAGGCTGGCTGAGATTGTCTTGCACCTGGGAAAAGATATCACTTGTGACGAGCTCATATTGCCAACGTGCTTCTAGACCGGAGCTAAAACATCTCATGCAGGTCTCTTCGATAGTCGCCGTCGCCTGCACGAAAGTTGCAGCGACGAATATGCCTAGACTGTAAGATACCTATCACAGAGTCCTCCAGTCGTCACAGTGCAGGTAAGTACCTTGTGGATCTCCAAATGACTTCATCAGATTCTTGTACCGAGAAAATTGCTTTTACAGTGTCGAAGAGTTTACGAAGTTATCCTTATTTATGCATATCTCAATAGAAGATCGAGGGAGGCCATGTGCTGGCTTTCAGTTTGCCAGTGCTCCTGATTTGATGCGTTTATCTGAACTGACCATCTCGGAAGACAGCCATCTCTCTTTGCGGATCACGCCGACTTAAGTCAACTTATCTGCTTCCTCTTCCATTAACACACTTGCCTTAGACATACAGCCTTCGAGAGAGCAGCTTCCTCGTGGCATTCATTTTCGAGCACCATAACATTCACCTTCTCATCACTTTCGTCTTGTTGACACGGTGATTTCCGTTTGTGTCATCATGGCGGCCGCCTCAAGCACGACGGGTGACAGCGAGCAGCTTCACTCTATACTCGGGGCTCTCTTGCATCCACAATTCTATCAAGAACACATCTCCTCCCAAGTCTTGCAACCCGCCACGCTCCAGTCGTTCCTCGTTGAGTTGTGTCAGGACCACGACAATGAGTTCCCACAGCAGTTGAAATCCAAGCTCTTGCTCCTTGGTGAACTGAGAGATGCCTTGGACCTGCCTTCGGCTTTATGTGGACAGATTCTGCTCGACACTCAGATCCCATGTGAGAATCTGAACGATGTTATCGCCCACTACTGGGAGAGATTGAATGGCGATGCATCGACTCGGCCCCTAGCGGTTTCTATGTTTGAGACCAAGCCTGCGGCTGTCATTTCCACGCTCATCGCTCGAGGGCACTTCCAGGATCAACTACCCTACTCTGTGAGGGCCAATGTGCTCTCCATACTTCAAGATCTCGACAAAAGTTTGAATCTGCTCAAGCAGCCCCTGTCTTCTTATAGTGAGGCTCTTCAGACTCTTTCCGACCAGGACAAACAAAATGCTCTGCGATTCTTTTCCACAATTCAGCAACTCTGCCAGATCATCATTCAGCCCACCGACCTGCCCATATTGATGGCATTGGGCTTCTCGTCGGTCGAGACCATTGCCTATTCCCCCTTAGCTACACTTCGCGCCCTACTTTCACCGCATGGGATCAACGCTGAGCAGGCTGCAAAGATCCACAGCCAGGCCAAACGTGTACAGAGCATAGCCGAGCATGGTTATCTGGCCTTGATGCTACAGGATCCATCCCAGGATTTGCGAAAAGGGGAGCCTGCTCTGTTATTTGGTTCTTCTTCAAGCCTGACCAATGATAAGAATGGCAAACCTTCCGGTTCACCACCCCTCGGAGGGAACAACATGTCAAGTTGGTTTGGGGACCTCGACGACATGGGCTGTCCAGACTGCTGTTCCGTCACGAGTCCGGCCGCTTACTTTGTGGATTTACTACGCTTCCTGAAGAACACCCCTGCCGGCAGTGAAAAAGTCCCTACTTCTATATCTAAGAAGAATTCCCCGCCGCCAGCACAATCACTGTTGGCAAAGCTTTTTGTTCGCCGACCCGAGCTTGGAGATCTGCTATTGTCCTGTCGCAACACCTCAGAACGTGTCCCCTATATTGACCTGGTCAATGAGATTCTTGAGTCAGCTATTGTTTACCTTGAGGGCAAGAGCGATATTGGATCTGGGTTGACCCTCAAGTCCTACAATGCGGATAGTGAACAGCGTTTTGACCATGATCCGGTCTCTTCGTCGCCTACTGCTGCGAAGAAGCAAATCCCCCGAGACACAGCCAACGTGAACTACGGCCTCTACGACCAAGTCATTTCCGAAGCTGTTTTCCCCTCGTCGGTGTTCCCCTACGATCAGTCTGTCGATGCACTCCGGTCCTATCTAGCAGCCAGCGATATCACCATGTCGGAAGTCTTGCAATTCTTCGAGACGTCCAGTGGCACGGACGATGTCAAAGCAGCACACAGGAAAGAGATGCTCTCCCGTTCTTACGCTGCCAGTGTCCTCAACCTCACAGAAGGAGACTTCTTGGCGTTGACAGAAGAATCGTTCTACTCTTTGGACGCCGCCCGCTTTGCCACGGGCAACCCGACATTATCGCGGGAAGACTACCAGACCGAAGCTGGGCTGCAATCGTCGTGGTACTATTGGGGGTACCGAGATACCGATGTTGAGGATGGTGCCATGTCAATGCTCCAAACCGAGGAAGACATGGAGGATGGTGCGGAGCAAACGGGACTGACCTTTATCAAGAGGCAGCTGCTGCCTCGTCTCGGCGAATCTTTTGCAACTCTGGTTAACCTTCTCAAAACGCGGTTCATGGCAAAGTCTCTTGTCATTCAACCTTGGAAGTCATCGTCTTCTTCCGGTCAACAAGTTTCCAACCAGCTGGGCGATTTTCGACTGCGCAGCGGCGATGGTGGGCAGCTTGATTCGTTTAGCCTGCAACGCCTCGAACATCTTGTTCGTCTCTGGCGACGACTTCGTCAAGATACGACACAGGGGCAGAAAGGAAACAGCCAAGGTGTGTCATGGAGCTTGGAAGACGTTGATGATGCGTTGTGTATTTTTGGCGAGCAAGCACCGTCGCCGAAAGGTCCTCGAGTTGTCACTCCAGAGACGGTCAAGAAGATTGCCGCAGTGGCAGAAATTGCCAGGATCAGCAAAATGGAGCCAGGACGGGTCATTGCACTGTTCACCAAAGGCGCGACCTATCTGCAGCAACTGCCGATTACCAGGGCTGTCAACTTGAACTCGGCCAGCGGGCAGGATCTTGTGGCTACCTCAACCAAGTACCTGTCACTGCTTTTGGCATCGCTGGACTTGACCTATTCCGATTATGTTCAGATACAAGCGGACGAGCAATCGTCTCCAGACAGCCCCAATCCCATGACCGACGCCAGAGTCTTCCTCTTCTATCGCCTCTCTGGACTTGCCAAGTTGCTGGGGGTTCCTTACGCAAAGCTGACATCGTTGTTAGCCGTATTGGCAGAGAAGGACGGTGCTCCGACATTGTCTTCGCCAGAAGGTCTCCTGGCTTTGTTGACGAAATGGCGAGGGTTGACTGCAGAGGGCTGGACTCCAGAAGCCCTATGTGCCGTGGTAGATCAAAAACATTCAGATGCACAGATCGACATCGAAAAAGCTGCACTGCTGGTGGGCAAGATTCTTGCTGTTGCCACCAAGGGGCTTGTGGGGGAAACTATATCGTCTCCTTTGGTTGACCAAGCCCTGACGGCCGCCGCGCAGGGCATTGAACCTAGCCTTGCGTTGGAATTGATGGACATATTTCTCAACACACCAGCCTCCACTCCAGTATCAGGGGAAGATGGCAAGAGAGTTACAGTTCGGACTCTTCTCAAAAGCCTTGTGGAACGGGCAAGCGGCATCATGGCGACCAGTCCAGGAGAGAATGTCAACGACACAATTCTGTTCTTCACCCAAGAAACCGTCCTCAACATCCAAGCTACAGTATCTCCAGGTTACGAGCCACCCGACAGTCTGGCATTTGGCTTCGGGCGAACTTGCCAGTTGACTAAGTCCGCTTCCGCCTCAACACCTCCTCAAGTCCAAGGCAGCGTCACCATCTCTGCCGTCGAACCTCTCGGTATGCTCTCCATCAGCTGGCCAGAAGGGCTACAGGATATCAAGCTTTCATTTGATGCCCCCAAATCGAAGCCAAGACAGCCCCAAGGACCACCTCCTTCACCACCCTACATGATCCCACAGTCCAGCATCGCTCAGGTCAGCACAGAACTCCAGCAGCTGCAGAGATACCTTACGTTGGTCAAGCAGTATAAGATCAGCTTCGCGGAGGTGCAGGTTTTGGCGCCCCTCCTCTTCCGTCCAACCGGTCACCACATGGGACTTGTAGATGACGTTCATTCTTATGTTTCGGTCCGCAAGACTCTGGCTGGCGCGGGCAAAGAAGTCGAATTGGCCAAACTGGTTTATTGGTTCTGCACCACCAGGAATCCTCTTGGTTCCATCAAAGAGACGTCATCCCGTTTCACTCAGGCGTCGCTGCTATCCCAGCCACTGGCGGAGGAGCTCCTGTCAGCAAACTCCCAGGTCAAACTACTCTCTCGAGCTGATCGTCTTGGTTTCCTGGTCAAGCTATCAAGCCAGGCGCGTATCCTCTTCTCTTTGAGCCTCAAGCAGAACTCTGTTCTCGTGCTGTTTTCCATGGCTACACCACCGCCCTTTGGACAAAAGAGCCAGGCAACAAGCACCAGACCTCAGACAGCACTTGTACACAATTTGCGTGCGGCCTTGGTGGCCCGCGAAGCCTACGAAGCTCTTGCAACCGCCCAGGACAAGCTCCGGAACAACCGCCGCAGAGCGCTCGTCCAGTACCTCTTGCAGCACCCTGCCATGAAGTCCTGGGGCGTGCAGGACGAGGGAGGTCTCTTTGAGTTCTTCCTTATCGACGTTCAGATGTCGTCCGCCCTCGAGACAACCCGTATTCAGCAGGCCATCTCGACTGTTCAGCTATTTGTCCACCGCTGTCTGCTTGGACGCGAGAAGGATGTGGATGCTCGCTCGATACCTCAAGATCGCTGGTCCTGGATGCAACGTCTTTCCACGTGGGAAGCCAACCGTCGGGTGTTCTTGTATCCTGAAAGCTATATCGACCCCACCCTCCGCGACAACAAGACAGAAATATTCACTTCTGTGGTTGAAGAGGCTGCCATGCAGAACTCGCTCGATGAACAAGTGGTCCAGAAGATTCTGCGCGGGTACATATACGCTACGTACGACGTGGCCAACTTGCGAATCGAAGCTGTCTTCTACGACCCTGAGAAGATTGGAGAGATAGAGTCACCCCAGGGCGAAGGCGTGTACCACTTCTTTGCCAGGACAAGAAACGCACCCTATGCATACTTTTATCGCTCTATGGAGCATACCAAACGAGGTCTAGCATTGCCGAGCTCGATTTGGGCAGCTTGGACGAAGATGCCGATTGAGATTCCCTCACACGATGCCGATGCTGATGGTGTGGCATTGGACAGACCAGGAACTCATCTCGTGCCCGTGGTCTGGCAGAGACGACTGATGGTGTTCATGCCCAAGATCGCGGTTCAGACCAAGGTCGAGAAGAAAGCCGCGGGAGTACTGAGCACCACTGGTGATTCAAAGGCGTCAAGCGTGACGGTGAACAATCCGACCAGCATTAGCGTGTGAGTATTCTCGTTACGTATCTTGTCCGTCCTTTTGTATAGCCGAGAAGCTGACTTTCGCATAGTGACATCCAACTTGTATGGACCGAGCTGGTCGATTCCGTTTTTGTCACCCCCAAGCAGAGCGGAGTTACTGTCAACGTTCCGGCCATTGACTCCGGTAAAGCACCGGCATTTGACTCCTTCCGGTTCCAGGCACTGCCATCAGAGCATACCATCTCCATCATCGTTTACCAAAACGTAACGAAGGACAACAGCACCATCGGAACGAACAAGTGTCTTGGACAATTCACGCTCCAAGGTGCAACTGTTGTGTTCACGAAAGCCAACTCGATGAGCTATACACCGCGACTGAGCGAGTCAAAGTTTCCCAAGACTCAATTCGGCTCCCTGACGTGGTCCGACGTGGCTCCTAAACCCGGCGACACGATTGTTACCAGGCCGGCTGACTCTGAAGTACAATCGGCTGACTGGCCCAAGTTGCCTCTCCCAGGTCTTGGAAAGAATGTCGTCCCTACAGCCATGACTTGGACACTGAACAGCAGATACGGGTCAGAAACGGGAATAGTTGCTGACGCCACAACAGCCGCGTCTCGCGGTCGAGAACCTTGGTTCTTGCTGCCTTCGACGAATACCAGCGTGCCTCTGTACAACACTCTGGCCGAGAGTCTCCGGCAGGCTCTGGCAGCGGACGCTGGAGTGGACCAGGTCTATCGTGTTATGGACAAAGCTATCTTGTCTGATGCTGTGCATGGCCATGCGTTTGGAAACTCGGTTGCCCTTACTCAGTGTCGCGAGGACGCAACGCCCCACGCGATATACAATTGGGAGGCTGGTTTCCACGTTGTTGCGTTGCTTGTTGAGCGTCTCATAAGCCTGCAGCAGTTCGACAGGGCTCTTGAATATGCTCGTCTGGTGTTTGATGTAAGCAACCAATTTCCTTGTTGTCTCCCTTGCCCTCGTGCTCCAATAACTCTATCCAGAGCGAGTAAGAGCCGATTATGCTAACGGATTTGGCTGTCATAGGCTACTGGGAGCAATCAGGAAGCACCCGATGCTACCACAGACATGGACAATTGGCGACCGACCTGGCGCTTCCCACCCTTCCGAGACTCTGCCACCCGTGCTCACGGTACCCTTGAGTCTGTCTTGAGGAGCCTAGGACCTAGTTCGGGCGCTGAAGCCACCATGGAATCTCGTATTCTCGCGTGGCGGCGTTCGCCTTTCCGGCCTCACGTCGTGGCTCGTAACCGACCCCTAGCTTACATGAAACGCTTTGTCATGAAGTACATTGAGGCCCTTGTCGCTGCGGGCGATGTGCTGTTTCGACAGAACTCCCTCGAACTTGTTCCGCTGGCTGTGCAGAAATACGTCGAGGCTCTGCACGTCTTCGGTCCTTCTCCGGAGACAACTACGCAGCTCAACGAGAACAAGAGGTTCAAAAGCTACAACCAGCTAGCACACATCATGGATGACTTCTCCAACGCGTCTGTGGCATCCAGACTTTCGTTCCCATATTACGTGCCACTTGCGGAGAGAGGGAAGGATGCCAAGGACGACGTCGACGACGACCTGCAAGGGTTCCCGCGTACAAGATATTTCGGCATCCAAGCCAACAAAGACTTTGTCAAACTCCGCGGCCTCATCGATGACAGACTCTTCAAGATCCGAAATTCACTGGACATCAATGGAAATCCACGCACTCTCAGCCTGTGGGATCCGCCCATCAACCCGATGGACCTTGTGAAAGCCGTGGCCGCGACGGGCGGCAATGTTCAAGCAGCTCTTCAGGGGGATACGGGTCTCCTTACCCCGGCAGTGAATGGCCGAGTCCTCCCGCGAAAACGGTTCTCCCTGCTCCTGTCAAAGGCTTTTGAACTGTGCGCCGAGCTCAAAGCGTCCAGCGCCGGCCTTCTTGCGGCCATCGAAAAGAAGGACGGCGAAGCTCTCTCGGTTCTTCGCTCCAAACAGGATTCGGCCCTGCAGCGTATCATGTGTGAGATGAAAACACACCAGAAGACCGAGGCCGAGCTTGGTCTGGGACAGCTCGAGCAGCAACGACGTTCTGCAGTTCACCGACTCAACTATTATGCCGCTCTTACAGGAGATGCAAAGACAGATCTTGTCCCCAAACCGAATGAGGACTTTCAGGAAGTTGAGCAGGTCATCCCCCAGCCCATGGACAAAGACTTGCGTTTGACGCGCCACGAAGCACTGGAGCTTTCCTTTGCCGATACCTCATCCTTCTTCAATTCTCTCGCGGCGGACAGAGATTTGGCGGCCTCTCTATACTTTATGCTGCCCATGCCGGTTCTCAACTTCCAGTTCATGGGCCTTGGTGGTTCACAATCGCTGCCCAACCTTGGACAAGTGGACCAAATGATCGCTGGTACGTTCCGGGCTCAGTCACTCCAGGCATCAGAAAACTCATCACGCGCGGGTCGCATTGCCCAGTGGACGCGTCAGCTGCAGGAGCGTCGGCTGCAACTGAACCTTGCCGGTATCGAGGTCAAGAGTATCGATAAGCAGGTGGAGGTGCAAAAGGCTCGAATTGCCGCTCTTGAGGTTGACCTCCGTGCCCAACAGCTCAGCGCCGACTCGGCCACGCAGACGCTCGAGTTCTACAAGAGCAAGTTCACCACCGAGAAACTGTACAGTTGGCTTGAGGCTGGTACCAGAGCGACCCTGTATCAGACGTATCTGGCCGCCATGGAGCTTGCTCGCAAGGTGGAATCCGTCTATGTCTTTGAGCGCGGACCGGACACCGGCAGCGTGGGATTCTCATCAGCAAAGTCGGGACCTTTCATTGCCCCTGCGGGATATTGGGATAATTCTCGGCATGGTCTCCAGGCTGGTGACCAGCTTTGGATGGCTTTGAAACAGCTTGAGCTAGCCTACCTCGCCAAAGACGACAACTATTCTACCGTCAACGTCACGAAGAACATCTCCCTCCGCCAGTTGGATCCAAGCGCTCTGCTGTCCTTCAGAGAACTGGGAGATACTACTTTCAAGCTTCCCGAGCTGCTCTTCGACCTTGACTTCCCGGGCCACTACTTCAGGCGGATTAAGTCCGTGGCATTTTCCATCCATTGCATCGTCGGCCCGTACACCTCCATCAACTGCACAGCCACTCTTGTCGATCACAAGTATCGCTGTTCCTCGTTCGTGTCGCCGGCTGGATACAACGAAAAGTCTGACGGTCAAGATGACCGCTTCGTGGGACAGGATATCCAACTCCCCATCACGTCTGTAGCAATCAGCTCCGGGCAACAGGATGCCGGTGTCTTTGACCTCAACTTTGCCAGTGACGACTACCAGCCTTTTGAAGGGGCCGGAGCAATCAGCACCTGGCGTCTGAGGTTGCCCGACACAGTCAAGCAATTTGACTACCGCTCCATCAGCGACATTGTCCTCCACCTACGCTACACAGCCCGCGACGGCGGTGAACAACTCAGGCAGGCCGCTTCCACAGCGGCCAAGAGCAGTATCAACGCTGCAGCCGCCGGCGGCGTGACTCTGTCCGCACTTTTGGATATCCGCCAAGACGCACCGGACGCTTGGTTCTCAGTGACCATGCCGACAACGACGGCGGTGCAACGTACCATGACCATGCGAAGCATCGCCGAGCGTCTTCCGTACTATGCCAAGGCGGTTGCTGGGATCAAGATCACGGGGCTTACACTCTATGCGGCGGGTTCGGAAAACCAGCTCAGGAAGATGACGTTCAAGATGTTTGACAAGAGGGAACACCAGCCGGAAGAGGAAGTGCGTCTGAAGTATGCGGAGAAGTTTGGAAGCGGCAATTTGCACAAGTTCACTGTCGGTGCGGCTGTAGCAGCTGAAGGGAATGCAGCGGCACTTGGCAACCTGGACATGATGAAGGCTGGTTCGTGGTACATGTCTCTGGAGAGTGGGGATAACAAGTCCAACCCGACTGATATTATGCTTCTTGTTTCCTATACCCTGGTTATATAGACATTGAGTGTAACGATGGGAACTTGTGGATGGAATGGAATCTGTTATCTGCCCGGGTTGGCAATTCTGTAGGTAATCAACCTAGTAGCCTCCCACAAAACATGAGAATTACTCTCGCGGGCGCCACAGTCGCTTTCTTTGGGTCGTCGTTCTTCCCATATTGGAGAGCATGCTTCAAGACAGATTAGCTCGGCAAGAAATGTTATCACATGGCGCATGATAGTCCTGTTCTTCGTTCAGAAGATCACATTGCAAGCAGATGGAAAGGTCACTGCGTTGATCTTCAATTGACCAAACCAAACCCAGTACGAGACCGAGCAATCGCTACCAGAAACGCCAGAACCACTAACCACAATCTATCACTGCCGTTGAAGTCATACCGCCGCTTCACTTGGAATCCTTGCTGAAAAATGCACCCTCACCACCCAGCTCCTCAAGCTTTTGCTTGGAATTCTCCTTCGATTGCTCGCTTGTGTCTTTTGTCGACTTCATTAGCATAATTCTTACGCCTGATTGTGCTGTGCGTGTCGTAAAAGCTGCGACTCACTTGGGTTGCTCAAATTTGCCTTGTGGCCGCGGGCCTGGTTGCTGATCTCCTCTGGAGCCTGGTTCGCAGCCTCCTGAGCCGCATCGTTGGGGATGTCGCGCTGCTTGGGGTTTTCGCGGAGGTCGGGCATGGTAACAGAGGTGTGGTAGCTGCTGTGGAACTTTTCCAGGTGTGTACCTTAATGAGGTGCAAAATGGGCTTTTTGGTTGCTGGGTCGATTGAATCTGCACTTGTGTTGATAGACGAACACAAAGTTTCTTGGGATAACCACAAATAAATACTCATAGTGGCCGTTGTTGAACGTCGTTGCTTTATTATGGTTCGTGACGCCATTCATACATCATGACTGTTGGTACCCTTGTGTGCTCTTCCGAAAGCAAAGACATGACATCACCACTTACCCCAGTCAAACCATCTCACACCAACAGCTCGAAACGCCTTATTGGCATACAGTGACAGACTCTCTAATATTCATTAGACAATTGAAATAAGGACACATGCAACAAACAAACAAACACCGCAGCTCGTCATTATCTCGTCGTCATCGGCCTTCCAGAGGTGCCTGGAAACGCCACAGAAAAAGCATGAACTCAATGTTGAGATTGATGAAACGACGAACGGGAGAACTGTTTACCAACAACTTTTTGGGACTGTATTGCATTTACATTAGCGGTACCTTTATGGTACATCACATTCAAGCTAGCAGGCTGGTTGTGTGTCTGACCTCTAGGTTCCTCGAACGACACTGGCGGCTTCCTCGTCACTGCTGGGTTCCGCCAGCTTGATGGCGAGGTCAGGATCCTGCGAATAAACACGGAGACCAATGACAGCGACGGCGTTCCAAGGGGAAGGATGATCCTCATCGTCATCCTCGTCGTCATCATCTTCTTCCTCGCCCTGTGCACTCTGTTGACCCTCCCCAGGACCGGCAGCATCCTGACCCTCGCCGGACCCTTCAGGTGTTTCCTCGTCAGTGTCAGTGGCGCTCGCCTTCTCTTCCTCTTCATCCTCCGGCTCGGTTTCCCAGCCATCACCTTCCTTCTTTTCCACCTTGAAAGCCTTGGCATGGGCGAGATCAAAGCTCAGACCAACCTGTCGTAACTTTTCTGGGCGACGCTGCGCCGAGAACTTCACAATATTTTCAACAGCAGGTTTACTTGTGTCCCGCTCGGCCGTGATCTTGGGTAGCACCTCGTAGATGCCTGGCTCAAGGTCAATCTCGCAGTTGATGGAGCGATTGGCCCGAAAGAAGTTCTCGGCTTGGGGCCGAACGCGGCAGAGATAGTCTCCAGGCTCGGCACCTTGTTTTTGGAGAATGAAATGCAACAGGAAAGAGTATTCTCCTTCTAGGCCGTTGAAGTAGCGTGTATCCAGCTATTTGTTTGTCAGTTGATGGGTCTCAACAAGGAGAAAAAGAGCAGGAAAACTACCTGTTGGAGAACAAAGACAGCGGTCGTGGCTGTTTTGACCTCGACGCTGCAAGTAACCAGAAACCCACGCAACGTTGACATTCGTCCATTCCTGAGCCACAGCCCACTTGTCGTCAAATAGGCGAGTGCGGTAGAGATTGGTGAAAGTGTGAAGCATGTCACTGTAGGTCATCCAGAAGACGCCGTCATCTTCGAAGCGGTAGTCAAGCTTGGTGAGCCAGTATGGAGTCCACTCTTTCGAGCCATCGGACCATGGACCTGTCCATTCGCCCATGCCATCACCGCCACGCTCACCCCAGGGGTTTCTGTGTCATGATCAGCGTCTGCACTTTTGACGAGACGAGGTGAAGAAAGTAAACAAACCTGATCTTAACAAGCCTTATCACCTTCCCATCCTCTCCAACCTCCTCCCGAGCGGCTAAGAGAGCATAGGCATGCGCGTTGGCCAACCCATTCTTGTCTGAACCGTTCCTATCCAGAATATCCAGTCCAAACACAAAGTCGCCGTTCTCATTCACCAACTCTCTCCACAGGTGCTCCTTAAAGAGCACATCCTCCAACGCCAACTCGGAGTTCACGCCCCCAGTCAAGTCCTCCACACCCTCACCAACCAACCCACCCCAAATAGCATGATAATCCCCACGAGCCTTCGCATACGCCTTTTCCAGCAACGGCAGTCAAGTCTCATTTTCCTCCCTACAAGCAGCAAAATACAGCGCCTGACTTCCCGTCTGCTTATCCTTCCTCCACTTCATCACAATAGCATTACTCGGATCATGCCCGCCCCCTTCATAATCCGCATTCGTCAAAAACAGGTGATCATCCACCACGGTGTAAACCCAGCCCCCATCCCGGTAAAACACAAACCCATACACCCCGCACTCCTCGTCTCGTGCAACGCATATTTTATCCATCAGTTCTCTGCGATGACAGATCGTAGCTACGGCGGATAACCACCAGCAATCCATACTGTTACTCCCTTGCATGATATCCGAGCTGCTAAAGCCATCCACCTCGAACTTGGGGTCCTCGAAAATCCAGCCGACTCTGTGCACGGCTTTCGGGTCGGGGTCGTATTCGATCTTGTTGTTCCCCTCTTGCTCTTCGTCGAGAACCTTCCTCCCCATGATCTTCCTCAGCATGGGCACAGTCAATTGCAAGCAATCCGTCCCGTCAAAGACCTGCATCTGCTCCAGCGTTCCGAGCGCATTCTCAATAGCTGCCGGGTTCCCCTTTGTAGGAGGGAACCGCCAGTTCAACCCGAGAAGACAGTCCCATTGGTTTCCCCTCAGGTCAAAGTCCGGGTCGGTGAACTTGGAGTTGGTGCGGCGGCAGTCGCGGACGATGCGGGCGATTTTGGCGCGGCAGGCTTCTGCTGCGGCGGTGTAGGAGCTGCCGAAGTTGGTGGTGGTGGGGGAGGCGGTGGTGTCATTTTTGGTGAAGGTAGATGGGCGGGGAAGTAAAGAGGAATAGAGGGAGGGGGGGAAGATGGTGGTTACTTTGCCGGGGGTTTTGGTGATGTATTTGTCCCAGAAGGAGTGCTACTATCACGACGTCAGCGGCCCGTCGCTTGGATCCATAGATTACCATAGTGGGAAATCCCTATCTGGGGACATGGTGGCCACCGTCGAACCCTATGTCCAATTCAAACATCATGTCCACGGCGAACAGCCTGTCCAGGCCCCACAGCTACTAGCCGGCCAGGCCAAGGCTCCTTCCACTTGAAGGCTCCTGCCGTGAGCTTCAATATATCAAGCCTACGGCCGGCAAGGTCACACCAATCAAATCTGTGATTGGTCGAGTGGCCAGGTGGTCAAGTGGCCAGCCTACCAAGTGGTAGGTCACGGATATCCTTCTTATCGCGAGGCCGGCGTTCAATTCCCGGCTGTGGTGGTTGTTCAATTGCAAGGCCGTCTTGCAGTTGCATCCCAATTTTTGACCACCAGTGCAGTGTAATTGAACCGGCCAATAGGAGGCCTTGGTTCCAGGGCCTGGGCCAATCAGGGCCCTCAGAGCCATCCTTTTTGCGGGGCCACTGGAGCGTGGACATGATGTTCGTGGTGGACATGATGTTCGGCTGGGACTTTCGGTTTTTGTCAGGCGGCAGGTCCAGGCCTGGACCTCAGGTTCGCTCCCAGTATTGCCCCGCTGTGGTACCTAATGCAACAATTCGACCTCAGCTGGGTTCAATGAGCTTGAGGCTTAACACATGGCAGCATAGCCTGTCAAATACATTGAGAGGAAGGAGCAAACAGTAAAACCATAATACCTACAAATTCTCTATAAACTATTCGCAAACAATATCCTAGGCATCTTTGTCCAGACTTCAAGCTGATCTGCTAGACTAGGTTGCTCAACCCATCAAACAATCACCACATCCACCGGGCTCAAATCCCTCTTCTCCAACGCACCCCCATACATCAACCCATGCACAAACGCATCCCCCACCAGCACAAACCCGCCTCCTTCATTCTGGGGCCTCTTCCTGAGCACATACGGCACCGCAGCCCCAAACAAAACTGCAACCACATCCCCCTCCTGCGCCTGAGGCGGGACTAACCCGATATACCCCGCCGTCGTCGTCGCGAACCCCCTCCCCGGAACAGCAGCAGCAGCCTGGAACTGGAAAGTCTGCACGGCATCCAACTTCTGTCCTGAAAACCCGCTTCGATAGTCGGTTCTGTTTCTCCATGCGGTCACAGCTGCGCGGTATGTCCCGACGATATCGGTGATGGGACTGCTGTAGGTGATGGCGTTGCGGCCGGTGTACATGTCGTCTACTATCAACACCGTAGCGAAAGCCGCTTCGGAGTGGTGGTAACGGGATCGACCCTGTCGGACGTAGTGGTCAAAGGCAGAGCGGAATCTGTCGTGGAAGGCTAGGAAGTCTGGTTGGTTGGTGTTGGGGATCAGAGGGGCGGAGTGGACGTGGGTTACGGTATCGATTGTGTCTACTATCAACCCGCGGACGGATAACCCCTGAGAGCCGTAGTGACCGAGGAGTTGAACGTAAGGTTCGGCAGTGGAGGAGGCGGTGAAGGGCTCGGGACGGAGGGAGGAGATGGACTTGGGGGAGGTGCCTTGGGCGGTCCAGTCTGGTACCCACGAGGGGAGGTTGATGTTGGTCAGACGGCGGCGTTGAAGACCGGCAGACTCGAGCATGGCCATGGCACGGCCTAGGCGGACTTGAAGGGCGGCGAAGCGGCGGTAGACGGTTGATATGGAGGCAGTATAAAGGCCCAGTGCGTCAAAGTCTGAGGCAGACATGATGGCGAAGAGACCAAAGATTTTGTCTTCAGGTTGGGTGGCGACGAAGTCTCGGGTTGTTACGGGCTCACGGCTGGAAACAGAACATGAGGGCCAAACTGATGGGGAGGAAAAGGAAGAAGAAGTCTGCCACTGATCTGTGGAAAAGGCCCAGCTAAATACAGAAAGCCGGACCGTTAAACTGCGGACCGTTAAACTGCGGACCGTTAAACTGCGGACCTTGCGGGCCTCCGATATTCTATGACGAATACACTATCTCCTGGGTCCAGACCCCTAACACGGGTAAGCTGGATGAGCACGCAAGGCGTCTCTGCTTAGAATACTGTCGAGGTGGTCTTGGGTGAAGACGTTGCCAGCAAAGATGTATTTGGTCCGCTTGGCGAGGACAGCCTCCTGGATGATCCACGTCCTCGTAAACCAGGGCTGTTGAAGCGCTTGAAAAGCTGTTTTGTAGTGAAGAGGGTGGTCTTGCTGGTCCGATTCCGTCAGTGTATCCGGTGTGCCGAGACCGCCCCCACCACCGAATCTCATGGTGTAGCCGCCGATGGAGACCTCCTGGCCGTTTATATCTCCAAGGTCTACATAGACAGTTGATGCTCGGGTGTAGATGCGCTCCATCAGATGTATCTGGGAATGTTTTTCTGCATTGTCTTGTTGGTTGATGCAGAGAGCATCGGCCCAGATCCACTCTTCAATCTGACCAGGTCTGAAGCCAGCACGAAGACGCTTCAAAGAGGCCTCCAAACTGGGCCGGGCAAAAAAGGCTCTTTGATTGCAAAGAACCTTGCGATCATTCGGAGGCGGCCCCCAACAGTATGAGAGTGCCGCATAAGGAGGAGCATTGTGGACGTCGAAGTGGGCCAGCTCGCAATCTACGGGATCAGCTCTGAATACTGCCTTTTTGACTTTCAAAAGTCGAATCATGCTTTCTGGTTTAGCAAGGGGTGAGTATATAAAAGGGGGGGTGTCGTCGCTGATAGTTCCAGGTTCTGTTCGTTCAGCAGGCCCTGCATTCAGATTCATCGCTGCCAGTTGTGCCCTCATATCAACTTCCTGCCGCTTCGTACCATCCGGCATTTGGAGATAGCGGCGGACCCCAATTCGTCTCGAGCAGCTGCTATCGCATTGCTCATGTACCGGGCAGGAATTCTGGGCAGTTACCATTGATGCGATGATGCGAGCAAAGTCCATGCTGCCAGGGTCAAGTTCTTTCGGATTATTTTGGTGAGCCATGGTGAGTCTAACTTCAAGAGATGGTGGTAATTGGTAGACTTAAACTGAAAACTTCGAGATGACTCGGTTTGTAATTCATAAACGGAAGTTCTTGTCTTGGATCAAGATACCTTATAGAGCCATATCGAGGCTCCATATCCCTGACTGTGGCGGTGCATCAAAATCCCGCAGAGGTGTAAGACGGCCCTGAGATGGTCCGGAGGCTGAAAACGAAGCTAAGGACCTCTGGGGCTGTGCAGCAATGCCGTGGACAGAGGTAGGGACTGGTAAACAACCCACTATACAGGCGTTCCAGTTACATTTAAACACCTATTGGATTATCTTTCAAGGCCGATCCGCTATCTTTTGAAGCCTGTCCATCATGTCTGGAGGCCTGTTCAACACTCGCAGTACCGGGGGTTTTTCCATGGTGTGGCAGCCTACGGTACCTCTAAAGGGGCAGGAGCTCAAAACACCACATATCTAGTGTAGTGAGCACGATCCATGTATGTGCATGAGTAGTGCTATTCTTTGGCGCTAGCTGTCAAAACATCGGTCACCAAAAGGAAAACCACACATCCTTGCATATGTCGATTCAGACAAGTTGAGATTGCAATCAAACATAGAAAACTGGCGTGAATCCAACTTTGCTGTGCAACAATTAAGAAATAGACTTGAAAGGAGTGTCCATAACACCATTCAATGTCCCCCCTATTTCGACCCCTGACTTGGACCCACACTTGTTGTCATCTGTTTCCAGACCCCACTTTCCTCCTCCTTTCCCCTTTCCAACCAACCCACACTTGTTGACATTCATTCCTAGACTCCCCTTCCCTGCTCCTTTTCCCCTTTCAAAGACGGCTGGCCAGTCTGTTTTCCCCTGGCGCATGATAATCAGGCACCCGCATATCGAGCGCATCACCAGAGTACCCAAGATCCTCAGCAATGAGAACTGCCGCCTTTTCTCCGATGAGGAGAGCAGTCGAGTACGTGTTACAGCCAACGTTGTCCGGACAAATACTGAGATCAGCTACCTTGAGGCCTTTGACGCCGTGGACGTTGAGCCGCTCGTCCAGGACACCGTGCTTGACGATGCTGTTGCCCTCCTTGGGCGCCATGGAGCAGGTGCCAAGGCAGTGCCAGGTCGTCTCGACATGCCGCTTTACCCACTCTTCGATCGCTTGGATGTCCTTTTTCGTGTACTTGAGCTCCTTCCTCTTGTCCTTGCGGCTGCTGGTGACGATACCCTTGGCTGGTTTGTCGTCGGGCTCAGGTAGAGGAACACTCCAGCTGCCGTGCTGAATACCAGCAGTGATGTTACCAGGAAGGGCATACGTGTTGGTATCTGTGGATCTTGGTATCAGTATTTGCCCGAACACGATTGTCAAAATCTTGAACTTACCAGCGAGGTTGAGATCATGGGCGCGAGCTTCCGAATCAAAGTCGAACCAAGGGTGGAAGCTTTGAAGCTCACCAGCATAAGCATCCATGCGGCGAGCCGTTTCACGGGACTGTTGATTGTGTTAAAAGTCAGCAAAGGGTGAATTCGCCTTCAACTTTAACCCTGGCGCGTCCAAACCACAACTCTTGACACCACCACTCTCAAAACTGACATCAACATACCTTGATATATCCCCAGACCATAGGTACTATTGACGATCTATTAGCAAATTGAGGTGTAATCTCATTGTGTGGGGAGTGCTTGGGGTAAATAACAGAGAGGGTATGAAAGGAACTCGTCTTACCCATATCTCTCGGATCTTCCATAAAGCCTGCATCAAAAGTTGGGATCGCATACGGATCAGGAGACGTGATATGAGTCTTCCCCCGAGAAAACGGATACTCAAGGAAATGGAACATGGTGAAATAATTGCCAGGAGGCCTGTAAGGGAGTCAGAACATGCAGCCATTCTCGTGTCGTCAAGGCCAGTCCACTTACACAAGCATATGGTCGCCAAACCATCCAGCAATCACCGAATAGTGCATGACGGGTTTGTCGGGCTTGTTCTTGAAGTAAGACTCCCAGCCCTCTTTGAAGTCCGGTGTCGGCCACGACTCGAACTCCTTCAACTCCTCAGGAGACGGCCTAATTTTGACGCCTGCCTCAATCCCATTGGTGGCCAAAGGACCGGTTCCCTTGATATTCCATTCTTCAAAGACGCCTGTCATCCTGTCAGTTATGTCAACAATCAACAGATTCCAGGTCAGTCATACGCTTCTGAGTTTCAGGATCGCCACGAGCAAAGTTATCAAAACTCTCGACTCCCGGCTTGGCTCGATAGATACTGAAGGTTAGGTAATGGTCTTGGAAGTTGAGGCCAACACCCGGCAGATCCACGATCGGCTTGACGCCAGCAGCCCGGAGCTTGGCAGGGTCACCAATACCGGAACGTTGAAGAATCAAGGGCGAACTCATGGTTCCACCCGAAACGACAATCTGCTTGCGAGCACGGAAGATACGAGTACCTGGGCTCTGCTTAGGAGTTAGCATCAAAGAAGCTGGTATCGAGGAGACCGAGTACAAACATTGCCCATCGGCTTTGTCGGAACAGTCTGAACTGCGACTGCCCTGCCGTTCTCAATGATTACTTTGTCGACCTTGGTATTGCAAGCAAGGTACAAGTTCGAGTGCACAGCACGAGTGGAGTGGATGTAGGCGTGAGCACTATCACTCCGGCGGCCGGTCTAAAAAAGGTCCCTTGTCAGTCATGGAAAACAGATGTTGCGGACGCGGCCAACAAACTCACATCACGATTGATCCACTTGAGCCACTGCTCAGCACCATGGCCGGTCTTCAGGTCCTGGAGATCATCAACGATCGGAATACCCTGGGATTCGGCAGCTCGAAGGAAGTCATCCTTGATGGGGTACTGGTAGTTTCCGAATGAGACCTTGATAGGTCCCTCGAAACCGTGTGTCTCCCGGTTGTGGGATGCGCGTTGATACGTCTCGTGCTTCTTCATGAGAGGAATGAGCTCCTCAGTTTTCCATCCCTTGGCTTGGAAGTCATCATAGTCAGAAGCAGATGCTCTCGTGTACATCTGCCCAGTGTCAGCAAGATACCACCACCACATCACCTGATATCCATACCATGAAGTTGATTGAACTTCCACCACCCAGAATGTTCGCTGCGGGAACAATGGCTCCTCTGCCAGATAAGGCTGGAGAAGGGCGGGACTCATAGAATGTTGCCGTCTTGGAGTCCAACTTCATGTTCCGCGGGAAGATTCCTGGCCTGTAGACCCAGGGGTTGTTGAGGTTGTTCTCCCCTGCCTCAATCAACAACACCTTGAGGTTATGGTCAAGATTTGCCAACCTATGGAAGATTGTTAGCCTTAAAACGGTGTCCATGGCATTCAGATGGGCTTATCCGTGCTCACCTCCCGGCCACCACGCAGCCACAGCTGCCCCCTCCACAGACGATGATGTCAAACTCCTCAGGTAGAGGCGACATGTTGATGTCTTCAGGATTGAGTCAACGAAGTTGTATACAAGCCCCGGAAGACTGCTCGATGAACTCTCTAGAAGGACACAAGATCGAGGGGGAAGGTCATTTTTATCATTTTCTCTCCAAACAGCACGGCCACTTGGATACCTCAGTTACCGAACGATCCCCGCTGCTCACGGGCCCCTTCGATTCGGCCATCTGCTCGCTTGAGACTGCATCTTCCCCTCTTCTACTTACCTTTATACAAGATTCTGCAAATATAACTGGCCAATGCCTGGATTTCCTTGACGCCGAGGATACATCAACATGCATACTCCTCACTAGACCGAACTCTGCTGATATCCAAGCTATTTGGATGCATGCTTGGGAACCCCTCATCCGGCTGGTGATATTTATGGGACGAAGGCTTGGACTGTTCTGCCGGTATGACAAGGGGGTTGAAGTTGAAGGCGATGCATATTGGAGATGATCGGTGAAAGGTGATTGGAGCCCGCCCCCTTCAAGCTGCGTCGTCAAGCTACTATCTTGGATGGGTTGCCAATGTTTCAACGACAACCCGTACGACCAACTCGCACTCCGGTTTTCCGAGTCGCTCATCACCGCGGCGATTTTACTCGTCGTGCCCATCTCGAAGGCCAGACCGGGCTTAATTTAGAGGTTTATCACTGCATCTAATGCGTCCCGTCTGCAGATAAAGCAGCACGAAGCTTTATCAGAAGCTGTGAGACTCGTCGGTCCATACTACTGGACACCGGCGAGGGCATCTCTTCACGATCAAGTGTCATGGGACGGCCATCGAACCCTGCTGCCCCTGCATCATTCATCCCTTCACCGGTCGTCTTTATCCGATGTACTACCACGGCCCATGATACATTGGGGACAGACATCACGCCGGTATTTGGCGACATGTCCGTTGGCCTTGTTTTCCAGTATTGAAGATGTCGATCAGTTCATTGATGGCAGCTGATGTTTCCAGGCTACTCTATCCACTTCACCACGATTGCCCAGAAATTCCCCGGATTTTAGTGACGCTTGACGTACATTAGTGCAAGCCTCTAGTTTGAATCGCGCAAGCGCCACCAGATGGAATACTCCACACTGGGTTGGGGTTCCTCGCCAAGCGAACCCTAATCACCACCCCGACTCGACGCCACTCCGTCCCTTGGACCTCCCTGAGCCAAGCAAACCAAGAGGTATGTGGGTGGAGGCACTTACAAGACAAGGGACTTTGAAAGCGGACGACGGGCGGTTGAGCAATCAGGAAGCTGCATCTAAACATCCCCGTTGTTCCACGACATGCATGCATATGGCTGCAGGCGGGGCACGTTGTGGACAAAGTGCCCTAATTAGTACTCCAAGTGTCAGACAGGCCTTGAACGACAGGCAAAAACACCTCGCAAGATAGTAACTTGGGCTTCAAAGACAGCTAATAGATTTCAAAAGATAGTCGATAGGCCTTGGAAGATAAATAATACACCTTCAAAGATCCTAGGTTGTCAGTAGGAAGTAAAAGTAATTTAATAGATCTATCTGATATTTTGAGGGTGTAGGTTAGATGGTTGTTATGTGTTGAACGATTTGCAGTAGCAGCGATATTGTCCACGGCATGCGGGGGTGCAGCACATGGGCGGGGTTCATTTGACGAACCAGCAGTGACAAGTGGTAGACAGCGGGTATTTTGATCCAAGAATCATGCATACAGCCCCAGGAGAATCACTGCTCAGCCATCGAGGAATGGTCACATGCCAACGGTCAACAGAGGTCCGTCTTATATCCACAGAGCCAAGGCCATGATGGCCAACGAACAAGCAAAGAGAGAAATTGCAGAAGGCACTGACCCAAGCAACGGACCACTGTTGAGTTCGTATTCATGATGATATGCCCGGACCTGTGGCTGTCAGCTGGCACTTGGACACAACGTACAACAACAAGACGTCGTAATGCTTATCTAGAGGAGGGGTAGATTGACAGCTTGGCCTGCCGAAAGCATGGGATTTACCCTCACGAGGTCTTAACCCCGAGGTTCGGCAAATGATGGACCTTCCCAAGTATGCCTCCCTTCCCACACAGTGTTCACCGGTTTTAACGAGACTTGATCCTAAATGCAGCTTCCCCTCACCCGCCTCTTACTGTTTTCCACCAATCTTCGTGTGATGCTGACCACGAGCCCTAAATTGGAACACATTGACGAATCACATCCCTCAATTCAGCCAGACTGACAAAGCCAGGTGAGAAATAGTAAACACCGAGGCATCTCCGGCATGACAGACACGCCCATAGGTACACACCGGAACACCAACAGCTACCACTCAGATGCCACAAACATATCACAAGACAATGGTCCCAATACCAATACTCACTCGGTGATTGTGAGGGTGAAATCTCGCCTTAAACATGTGATCTTTTCCAGCTCTCTGCGTCCTCCAGTCTACCTTAACACACCTTGGACAGTCTTCATGGTAACACAACTTCCTTCCACGTGCTCTTCGTCTTCTGAATACCCATGTCACTAACAAACATAGGCGTTTAGTTTCCTTTCTCTCGCTTGATAAACATCAGTATTAGGTCTATCAATATATATTAAGAAGACTATCTAACATTTCTCAGGAGGCTTATCTAATGTTTCAGGAGGCATGGTTGAGACTGTTTTTATGTGCAAACTTACTGGCTTGCAGTCTTGATCATCATTACCTACTTATAGCGGGAGCTATCAGCAAAAGTCCCACCATCATCTACCTTATTGAATTGTACTTCATTATCAGTGATCCTGACACTGCGGACTCGCGGCAAGAAACAGGGTTCTGGGTGAAGTCTTCTCAAAAAAGATGAGTATGTGAACAAAACAATGAGCCTTCCACACCAATTTGTCAGTGACAGACAACAGGTAACAGATTTCACCCAGTTACCTATTGAAGAATAGGCACAGACCAACATCCAAGCCTTGAATGAGATCATGTAGAGCTTGGCCATGACAAAAGGTAGCATACCCATCTTCACATTACATTCTTCTATCATCATTTTACAGAGTTTATTTCCCATCATGCTCTTCTGTTGAAACGCCAATTCATCATTTATCAGACCCATTCATACAGCCGCTACCTCAAAGTTGACTGATGCCTGAAGTGGTTGGGTGAGGGCATTCACAAGCGCTGATCTTGGTCTCTTATCTCTCATCTGGCTGCGCCTCACTATTTGGGTCAAAAGAGATCCACCACTTCACGCATCCTCCTTTCAGGAAGCCCAGTTTGACAGCTTCTTTTACAGTTCATCACCTTTTCCACACACTCTTTTTTGACCTATTAGTTCATACTAATTGACCACTGTATCATTGACCTACTATTAATAATTGTAAAATCCAAGTCAAACTAGATTTGACCCTTAAAGCCGGCATTTAGGTAGTGCTATTGTCGAGCAAGATAGTTATCAGACCAAAATTATTCTTATATGAGGGCTCTTAAATCGATGATGGGTCTTATTCCAGATTCTTACGCTGGATACCCTACAATCTTCCCAGACTCAGAATTAAGCTCAGCCAACCACTCCAGGTGATTCATGAATTCAGCAATAAAGCGCAATTGTGACACTTTTATTTTTTTTAGTTCAGGGACTTTTCGGGGCAGATGCTGAGCGCCTCTTACACGAAGCTCAACTTGGTCATGCCGTGATCTGCCGTGGGATATGCCTGCATTAAGTTACCATAAACTATACCACCAAAGGGACGGTGTTAGCTGAGAGCCTTGTGACACAACTGACTTCGCTTTCAGTCCAAGCTTGAACGGGAACCTGAGACCTGGGACCTATTTGTTAAGATCAAGCTTATTAGAGATGACCACTCCACCGACATCATTCTTTCACGTTGATGCATGGTCAATGGCAACTCAGGTTGTGAATCAGATCACAGTTGGCACAGGAGATCGCATCGGGACATCAAAACACGTTCATGTGAAATAAATTCATGCTCAATTTGGAGGTAGTTCGCTACGCTTCCAGAGCTACCTAAAACCAACGCCAGGTCCCAGCCCTCCCCATCCTTAATGTGAGCCTTTTGAACCCCCAATGCACCCCGGCCAAGCCAAAATAGTTCATACAAATCATGTCACTAAAAGCACTGTCGCTTCTGGTCGCCACTCTCCAGGGCATCCGTTCTTCTCTTTGGTACTACGTTCAAGACGAATTGTCTTGACTGGTTATTAATCGATGGTGGTGTCGTTGTCTTCGGGACACACGAGTTGCTTCCGAGTTTGGGCGAGACTTGTTGGCGGATTTCTAATCTCCGCGCTTCAACCTTGAGGACCCACAGTAATGTGAGCAGGATCTCCTTCGACGGTAGTGGTGTTCCTGTCGGCCAAGTAGCTGGCCTACCACTTTGCTGCTTTAGCTGCTCCTTTCCGTCAGCTGCTGCCGCCGCCGAAGCGTCTCCTCCCACAACCCGGTCAACTGTGAACCCCTCAGAGGACACCAACCGCAAGACCTCCATCGTCGCATCCATTAAGGGACGCGCCAGGATGGGGCTGCAGGTAAGAATCTTCCGAAGAAGTCTGAGTCTCAGGGAGGAGGAGGGACGAGTCTGCGACCGCGCAGGAGGTAGGTTGCTGCGGCTGCTGCTCGTGGCCAGGGGCGATGTTTGCGTCGTCGGAGAGGAAGTCGTTGAAGTCAAAGTCGAGGCCGGGCGCCGGGAACTGGAAGGCTTCGGTGTCGTCACCAACCATATGATCGTAGTCAAAAGTGCTGGAGCCGGGGGAAGAGAGAAGCCCGCTTTCAAGGACATAGCGATCTGCATCAAGGGCCTCTGACAAAGAGAAATCAGTGCCGAGGTCGAAGTGAGAAGGAATTGGAGCTGTAAGTAGAGAGCCAGCGCTGGGTGCATCTGTTGTTGCGAGTTCTCCAGCCACGCCGATGGTGGTGCTTCCGCCGACCGACACTGCAGGTCTTGGCACAACATCTCAGCAGGATGTTGTGTCGCATCGGGAGAAGCGTTCACCACGGGGGCAGAGTCCGCAACAGGCGTCGAGACTGTCGCTGGGAGCTCGTGCTCTTCATCAACCTCGGAGATAGGCGTCAAGGCTGCTGGGTCAACGGTATTGTTGTTTTGTGTGTTGTGGAGTTGAGGGAGGGAGTCTGGCTTTGCTAGAGTGTTATGCCCATCTTGTGAGCTGAATAGTGGCTGTGAGAAGCTGAGTTGTGATGAGAGTCGGAGGACATCAAAGGCCTCTGGTGGCCCGGCTCCGACACCAAGTCTGGCATTGCGGAGCTGTTCCAGGAGGAACTCGTTGGCCTGTTTGGCCTGGGCGAGAGCGGCCTCCAGTTCCTGGTTCCGCTTTTCAAGACCTTCCACCTCCAACCGCTTACGCTCCCGAGATGACTGCGCGGCGCGACGGTTCCGTAAAACACGCTCAACGCGGCGCTGCTCCTTCTCATCTTCGGTCTTGGCGCGTTTCCTAGAAGGTGATGTTAGCACTTCGCCCTTGTGGAGAAAAACCCCATACAGATCCACCCAATTGCATCATCGTACCTTGGTGGGAGATTGGTCTTGGGCTCTGGCAGCACCTGACCCCATGATTTCCTTTTCTTGGCCTGTTTCTTCTCTGGTTCTGGGGTCGCGGAGGTCGAGGATGGGGTTTCAGGCGCTGGTGACTGGGCGTTGACTTGGGTCAGCGCAGCGAGGCTGGCCAGCATCGCAACGTCGGAGGTCGAGTCCGGCATGGCGGAAGGAGCGGGAGAGGACTCGGCGCCAAAGAGCGATGGGTACATCTCACTGGGGGTCGACAAGAGAGAATCGTTTGGTGAGTTCTCAAACTTGATGGTTGGCGACGGGGTGTGCGTCTGGGTGTGGGTGGACCAGGACTCCATCTTGGATTGTTGGTGATGGGTATCTTGATATTCGCACCACGAAGGAGGACTTGTTATTGGTGTCGTTTTGCTTCTGTAAAATTATACCGCTGTATTTGCTTTGTCAATCGGTGTGGCCGAGTTTGACAAAGAAGCGGGTGGTGACAGAAAGGTTGACTGTAAGGAGGTGCCGTCCCGAAGCCTCAATACAAATATGTCAAAGGAGGAAATTGTCAAGGAATACGCATTGCGTTTGATGACGAGGCCATCAGAAAGTGGAAGCCTTGTTGTGACTCAAGGCTGTAGTGGAGCTGTCGTGGTTTGTTGGCCAAGTTCAGAAAGGACAGAGTGTTCTTTTGGGAGTTGGTGATGTACTGGGAAGACGCTGTCAGACGTTGGGGCAAGGACGTGCTTTTATCTTTTGGCCACGTCGCCTGTAAAGGGGGAAGGTTGCCTGAGGCATACATGGTCTGTGCGTTATCTTATGAGGGCGGCCCACACAGTCAGGAGCTCGGCTCCACTCACACAAATTGCGCCATCCGCATCCCAAACAGGGAAGACCTGAGCCCACAATATTCGGACGGAAGCCTGTCAGGGGCACGTCCGACGCCAGTGGCTCCACCATCGACTTCAGCAGCACCGATCAGGGAGGAGCAAAGTCCGCACAACACACTGGAACATGCAAGGAGGCGGGGGCGTACACAGTAGGTATTGGCAAAGCACTCAATGAAAGAAGAACCTCATGCCGCCCTTGAATTCCATCAGCCATGCGCCCTCTCCATCAGCCCTCGCTCCGTCGAGTCGTGGGTTGACACACTCGCTCAGGGGGGCCGACGGCTGAGCCATGGTCAAATGGAAGGTGGAAACGTCCTCCCGCACTCCGTTCGACGTACGGCTATCGCTCCACCAGATAAGCCTCGTGGTGGGGGCAGATAGGTCTCGCCAAACTTAGCACCATCCACAGTGGGCTAAGCTTGGACTGATAGGGATAGCGACGCTTCAACGGTCTGTTGATCCGAAAGCACATGCTCCTGACCCTTTCATTGTCTGAATTAATTGGCGAGTTTCCGTAGTTCAACTGAAGTGTCACGCATCGTTGGACAGGCGGGGTGGCACTGGAGCAACAACAATCCCTATCTCGCCACCGCAATACGTAGCGGATAATCTAAAATTATTAGCAACCATATGACGGCGGTGCAATCAGTCTGTGACTTGCGCCGCTTGATCGGGAGCACTGGCTGGAATCGGGTCATTCGGAACGACTCTTGACGGTCATGCCAGCCTCCGTCCAGAGCATATCACACAGTGGTACGCAATTTGGAGCGGACGACGACACCAGAGAGCCGCTGCATGGCAAAACCTGGAGGAGTGGATCCCTATCAGGCTGAATGACCCCAGATCCAGAACTCTAATAAAGCGAGCACCTGCAGAACCATGAGAAGCATTGCGGAGGATGCTGCCGAAGAGCTTCTTTTTAATTGGGGTTCATGGCCATTTACCGGGTGCGGTACTTTTAGAAACTGCCCCATCAATTAGCTCGGCCCTCTTGACCTGCTTATTGTAATGCGGGAGCCATTCGGCACTGTAACGGGCCGTCTGGATGACAAAGACGGAGAATTGAAGTCTGACTCAGCTTTTTCACCAGAGATGTTGAGACGAGCGATGGATATCTGATGTTTCGATAGACATCGCCGTCAACTCCACCCGGCAATTACCAGGCAATGATTAGATAGCGTCCGCAACGGAGCCCTCGGCCGTATTGTGGACGGCAATTCCTTTGTATGGAGTTTGTACGACGACAAGAGACTCACCAACCAGGGTTGTTGTAACCCCGTTCTTGCTGCTCAATGGTTGCCTGTACCATCATGGCGGGTCTGTAAGACAACGGCTGACTGCCTGCTGCATTGCTGATGAATGAGAGGCATAAGACGTTGGTGCTGACGAAGAGCACTGCATCCCTTTGAAGCTGACACCGCCGCCCTCCAAGTCCCAACAGGCCCCCCAGAAGGATCGCTATTCTTGTGGTACTCAAGTTGCTTAGCGGTGGTTACGAAGGCTGGATTCGTAATGGAAGCCGTACATAGAGCTACTGTTGAACTACCTTACTTAAGCTCAGTCAGTTCCCCGCTTCTTGGTGTTTTCCTCAATAATGCCCATGCAGTCTCTGTCACCAAGATCAGCACGAATAAGCACATCATCAGCGGGGAGAATGTTGATTCAGAACCGAGCGTTCCAGAGTCTAGAGACAATATTCTGCAAGACGCTGTGAATCAGCATCTGATATGCCGATAAAAGGCCCAGATGGAATGTTGTGGAATGGGAATACATAGAATGCCAAGCATCGTGGTCTCCCTTGGACTTCGAGGGAGCCTTCGGTGCCGGGAGGGAGGGTTCTCTCCAGGGAGTTGCTTGCACCAGAGTCGCCCATCGATCGCTTGGGCGATCAGCGGTTGATCCGAAAGTCTTCTGCCACGCCGGCGGCTGGTCCCACAAGTTCCCCGTCGGGGGGAATTCGATGGCGGGATGCCATTTTCTTTTCTTTTTTTGTGCTACCCATGTTACACAAAATCTGCACAGTGAACAATAAATATTTCCACAAACCCAACTCTCCTTTTTATCCTGCATCAAAGAAAACAAACGACTCTTGTTATTAGGCGCGCCATATACCACCGCCCAGAGGTTTCCCACAACAATCGGCCCTCCACCGGCCCCTACATAAACAGACCTGCATAACATCCGGCTTATTCAAGGATGGATTGGGAACGGCCCTTCCGGTGAGGGGGACAAGAAAAGAAGAAGAGGGGACGGCGAAATTCATGGGTTGCAGGTCGGGTGGAGTGGCCCGACCTCCCTTCCTTTGCCCAGGGGTTTCTTTGCAACCCATCATCCACTGCCAAACCACCGAAAGGTTGCTAACGGCCCGGATTGGATGTTCCCTTGGAACTGCCAACACTGGAACAGAAGCGAACAAGCGAAGGGGTCGATCCGTCGCTTCTTTCCGCACATGGCCCCCCCTCCCTTCTCCCCGCACAAATCGAAATCGCCAAGTCGCCTGCGCGGGACGCCATTCCCCCAGACTCCCCATATCTCCATCCAAAGGCGGCTCTGTGATCCGTGCCTGCTTGCTGCATGATGGGCCGAGCGAAGACTTTATGGACACGAACGAACGGGACGACGGGCAGCGAGCGGCACACACAACAAACCCACAACTCCACAAACTTACTCTGATCGAATCCGACCATGATCGTCCCTCTTTCCCACCCACCCGCAGCACTCCGTCGTGTGGAGCAGACTCTTTATTATGGGACCCGGGGTAAAAAAAAGAGAGACGGGCCTCGAATGGAGGAATGGAGCTGGATTGGGCCAGGTTGGATCCCCCCCAGGTACCCCGGATTTCTTCAGGTGCCACTCATCGGTAGTGACCCTCCGCATCTTATCCACCCAACGATCCGTTCTTCCTCTTTTCTCCTCCTCTCCTCCCTTTCGGTCTTTCGGTCATGGCGTTGGAGCCGCCTGTCAGAGAAATGTCAGCCATGTGGATGCCCAGAAGTCGGGGGTAAAATCACGTCAAGCGGCATGACACATCAAAAGCAGATGGGACGCTTGTTGGTGACGGTGCCGAAGTTTGCAATGCCATGTGGTTCTCCGGGCCCTCGGCCCTCCGACCAGAGGTATATTATTTGCTGCCCACCGCGGAGTCACCCTCCCTCGATCTCTCCAAGTTCAAAAACACCACGTCTTCGTCTTATTTGCACATGCAAGAACTCCTCACGTTGGTCACACATCCGCACTCTCGATTTTCTGAAAGGCCTGTTTATGTTCAAATCCCCCGTCTATCAATGCTTGCCACCCAATCGCCATATCCCTTTTGCCCCCAGTGTGCCCTCCCCGTTTTTTATTTTGCAGACCCCAAACGCCTGACACTAACCATGCTGACCGCTCAGACGCCATTATCGCTTGAGAGTTGAGCATAAAAACCCCCCTCAAAACAGATACACCCGTTCCATAAGCTCATTTTCCTTGGCGGTTTCTTTAGAACTGCTCGTGCCCCCAGGTCTGGACGCCCCAAGCATGAGGAGCCTTGTTAATGCCCTCAATATCGCTTGTGACCCATCCGCCGTAAAAGTCGTTCGGGGGAGGCTGGGCGCGCTCGCCATCAACATAGCATTCCCAGGGAGTCGAAAAGAAAGCCAGATAGCCCTTGATGGCCTCGAATCCTTTTGTAGGCTCGTTGAACGACCAGATGCGGTTGCTGACCGTGTCCGCCGCGTTGATGGGGCTCATCATGGCATAGTAGGTTATGGCACCTTTGACCTCATCATAGGTAGTTCGAGGGGTCGTTGAGAGAGGGAGTCTGACGCGGGAGGGTGGGATGAAGTAAGCTAAACGCGGCAAGAAGGAATGAGGTTAGCAATTGGTCACGGTCAGCGTGCAATTGAGGTCCGAAGGTCTGGTCCCTGCATATCACCGCCAGATGGGAGTCCGAAGAGTGGATTGGGATCGTGACCAGAATGGAGCGCAACGGTCTGGCTGCGTCGATCGATGGGAAAGGGCCAAAGGCCTGTGGACCGACTCCATCTCCGGACTTGACCTGGGGAAAAAGACGACTAAAAGGGGGGCAGCCTACTGGGCGCGTGATGGGCCTCCAGGCACCAGTAACCTTCACCGGGTGGGCAATCGGCTATAAGTTGGCCATGCCACTTGATCTGGATGTGTCGCTGGACTGGATTCACCACTGGATGTCGCGGAAATGTCGCGACGTTGTGTTTCCGCATCGCCGACATGTTGTAGTTACTCATGTGGATGGTGGTTTAGGGAGAGATATCGACTAAGAGTGTCTTTTCGCTGTGATCAAATGTCTAGCTGGGTCAGACCTGAGGACGAAAACGAGAAGAAAAATGTCTTTCGATGCCTGAAAAGTCAAAACTAGCAGCATCCATGTGCTCTCACAGTGGGACCAAAGTTTTGGCTTGACGTAGACCCACTTTCACCTTTCCATGGTTGACTGTTCGTGTTCGCCCGAGGGGCGCAGACTTCCTTATCCGCCTTTCCATTGCCGAGCGTGTTTTTGTGCACCTTCCGTCCGTGTAGAGAGTGGCTCGTGGCTCGGGTCCTCGGGAGTCTCCATTATCACACAAGTCGCCCCTTCCCTTTGAAGCCCCCAAAAAAAACAATACCGCACAAGCCACAACGTGCCACTGATTGTGTGAGCGGTGAAGGGCCCTGTCACCCAACTGCGTCATGCTTTGTGGCGTCGGATTTGACCCCCTGAAGAACCCCACCATTTTCTCCGGAGTGAGCCCCGCACTCTGCCAGCCGAGCCAACTGCGCCGGCACCTGCACCACAAGGCAGCTGACGTTACCTGACAACCTTGCGCCTCATCAACATCAGTCAAACCACTCACTGCCTTGCAACGACATCACCTCGAGACGCCCGCGCAAACATCACCGTCCCTCCCGACGACGTCCTTCCTCAACGTTTGACCCTTTCGCTCAAAACAATTTTCCAGAACACAATCGCCACCATGGCGAATCGACAACTTGCTCGGGACATGCAAACCGAGTTTCAGGCGCGAGTAGGCACCCCACGATTCCCTTGTCGCCAGCATCAATGGCAGCCATCGCCATTTTGTCTCTCCTATCTCCCAGACTTCTCACTAACACTGCTGCCCTCCCAGTTCAACGCGAAACAAGCCCGCCGCGAAGCCCAAAAGGCCGCCAAACAAGACAATGAGCTAAAGAAGCAAATCCAAAACGTACCTTTCCTCCCCTCTCCCCCCTCTCTCACCTCCCCCAACCTCTCTAACCCCCTCTCTCCCCATACAGCTCCTCAAAAAAGGCGAAACCGCCCAAGCCGCCCAAAAAGCCCGCATGCTCCTTGCCAAACAAGCCATCGCCGCCCAAATGGACCAAGCCGCCGACATGGCCGAGCTCTCCCTCGCCCAGATCCAGGCCAACAACGCAATGAACCGCATGACGCACATGATGGCCCAGTCCTCCCGCACCATGCAGCGCGCCCAGCGCCAAGCCAACCCCGAAAAGACGCTCTTGACCCTCGAGCAGTTCCGCAACCAGAATGAGGAGTACGCCATGTCCAACGGGATTTACCAGGACGCCATGACGCAGAATACTTCGGTGCAGGTTAGCGATGATGCTGTCCATGAATTGCTTGGAAAATTGGCGGATGATGCCGGGTTGGAATTGGGGCAGGAGCTGGCAAAGGCTAGCGCGAGCAAGGTTGATCCGGTCAAGGAGCCGGCGCAGGCGGTGGAGCCGACGGCCGAGGAGGAGGATGCGCTGCAGCAGAGGTTGAGGGCTTTGCGGGCATAAACGTCGGAGTTGGGCTGGAAAGTCCGGGTTTCATGGGAAAGGAATGACGGATACGAAGTCACGAACGAGGTATACTTGGTTTCATTGGTTAAGGAGGCAGAATTTCCTACTGGGCGTTTTGGCGTTTTATGGGATTTGATACTGCCAGATATGACGCTATGGGGGTTCAAGAGGGCTTGTTTTATTGCCTCTCACGATCTCTACGGTGAGCGGTAAATTGTTGGAATAAATCACAGGTCATTGTCAATTTAGGGTAACACGCTGTCAAATGATATCAAGACATTGCAAGAGTGTGATTCATACCGCTACTAACGCTTCAAATTCATGATTGTGACGAGACGACCAAAAAACTCCCATACCTATATGCCCTCTTACTGGAAGCACTCCTTCACTGTGGTGGACGGCCCATATAACCCCTGAGCTAATCTTTGCCTGACCAACAGAGGGCACCCGCCATATAACCCATAACTCCCAACTGTTCCCAACAATAGCATTCCATCATAGCGCCTTCCTTACATATAAAGACTAGCCACAGCGGTAATATCCCGCCTAATCAGCTCCTGCGCCACCGTCATCTTCTGATACAGCTCCGGATCACCAATAATCCTCGCCGCGTTCTTGACCTCCCTGCACGTCTCGTCCAACCGGGAAATAGTCCTCACAATCGTACCCTCCAGCACATCGGTCAAGTTGGTGATGTTCTTGAAGCTGACGCCCTTCGCCCACTCGTACACCACCTCCATCAAACCGAAGCGGGGCTTGCTGACGAAGTCGTTGGACTCCTCTGACGTTTGGATCACCTGGTGGAGGGTTTGGACAGCGTTGACCTTTTCGGATAACTCGACGATGGTCTTCATGCCCTTCTTCAGGTTGGATGTGAGCTTGGGGACGGATTGGGTCTTCTCCTGAAAGACGAATGCTGAGAGTAATGCCGCGATTTCGGCGGGCTCGTAGTCGGCGAGGACGTTTTCGAGGATAAGCTCGGTAAGGACGAGTTCGTCACCGGAGTGAATCTCGCAGGCGACCTTGCCCTTGAGTTGGATGCGGGTTTCTTCATCGATGAAGCGAAGGTCCTTGAGAACCTCGATACGCTGCTCGTAATCGGGGAGGAGCTGCAGGTTCTGGTTCGACAAGGCTTGGCGGAGCTGGTCGATGTTGGTCTTGATGAGCCACTGATCGTGGCACATGGCGTAGTGCTTCAGGAACTTCTGACAAAGCACCGCGGCCGATTTCGTGAGCTTGACTTCCGCCTCACGACGCTTGTTAATGATGTCGTGAACAGCCAAGCTCTTGATCCGCCCGAAATCCATCTCATCCCAGTGATCAGAGGACCAGCTTCGGCAGATGGTGTGGATCTTCTCCTTGGCCTTTTGGTAAGTTTCACCACTGCCAAAAATCTCTGGCAAGATGCCCTTGGTGACGTACTTGGTCAGGCAGACCAAGTCGCTGAGCGGTACGTGCAGTGTCTTGGTCCCGATATACCTCTTGGCCTGGGGGAGTGACGAGTAATACTTTCTGAGACTTGGCACAAAAGGAAGCAAGTCCGTATCATTGCGGATTTCCCGATTCGTCCTAATTTCGAGAACATGCAATGTGGGGCTTGTAGCGCTGCTTTTGGTGCTTGCTCCTTCAGCGAGCAACAAGCCAGGGGTGCGAACGCCCTCCTTCATCCACACAATGAGGCGACCGGGAGTGAACATCTTCCGACCGACTGGGAGGTTCAACAACGACCGATACAACTCCTCTGTCAAGCGCTTGAAATCTTCGCCAGCTTGGTGGCACTCGTCCATGTGGATGTCACAAATCGGGCAAGAATCTCTCTTAACCTTTGCCAAATCAGCCTCCGATAGCTTGACTGCCTTCTCATGCTCGGGTAAAAGCTGTTGAGTGGCGTGTTCTGAGAAACTACGCTTAATCATCTCTTCGATCTTCAGAGCTTCGACGCGTAGTAGGTTTAGGATCATGTTGTAGGTGAGGCGGAACTGAGACCGGAGCTTGCTAGGCTCTCCGAGAATCATCTGCCTGAGATCAGTGACAGGGGGTGCTTCATCGCCTCCAGGAGGAACGATGATGACGGAGCCGACAGTATCCAGACCACGTCTACCAGCGCGACCGGCCATCTGTGTGTATTCTCCAGGGAGGAGGTTGCGGAAAGAGTGTCCGTCATGCTTGCGGTACCCAGAGAAGACAACCGTTCTCGTGGGCAAGTTCAAACCCATGGCGAAGGTCTCAGTCGCGAAGAGCACTTTGACAAGTGTCTGAGCAAAAAGAATCTCGACCAGCTCCTTCACAATAGGCAACAGACCGCCATGGTGAACAGCAATACCTCGCGAGAGTAGCTCGCGAAGGCGCAAAATCTGCGGTAGCGTCCTGTCCTCAGGCTTCAAACGAGCAATCGATTTCTCAATTGTCATATGAATCGCACTCTTCTCTTGCGCAGTGCAGAAGTCTTGGTTGCTCAGTGCATCGGCGTTTTCCTCGCACCTCTTCTTCGAAAAGACGAAGATACATGCTGGAAGGAGAGTCTGCTTCTTGAGAAACTGTACGAGGTGAACCCACAAGTTCTTGTCCTGAGCAGCAGACGTAAACCCTCCCGGCCGACCTGTTCGGCCCATGTGTCCGGGGTTGTGGCTTGCACGGGGCGGCCCGCCTCTTCCACGCTGTTGTTGTCCACCACCTCTACCACCGCCGCGTTGTTGGTTACCTCCTCTTTGCGGACCTCCTCTTTGCGGACCTCCGCGACCGCCACCTCTATGGTTGCCACCACCCCGAGCTGGCGCAGCCTCAATAGCCTTTGGTGACTTGTCCTTGCCCTGCAATGCCGCATTGGCGTCCTTCCATCCCTTCTCGACGAACCTCTTCTCGGAGTCGACAATCTTGAAGATATTTTTGTTGGCCCAGAGGTAGTGCTCCAGAGGCACAGGTCTCTTCGGCGTAGAGATGACGTATATATCCTTCTGCTTCGTACGTCCTACCCACGAGGCGAACTCATGTGTGTTAGGAACGGTAGCAGAAAGAAGAATCAATGACACGTGCTCAGGCAGCATGATGATGACCTCTTCCCAGACTACACCACGCTCGAAGTCGTTTACATAGTGGACCTCGTCGAAGATGACGAACTCGACATCACGGATAATATCGGCTCCGCGGTAGAGCATACTGCGCAGAATTTCCGTGGTCATGATCAGACAGCTGGCCTCGGGGTTGATCTGGACATCACCAGTCAAAATGCCAACCTCGTCGAACGTTTGTCTGAAGTCGCGGAACTTTTGGTTGCTGAGCGCCTTAATGGGAGAAGTGTAAATCGCTTTCGTCATGTGTTTCGCAGCAAGAGCAATGGCGTATTCGGCCACAACTGTCTTGCCTGCGGAGGTGTGAGCGGCAACAAACACCGAATCACCATTTTCAAGGTGATATACGGCTTCCTTCTGGAAGTTGTCGAGCTCGAATGGCCACTCTCTCGCTGGATCTGGTACCAGCTCTCGGAAGTTGGGCATTGGTCTGTTGATATCCACCATGTGCGCCCATTCGCGGCCTGCCTTTTTAGCGCTGGATGCTGCAAGTTTTCCATGGGGCTCCAGAGCCGGGAACTCCACTGGGAGGATAGCATCGATATCGTCAAGGTCCCCCTCTTCCTCGTTCTCTTCCGAAGCACCGTTTGTTGGGAGCTTATCGGTATCATCTTCCTCTTGGCCAGGCGCCGCCTCGGGTTCCTGGTCTAAGACTTCTTCGACTTCTTTTGCCTGTCTTTCCGCCTCTTCATCTGCAACCTTTCGCCTTTTCGTAAAGTCGATACCCCTTGAAACACCAGGAGCGACCTCGAGAAGACCACCGGAACCGAGCTTGATAACACGCTCTAGCTTCTTCCTGCTGTCAACTTCCTCTAGGGCAGCTGACGCCCGCATTTGATCCTCTAGTGCAGCCGTCGACTCGATGCTATCCAACCCGCCGGGAGCGAAGGGGAAGAAGCCGGCACCACCACGCACGAATTCAGATCGGCTGGCAGGCTTTCGAGTCATAGATGTGCTATTCTTCGCCGTGGCATGCGATGCCGGAACCGTGACATTTCTGTAGCCGGTGACACGGCCCTCGAGACCATGACGAACGAAGCGCGTGACTGTGCGGGTCTGGCTGGGCGCGATGTTGAATAGGAGAGAGTAATCGATCGGGGTGTCCCATCGTTGCTGCAGCTTGTTGAGCCACTCGTCTGAGAATGTGGTGGAGGGCGATAGGAATTTCTTTTCGAGTTCGGCTCGCAGGTCGTCGGGGTCTTGCTTCTGCGGCCGCTTAGCTACCTTGTGGTCAAGGATGTCGTCAATTGCATCGAATGAGGAATTCTCGTTCAAGTGAAGCCGCTGGATGGCATCATCGAGATCGGACGCCATTTTGGCGGTATTGGCAGTGTGTAGGTCTTGTCCACTGCTGGCAATCCTCGGCGACAATGTTTCGATCTGGATTGAAGGTGTGATGTTGTGCCTAAACCTGGACACTTCCAGCCTGGAGACAGCAAGGTCGCAGCTTCATCGACCTACCCCGCCAAAATCATTTTGTGGGCCCGACCGGGGCGCACCTTTTGTGACGACAGCATAGCAGGCACACAGGGGTTAGGGTTGCATCACAACCGATGGTATCACAACCGACGGGCAGACCTACTTTCACCTTCAGGGGCATTATTCCGTGGTTGCCAGTTATGTGAATTGATCATTGTGCAAGTCAATAAAACAACAAACGCTCCCCCTCTATTTCTACTCAGGCTTCACCATAGCCCGTCCATTTCTGCTATTGCCTCCTCATCATCGTCGAAGTTTGTCTCTTTCCGAGGGCCAGATTCCTTTGGTTTTGCGGGGGCAGGGTCGGGCTTAGAAGATGCTCCCTCTGCCTCCGCCTCTGCCATCAAAGCGTCGAGATCATCTTCATCACCATTATCTACCGCCTTTGCAGGCGCTGTGGATTTAGGAGCACTTGCTGGCTGGGCGCGAGGCTGGGCGTCGACTTCCGCCATGAGAGCATCCAGGTCATCATCGTCAAAATCATCCACCTGTTTCCTTGGCGGTACAGGTTCCTTGGGTTTCCCGTCTCCAAAGATGCTCTTGGCCGGTTGGCTCGGTTTGCTTAGTGCTGTGTCTGCTTCAGCCTCCGCCATCAAGGCATCCAAATCGTCGTCATCCGGTATGTCGTTCGCCTGTGGTTTTGTTGGTGCTGCTGTTGTACTGTTGTTTGTCCCATTTCCAAATATGCTTCCTGAACCATTCCCAAATATGCTCCGAGATGTTGGCGCAGAGTTGGCCTCCGCTTCAGCCATCAATGCATCCAAGTCATCGTCATCCGGGACATCTCCGCTCCTCGCCCCATTCGTAGCAGCCCGTGGCGTAGCATTGTATATATCATCCGCGAACAAATTCTCATTTCCATCAGGTGTCTTCTGCCGTTCCTTCGCCTTATCAAACACAGGCGCAATCCTCCCACTATCCTTCGGAGTTTTGTCATGTTCGTAAATCGGGAATGCATCTTCCTCGGGTGGTCCCTCCTCCCCTTCTGCCCTGGGCTTCAGCTCGTCGATCCATTTCATCCTGGCGTTCTTTAGCGAAGTCTTGTGTCCGGCCTTTTCTACCATTGCCAATGCATCGAGAAAGCTGGCTTTGGGAAAGAGTTCGTCGAGCCATTCTTGGTAGAACGACAGCATACGGGCAGCGTCAGAGAACTCGTGGCCTTTGCCTTTAAGCTTGAGTTTCGTTTCGGCGTTTTTGCGAAGCCAGGGGATGCCTTTTTCTGAGAGAAGTCTTGTCCAATGTCAGTTTGGATATAGGGTAGTGATCAACGAAAGAGAAGTACATACCTTGTATCGTCGAGCTTGACTCTGGGAACTCGGGCTTTTTTCTGGTCGACCTCTGTGTCTAGGCCGAGAACGTCGGTCCCTTTTCTCTTTTTGCTGTTGGAATTGTTTTTCTTGTCGTCGGTCTTCTTGGACTTGTCGCCCTTAGGGGAACCAAAGGGATCGTCTTCGTCAAAGTCGCTCCATCCTTCGAGGAAATCGTCCACAAAGGTGCTGCTGTCTTTCTTGTTGCCATTGGTAGCTTTGCTTGTGGTTGCTGGAGCCGGCATTGTGTAGTTCTGTTGTCGTCTGTATCACAGCTTTCCTTGCCTAAGCTGGTGGTGATGTTGGTCGTTAGGGAAGACGAGTCCACTCAAGGAGACGCGGCTTTGCGATGGTTAGCGCGTCGCGCGTCAGCTCTAAGTGGTTGTGGCTTGCCCCGCAGTGCACAAGCCACATCGATTTCCTGCCAAGACTTGTTGACATGATATTTGCCTCAGGCAGCGATCCACTGCTGGAGCTTCAACGGCCTGGGTCCAGCAAGCTTCAAGGAGCGAGCCAATCCAGACGACCTCAATTCGCTTGCCTGCGCCCGCCCTGCTCGACGACGACGACGGAAATTGCCGGCCAGGCCCAAGTCAGTCAAAATGTCGACCACTCCCGGAAACACGTACACCATCAGCAAGCAGATCAAGACTGAGTATCCCGTGAGTTTTTTGGTGTCGAAACCCAAGTGCAAGGAACCAAGCTAACTAGGGTTGCGCACAGCTCATCGACAATGATCCGTATGCCCCCCCTCACCAGACGCCGAAGTTCTCGAACATGAAGATGAACAAGAATTAACGTCAATTGGCAACAATCCAGGCACTTTAAGCGTGTAATTCGGTACGCCCGGCCGTCCGATTACCTCCACGGCGTTGTCGCTGCTGCCGCTGGCCCCGGTCTGCTCTACGCCATGGAGAGATTCGCTCCTTCATATGTTGGAAAGGGTGGTGTTGCCCAGACAATGCGTCTCGGCGGTGCCATGGGCTTGTGTGGTGGTTTTATCTACTTCTACCAGCGGTCTATTCGTACGTCATCGCCCCATCACACAATATCGAGACAACAATCTGGTGTTCGGCTGCGCCTGGAGGAGCTTGGCTAGAGCGGAAGGGATCCATATGGTTTGAGACAGGAACTGACGGCTCTGATAGTGCGGTTCTACGGTATGAGCGAAAACGCCCGGGAAGTTCAGATGGACATGCGCGAGATGGTCGACAAGGTCAAGCGTGGCGAGCCTATCTATGGCGAAAGTCAGCTTACTCCCGCCATGCAAGGTGTTGCTGCCCGCCAGTCGAGATATTCCGCTCTCTTCCTGGCCGTGCTCCCATGGTTCAACTTTGTCAACCACAGCCAGCACGGTGTTGACACCGCCAAGTACTACAGACAAGCCGAGAGAGAATTGGAGGCTGAGCGACTTGCGAGGGAGGGTGGGAATCCTAGCCAGTAAAGGAAGAATTGGAAAAGGAGGAACAGTTGTGTGCGCGGAGAGGGAGTGCTGGACTGCGGGTGCCAGGTTGTATATACCAATGCTAGAAGGCTGGCCAACACATTTTTTGATCAACACACTTGCTAAGTAGCTGCTCTCAGTCTCTCTGTGTCATTAACAGTGTTGAAGCAGTTATGCGGGGTTTTAAAGGCCTTTGAACATGTACAGGAGTGGGTTTCGGTGTGCCGGGACTCTTAGCCAAGACGAGTATCGGGCATATCTACTTATTCCCTCACCAGCATCTGCAGTTCACTACTATCAGGCAAAGAGTGAGGGCAAAGGGAATAGCAGTCGTGTATGTCTCAATGTGTCTTCGTTGGAACGAACAGGACATGGGTTTTCGAAATGCTGACCATACACAAATAGATGCTCTTATTTACGAATGCTATGCATACAACTTCCGCTTCAACCACCAAACCGCTTCCAACAGTTCCCGGCTCATCAAAGTGCTGCCAAAAGTTCTCGAGAGTTTTGACAACCACTGTCTTCACAACCAAAACCACCTTTAAGCGCACTGCGAGTAGTAAGGAGGCGAAACAGCCTTGCAAGATCCGCTCTGTCAAACAGTCAGCATCAATACGCCTATCAAAAGTCTTCTCAGTCGGGGATAACTTACAGCGCAGTTCGTGCACCCGGTGTACCCATTACCGCCGCACTGCCCATACATTTGAACACTGCAGCCAGAGTTGGACGAGCCGTCACCAGCATCACCACCGCCAACAGGAGAGGAACCACCTCCGCCCGGAGCAATAGCCGAGGGGGAAGAGCCAACCTTGCAGGTCGATGCACACCCAGAGCAACCTTGTCCAGGAGTTCTGGTAGTACCACCCGAGTACACCGCCGGTCCAGGGGGCGTATACGAAGTCAACGCAGCGTGAATGTTCACCTGCCCATCACTCGCGCCGTAGGCGCCAGGGAACCTCACTGTCGCAGGGCTAGCATTGCCACCACCGGAGACAGTAATTTGGTAGCAAGTCATGTAAAACTGACCGCCACCGCTTGGGCCGGCAGCGTGGAGAGCGAGGGACTCAGCGCGGAGGAGGTAGTCTCCCGCGGGGATGTCGGCGGGGATCTTGACGTCCATCTTGCCGCAGCAAGCATTGAGGTCTTTGCTGCCCCAGTTATCATCGTCGCCGACGCGGCCGCCGGCCTTTTTGGACCAAGAGTTGGAGAAGATCTTGAACCAGCCCGTCGAAGTGCCGTCGGCGGTGGAGGCGTCGGGAACTTTGGAGAGGTAGACCTGGACCGGACCGTAGTGGGCTCCGCCGATGGCTTCTTGGGAGCAGGAGCGGTCGCCGTTTTGCTTTGGGGCTGTGTGTTAGCGGTGAAACGGATGGGGAATGTGGGAGAGGGGCATACCTGGTGCATCTCGATTGTTACGGTGCCGCCGGCACGGGCAGGGCACTTGCCGGCGACGCCGCGAGTACCGGCATTGCAGACAAAGTCACGGCCTCCGACGTTGGTGACGGGTGAGTTGGAAGGGGGAAGGCGAGCGCAAGAGGAGCCGTGCTAGGGAGGTTAGCTAGGACTCAAGTTCAACAACGGGAGGGAATACTTATATAATCGGTGCCGTCAACCCAGAGTTGCTGGAAGGTGGCGTGGGCAGCAACCTCCTTAGCGGCCAGTGCCGTCAAAGCAGCAAAGAATGTTGACTTCATTGTGGAAGGGAACCCTGTAGCTGAGACTCAAGATGCAGAGAAGGGAAATAAGCCACTGACGGAACACCGGGCAGTAGAGGGAGGGAAGGGGAGGACAGGTGCCTTTTTTCGGTGATATATACCTCTCTCCATGTTTCTACTCCTACTCTACCGTAAAGGAAGGGGGTGAACGTCCAGAACACTCACTCGCCAACTCGTCATGCCTTGGCCGTTGGGCTGTCAAGGCCTTGCATGCATACCTACGGGGGCGTTCCAACCGAGCTCACTTACCGGCCCTATTTCCCTGGCTAGTCAACATCCTGCCAAACCAGGACGAGAGGCTCGATCTGGAGTATACTACCGTGATCACTCTTTGGTCGAGTGGCTGCATTTGCCGAAAGCAACATGCACCCCAGCCGGGACCCCCAGACTGTATGTCGAGGAGTGTGGTGGAACATGCTCTATTCGCTCAGAAATCTGGGGTATATTGTTCCACGGCATGAATGAGATTTAATATGGACTGAACGGGCACGCGGACGAGCAGCAACAAATGAGGTGCGTGAGCGCATATTGGAGAGGTGCTGCGGGATCAATATTAACAAAGTATTTACCCGGGCCTTTCGACGGCAGCGCTGGGCCCGCCGCACCCGGCTTTCCGCAATTGGTGCCGGCACAACAGACAAAACTGGACTGGATGATCCGTTCCGGTTATTTTGGAAGGGTTGTATATTGGGCAACATGACTCTGCTACTGAGCGTCTACCATGCCATGGGTTCGTGATGCTGTGTCTGTACTGGTGAGAGAAACCCAGATCACGAATAACACGTCTGAACTGTTGTCTTTAGCATTGACCCTGGTCAGGGTCTTCAACTGTGACACCTAAGACTCAAATTGTTTGTACAAAAGGTCGTCAGAACCGGGTTGCTGTCATGCTGCAGAGACTCTCAGAGATCAACTTGCATCGGCCTTATGCCGGGGTTTACTAGCGCACACATGAATCTTCAATGTGATGCTAATCTGTCACTGCCTTACCTTTCTCAGTCGCATGGCTTGTGTGGAACTTGATGACAGCTTGGCCGCAATTCTTGGCTCGCTCAGGCAGGTAACGTTCATATGGCCTCCTGAAGGATCGCAGGCAATTTAGAACGACATAGCGGGATGGTGGGATTATTCGGCGTGAATTCCAGGACGGCACAGCCGCCTAGATCATTCAAGTACCGAGAGATCTTTACGTCATACCAATAACATGAGATTTTGGGACCTCTACGTGTATGGCCGCTTGGGTCAGTGTTGACATGCTGTTTTATTGTGAAAGGGACTCAATCAACTCCTCACATGACAGATCATCGTTCAGCAGCTCTTTTTTCTATTTTCAGACACAAAAGCACCCCCTTTCCTGATATCAGACCGCACATCCAGACGCCCAAGCTCTCAACTCTACATCCATCTCCTTCGTATAATCTCCAAATCTCGCCCAAAGTCCATGAATCCAGTTGTTGTATCTCTTGGGCCAGCTCCGCCCCTCAAACATGGACTTTGTATACTCCCAATATTCAGGATAGAACCCTGCCATTTCCCAGTCAATTATCCCAGTGACCATCCATCCCCTGCTTCCATCAGGTCGCTTGAACTGGTCCACAAGGATATTTCTGGGGTTCAAATCAGCGTGGGTGAAAACAATCTCGTGGCCTTGACGGCCTGGGTCGTCGGGGTACCGCATAATGTTGCTAAAGTCCGCCTCGTCACGAAAAGGCCCCAGGGGTTTCCCACCACGGAGTCTCATATCAGCGATCGGCCCCCCGAGCGTATTGCAGATGGCCATGGCTTCATTTGCAGTATTTGGGATCTTGCGAATTTGGGACAGGTACTGTTCGAGTTGACCCATGATCTGTCTCGCGCCCCTGGCAGATAATGCGTTGAGGGATCGTATAAGTTGGAAACCTGGAAGTCTTGTCATGAGGAGGTATGCGACTTGACGGCCGCCCGGTCGATAAACGACATCAAGTGGTCGCGGTACGGGTACATCACTGTGCCTTTGAACCCACCTGAGAGCTTCTGCCTCATTTAGAATCCGGTCGAGTTCATCTTCCAAGTCTGATTCTTTGAGATAGAGGCCGAAAGGTAACCTCCTGACGCTGGCTGAACCGTGCGTAGGATAAAGGTACGTTCCGAGTCGATATAGCGACTGGTAAACCTTCAGCCTTGCTAAACCGGGCATAAGACGCCAGAGCTGCAAAAGCGCTCTACCGAATAGTCTTAAAGGAAGGAGAAATGGACTGGACCTCCGCGGATGCCATACAGGCTCTTTCTCGTCCAAGCTAGAGGTTGGAGCCTCGAGTCCATGTTCTTGAGCAATGGCGACAAGTTGGATGGTGCTGGCAAGCCGGGCTTGCGTGCCTATGAAGCGAGCATCTACCTTGGCAAGGTTATTACGTGATTGATCTACCATTACCGGGTACAAGCCCCTGATACCCGTAGGTTTCACGAGTGGTGTCATCGCAACTTGCTCCACTCGAAACTATATGTCGGATGTTGTTAACGTACTACATTCAGATAAACTTGAGAAGAATTGAATCACGACGCTTACCTCAACCAGTGATGGAGAAAATCTTTGTAGACGAACAAATCCGTTGGCAAAGGCACTCGCAGCTGAACGTTGAACCAGCCAGTGGCTGTGGAGAGGGTTCATATCGCTTGGACGAGCCGCATAGCCCAGCCACCAGTCTCGATAGGATGGCGTGAAGAAAACGCCAAGCAACTCATGAATCCGGGACTTACTCGCAAGATAGATGTTAGCTAGCTCGAGAATGATGGGCGGTTTAAACTCACATTGTCGATATCGATCCAGCCAGATGGGATGGGGAGAATGGGGGCAACAACAAGAGGATCCCAGAGACTGCCAGTTTTCCCTGTGATGCAGCATCTGCCACCATCCCGAAGTTTGACGTCGCGCTGTTGGCTATCGCTTGGTGGTGGGGGTAAGAGGCCTGCTGTGGTCACCGACTTCACGACATGAACCCAATCATCTGCCATCTGCTGAGCCTCTCCGGCAGCGATTCTCTGAATCGCGTAATGGGCAGCTTCATATTGATCAACCGCCCTATAAATGAATTCATGTAGGAGCTCGTCGTATGGGTGATTCAAGCCAGCCTTCTCAATGAGATCCGAGGCATGATTTATGGGGTCAGGAGACATTTTGTCGTATCGCGCCTGAAAGGTATATGGGAAAGTAAGTCAACGGAGGTGAAGCTCAAACGAAGCGAAAATTAAACAAAGAGAAGGGACATGGATGTTAGCGGATATTGAGTGAGGTTTTCGATAATCAAGACTGTAAGAAACCGTGACTGTTGTGCCCCGCGATCGCCTGACAACCGACTTACGTAAGGTAGCACTGCTGGTGGTAGCCGCGCCTTGGATGATGCAGAGAGAGTCTATCCAGATATATCTGATGGAAAGTGTTCTCGTAACCGCAATTGCATCCATGAATGTCTGCGGCAGGGACTCCAGCGGTATGCACTGTCTGAAGGTGTCAATATTAGTAGACTTGAGCTCCACCACTTCACTTGATGCCCAACGGTGACTCAGAGTGACATATCGGCTATCTCACCCCTTCTGAAGCTCGGAGCTGAGGATAAGCCGAGGGTGCTGGGACCCGTCACGGTGTCCGACGTCGATGAGTCGAGTCGGCAGACGGCTTCAACAAATATGCTGCTCCCGGCATTTTGTATGATTGTTGATACAGTGATGGAACCAGCGTATCGCCAACTCCCCGCATAACCGCGTAGCGGTAGATAACGGGCTTGGATACTTGGATGTTCTATTCTCCTGGTCTGCAGTCCCATTAGTCATTCACATATCTTCCGACAATATCCTCCCAACATGTGTGTTATAGTTCAAAGTCACATACCGTCACTTGGGGTAAGCTTGATAGCGTGAAGCCTCTCAACCATTGACAAGATGGGATTATTGATACAGTAATTGAAGCAGCGCATCGCCAGGTCGCCGCACAACTGGGAGGCGGTAAAAAGTGGGCTCAGATAATTGTTTGTTTCCTTCTCCTGGTCTAAAGTTTCATTAGTTACTCACATAAATGACGACGCAACATTTACGTGATGGTTTGAAGTAACCTACCATCGTGTCGGATTAGCTTGATGGAGTAAAGGCTCATACCAATTGAATTCATGAAGTTAGTTGACTTTGCCATTCGCGTCAAGAGGGGTAACATCAATCCTCTCGAATCGGCTCGACTTGTCAGACCATTTCAGTGCAAGCTTGAAGCCACCGGGCGCGTTGACTGACTCTCGTTCAGCCTGCTCGGTACACCCAGCCTGGACTGCCATGACAAGTTTGCACAACACGCAGCCATTCGCAGCGGTACGGGTAGCCTCGAGCATATCCAATCGAACCACGAACTGCTTGTCCGTGCACCAATGGCCTCGTTGAGTTTTGGGATCGGTGACTGGCCGGAGAAGTAATGACTGGCAAGTTTCACAAAGCGGGGAGATCAGTTGTGAAGTGACCGTGTCCGACCATACCAGCTCAGTGTGCCTCAAGATCGAGCCCGACAATAACAATGCCAAGGAAGGTAGCTAGATTCGTTCGATATTATAGATATGTTATTATCCTTGTGAAAATAAAAATGTTGCTTGCTGTTGATTGTGTATTCATTCTGATAGTTCATCATCGTCCAAATTAAAAACTCGACCCGGTACCAGACATACTGTTTCTGCCCCAACACCATCTCCCACACACGGTCCTGCATGTCCCTTAATAACGACTCAAAAAGCCAATTTACTCACCGCCCTCCGCTTCTCCCAACCATCGTCGACCCTGAAAACATCCTCAACCCCCTGATGCCAAAACTTCTCCGCCACCTCCCTCGCCGTCAGCCCATCAAAGACATCCCTCGCCTCCTTATCCGCCCCTTCACGCAACAGAATCGACACCGTCTCCGCATGCCCATGCCTCGCAGCAATCCACAGCGGCGTCTGCCCATAATGTCCCGTAGAATCAATATCCATCCCAAAGTCAATCAGCACCTGCACAACACTCTTATGCCCGTTCTTCGCCGCAATCCACAGCGCGCCCGTTTGCTCCTCGGTATCCGTTTCCTGCAGCAAAATATCATGCACAAGCCGCTCGTGGCGGAAATACATCGTCAACGCCCTGACACTATCCGTGTGTCCCATTGACGCCGCTTTCCATAGCACTGTTCTATTCTCATGCGAGGCTCCAGGGCCGTAGTCGGCTTTCTCATCGAGGAGCAATCTCACGCAGAAGGCGTGGTCTCCGATTGCTGCCATCCACAGCGGGGTTCGTCCTTCTGAATCGGCAGCGTCAATGGTTGCCCCGAAAGTGGTGAGGATTCTGGCTATGCACTGGTGCCCTCGGCTGCAGGCTATCCAGAGGGCCGTGCTGCCATTTTCAAGGCAGGGGACGTCCAAGTCAGCGTGGCGAGTGAGGAACTTTTCTACATAGTTGGATCTGTCCTCTCTGCAGGCCAGGTACATAGGGGTCACGCAGGTGAGGTCGTCGTAACCAGAGCGGATGTTGACGTTGGTGTCTCTTCGGGCGAGTAACGTGTCGGCCACGGCGTAATGACCGTTTTGGAGGGCGGAAACGAGGGGAGTGCGGCCTAGACGGCCTTTGTGGTTGACGTTGGCTTGGCGGCAATGGAGGAGGAGCCTGGTCATTGCGAGGTTGCCCGAAGCGGCGGTGATGTTGAGGGCCGTATCGCCGTGGCGGTCTTCGATGTTGACGTTGACGTCGGGGCAGGCTAGGAGGATGGCGAAGAGGGATTCAAAGCCCGGTTTATCAGCTAGAAAGACTAACGGCGGGCCTCGCTCGGAGTGGCAGTTGTTGACGTGAAAACTTGGTCGCGCAACGATCGCTGCTGCTACTTCCTCGTTTTTTGATCGAACTGCATATTCAAAAGCTTGACCGGGGATCTCGTCCAACTGGGACAGTAAATGCTTCACGCCCCACTTCGTGGCTGACTCGGGCCCTGGGATGCTGGGAATATGTCGATATTTCAAGTACCGAAGCGTGTTTTCGATCACTTGGTGCAAGGAAATGCCGTAGTCGGGTTGCAATATCCCATCAACGCTCGCATCCGAGGCTATCCCGATCAGCGCATAGATATTGTCACGCGGGTCGCTCGCCTTGCTTGCCCCGAATTTCTTGAGAAGTGAACACAGATCCGGCCCATCTCTCCACCAGGAGATTTCCCGTAGGTATCCGGGCATGATATCCAGGACAGCTTGGGTGTGCGGGTCAACCTCTACCCCCATCAGCTTTGGCATGAGAGAAAAAACCCGTGTCGGGATGGTGTTTAAACCGCAGCTGATAACAGCGGACCTAGCACTGAAAACCTCTTGAATGATCCATACCCTGCTGAACCATGGTCGACCGAGCAGGCCCCTCAGCGCGTTCCGTCGGCACGTCTTGATGACCGTCTCGCCTGCTCCCTCTTGGTTCGCAAATATTGTCCACTCCTTGACCCAAGCATCAGGTGAATTCCTTCGACAGTTCTTCCTCCTCGTGGCTCGCTGGTCCAGTCGGGTCATCACTCTCATAAGATGACTGACGTCGTCTGTACTTGGTCCCAGCCAGATGTGGACATTCTGGGCGTTCGCATAAACCAGCTTCATCTGCTTCACCTGGTGACTCTTCTCTCGATGGCTCGTCTGATCGATGCAAAGGGCATCAATCCATAGCATTATGTCCTCATCTGGTCGTCTCAAACAGCGCAAAGCTAAGTGCAGGCTTTCTTTCACGAAGAACCTCTTCCCGCAGAGTCGGATTTCTTCATATGTTAGCGCATCACCCCACGCATATGAGAGAGCTTCATAAGGGACGCCCTCGACCTGGTGGAGAAAGGTGTCGAACAGCTCGCAATGGATGGGATCATCGTCGCGGCCTTTCAAAAGACGTGTGAGCCGGATTGCATCGGTTTCGAGGTCGATAGGTGTGTGCCTGTAATAAGAGTCTAGCGACATGATGTTGCGTGCCCGGCATCCAGTCGCCGATGGGTCAAAAACCACAAATGGGACGTTGGTGAAGGTTGGAGCGTAAATTAGGCGCCGGCGGGTTGCGGAGGGTGCTGCGGGGTCAGTCCGGTTCTCGGTCGATCACTCGAGAGGCAGCAAAGCGCTCACGGTCACTGGCACTGCTGTGTGACTTGATGGAACGCGTTTTCGTGACTTTGTGGCTCGGGAATTTGGCCCTGTCAGTGGTCGAGAACTGTGCTTGCTGCAATCGAGGCGGCCTCGCACAGGAGAATATTGACCAATCACCTTATCTGGTCACCCCAACTATTTGGGGGTGCAGTGTTGGCATCTCATGATTTGGTCTAGGACTGACACACTCAGACGGCAGGGCATCTTTTTATGGCACTGATGCGCCGTCTCGAGACTAGATCCCTAGACTCAGGAGCATGAAGACAGGTGATGTGTTTGATGACGAAACCTGGCTGAAGTGGGCTTTTTTGAGTTGGCTGGTGGCCGCCTCGTACCACAGAAAACACCGGAAAAGCTCAACAATTGTCAGTGCTCGTATTCAACACAGAGATTGGCGCTCTTGGGCCATATCTCACCCCGGTGACTCAGATGGTGTGTGTCACGCCAATCATGCCCTCGAGTGGCGTGAACAGAGATAAATACATCTCTGCCCGCCAGAGAGGTAGGCCTCAGAGCGGTGATGTGTACCTTAGTCGAGGAACAGTTCCTGATTCTGACCAAGACAAACAAACATCTGAACCAGTGGCCCGAGCTTCTTGATCTTCGTCCCCCCTCGTTGCCCGTTGGTTGTTGGTTTTCCTGAACCCCCTGTTCGTTTCCCTTGTCACAATGCTTGTTCTTGACCGAACAAGTCTAGTGGCAGGTATTGATAGGGCATTCGGCTTCCGGGTTCCGCGGGCTTATCACGATCTCCTCACCACCCATCCCGCGGCCACTCTCTCCTGTCGAGCAACAACGTCCACAGTCGCACAGTGGAAGATTCCACCTTGCGAGCCGTTTTAGTTGCGCGGCGTACCATTTCCGACCCGCATTTCTTGATTCAAGAAGTCACCTTGTAGGTGGCGACCGTGACTAACACGGTCGAAGTCTAGACGCCGGCGCCGTCCGTGCCAAGCACCGGCTCAAACATGGAAGAACTACCCGAATTGCCCAAGAGCAATGACAACTTGGCGAAAAGAGCTGTAGGTTTTCCATCCAAGACTGTCAAGTGACACAAGGCTGGTCGTTAGTCTAGCCAGTGGGGAACTTTCGGCTGGTTGGTATCGAAGTTACCGCTAACAAATGTGTCTCTGTACAGTGTGACCAATGCCGGCAACGAAAGGTATACATGTTGACTCGTGTCGTTGATCCTGTCTTGATACTTGCAAGTACTGAGTAAACTGCCCATCTAGATTCGCTGTGATAGGGAGCTGCCCACGTGCTCGAACTGTAGGACCGCCAGTCGTACGTGTAGCTCGACTGGGCTCGGCCAAAAGCCTCGAGAACCGAGACAGAGAGTTCTCATCACCCATCAATAGTGAGAATGAATCCTTCCATTATTGGGCCTTGTGTATGGCCAGTCCTACATCTTCCCAAACTGACAGCTCTCCCTCTGAAGTGAGAGAAAGATTGACAATCTCGACGCCCGTCTGGGAACGATTGAGAAGATGTTACACAACTTGACCATCTCTCTCAACAACCGAAACCCACCAGCACCAGCCTCGAGCGTCTCTACCACACTTGGATCTGGTGCATCAAATTCTGGTGAGGGCAGTGTAGATGCCATCTTTGGTGCCAACAAAGGCAATGAGAGTGATTCGGATTTCGAGGCCACCTCTCTGATGAGGGAGCAGACGGCGTTTGCTACACAGTTCATCGAGACCACTACTTTCCCATTTCTTGACCCGGAGATGCAGTCGGCATTCTCGTCTCTGCAGCAACTTGTCAAGCTCCAAAATATACAGAGCGCTCGCCACGATGCGCGATTCACCAATGCAAAACCTCTGCCAAAGGGCGGATGGGCCGAGATGCCTATGCCCTCGGCTGATATTGTCCTCAGTGTCCTTCGTGAGATAAAACGTGTGTCCAGCTGTCGCCCTTTTATATAATCGCCTCCCAGGTACTGACTCGGTATCTTATACAGAGTACCCTCCTATGGGCTTTCCAACTATCGCGACGTATTCCGGCGTCGACAATTTCCCTGACAACTGTCGGAGGATTTATTTCGCAACTGAAGAGTACAGCTTGGTGCAATGGGGCATTGTGAATCTCGGCTTGTATTTCACTCTGCAGGAAAGAGGAGCGGCATCAGAAGGCGACCGCCAAATCCAGCTGTTCGAGGCTTCGTTTCTTTGCCGGGATAACATCGAGACTGCGCTGACCAATCTCCCACTCCTGATGCCACAGCGCAGGGAAAGTGTCGAGCTTCTTATCCTTGCCGTATGTACCGGCACATGCTGTCCTGTCCATAATCTCGGCGCTGACCTGGAGTGTAGACCATGTATGCCATTGAAGAATCGAAATATTCCTTGGCCAGAGATCTGAACACCATAGCGGCTACTATCTGTCAGACGCTAGGCTATCACCGAGTCCGTACACCTAGCACCCCGGACTCTGAACACAAAGCCATGTTCTTCTGGACAACATACCTCTTTGACAGAGCTTTGTCACTGCGAGCTGGGCGCGCGCCCGTGATCCAAGACTGGGATGTAACAGTCCCCAGAATGATCGGCCCACAGGTCAAAGAGGTCAATCCGCTCTGGAAAATTTCTCAAGCCCAGTATGTTGGTCCTTTGGAATCCTACCGGCTGCGATGACTTGCTGGCTAACTTTTTAAAAGGTGGATCAGTTGGTCGGAGTTCATGGGGAGAACGTACAAGGAGCTTTACAGTCCTGAAGCTCTCTCTTTAACTGCTGATAAGCGTACAGAAAATGCCCGGCAGCTTGTCCAAACACTCCAGGATGTGGCAGCACGTTCAGCGCCGCTAATTGAACATGTTGTCGAAAAAATGAAGATGTCGGGAGGTTATGACGCTCAGACACGCTTTTCCTACGACATGGCGGTGGTCGGCGATGCTCTGATACAGTGGTCAGCCTTGACTTTAATTTACCGTGCCATTCCAAGTCCACCAGGATCGCTCAGTACCTTCAATCCAGAGTGCATCCATGCAGCACGGGAGGCGTTTTCTAGTCACGAAGGCTGTATGGCGCTATGTGGCGAAAGTGTGTTTATGAAAGCAGGGTATATTCAATGGTGTGTTGTACTCTCCATTCATCTAATCCAGCCCGTCTGACAAGCCTCGTTCTGCCAGGAATATTCTCTATATCCCTTTTATCCCTCTGGTGGTGCTCTTTTGCCACACCATCGAAACTTCAAACGAAGAAGACCTCAAAACATTAGTGAGATTCACGGAGGGCTTGCAACCTGTGGCCCCTGTTTCCACGGGAGTCGCCAAGTTGTTTCAAATCTCGCAGGTGCTCGTAAACATCGCGAGTCTCTGCCTCAAAGCCAGGATGCAGGGACAGCACGACCATGATATGAGCATGGTAGGCGACAACGTTGGGATGTATCTAAACCGGTTGGGGCTTATGCCCCAGTATCCACAGCACGATGATGCGTACGGGGCGGGAGCTCTGCCGGGGTTGGGCTCCGATATGGACCAATCCACTCAGCTGGGGAACTGGTTCTCGGGGAACACCCATATCTTTGGCTTGATGGAGGAAGATTTGTCGGGGTTCCAAGGTTTCGTATGATACCTTAGTGTGGTTGAGGGAGGTGTTGGTTCTTGCGCGCTGGGGTGTCCCAGAATCGACAGTATTCCGACAAATGACAATTATTTTTCGAGTATTTCCAAGGCGGTGCATACTGCGTTGACGGTCGGTGACACCTCCAAAGATGGTACGAGGAAATCAGTTCAATCAGTTGGCTTCCGCGGGTCGTAAACTTCATATCCTTCGTCCTCCGTATCGCTTTCCACGAGTACTCGCGTGGCCTCTGGTTTGGGGACGCTGGCTGTTTTCGCATCTGTCGATGGCCCGCTGGCTCCGGCTACTGGCACAAAGACCGACTTGAAGCCTGTCTTTTTGAATCCGCCCTTCTTGAAACCTCCGCCAGCTGTTGATGCCGCGGCCTCGCCAAGCTTGATACTGATGACACCCTCGGCCTTTTGTTCCTGTCGTCGAGCTCGGGCAATGGCGTTGGGGTTCTTGACCATAGCCTTCATGTCCTTGAGACGTTGCTTGTGAGTATGGTCATAACTGCTGAGGTGGGCTTCATAGTCATTGTTGCGGCTGTAGCCTTTCTGGCATAGCTGGCAGTAAAATGCCTGTCGCGCCTCTCGCGCCGACGAGGTCTGGGCCGGTGGTAGGGTCTGGTTTCGTGGAGGCATCGTGAGGAGTCGGAGATTTCGAGGGTCTTGAGTAGAGGTTGACTTTTACAAATCTTGTGTGGTTGCAGTTCGTCAAAGGGCAGTTTAGCTCTGGCTGAGGCATCCGAACTTTGCAACGAGTTGTAGGAAGAGGCACAAAGTAATAAGAAGGGTGCTCGTGCTAAATGAGGTGTGCCAAGAATAACGGCCCTGAAAAGTGTGGGGTTAGTGTCGGGTTTAGTGGCCAGGGTCTCCGCCAGGTCTCAACCAACGCATCGTTTTGGGACTCAACAATTCCAGGTCTGGAAAGAAATCAGAGAAACCACCGCCCGTGGACTTTACACTGCGCTTGCTCCGAGACAGGCCGGGTCGCGCCGTGTTTGTCGCTTCCCCCATCCACCATGGACTACCGCACGTTACGATCAAGAGCCTCCCAAGACACTCTTGTGTCCAACGCTTCTACTGCCCTGTCGCTGCTCGAACTGGATCCCACACCAATGGATTCTCCCGCCTCTGTCCCATATACCGACAAAGACCTTCCACCACTACCCGAACAGCCAGAAGAATCACTCTCGGACTCGACTCACTCGCTTCGGTCTAACCCAACAACCACCGCCAGCGTTGGGTTAAGCGGCGCCGGTCGCGGACCAATCTTCTACTGCAAGTCTACCCTTCGCTGACTCTCTTGACTTTGCTCTAACAGTAACCTCCAGTAACACGCATTCAACGCTACTCGTCCTACACATTCTCGCTTTTCACAACCCTACATCTGGCCACAACTTCTGTCATCCCTGTCCTCGCCCGCTCCGTACCCGCCTCCGAGTCGTACCTCCTCCTAGCGCGCGAGATCTACCAAACACCCCTCTCCGAACCGTTGTTGGTGGCTCTCCCGGTTGTAGTCCACGTTGGTACTGGGATAGCTATCCGCCTCATCAGAAGGTCACAGAACCTCAGGCGGTACTATGGCGACGACCACCACCACTCCCACGGAAAGGGGAGCGTGCCAGTAAAACAGACCCCCACTTTGAGGAGCGGGTGGCCCACCTTCAGCTACATTGCCGCGTCAGGGTACGGCTTCACCGCCATCTTCGCCGCGCACGTATTTATGAACCGGGGACTCCCACTGCTCGTGGAAGGCGACAGCGCCAATATCGGGCTGGCGTATGTGGCGCATGGATTCGCGAGGCATCCCTTGATTTCTTGGACGTCGTACGTATCGCTAATCGGGCTCGGCGTGGGGCATATGGTCTGGGGTTGGGCGAAGTGGGTTGGGGCTGCGCAGGGTGCGGGTTGGCAGCTTGAAAGGCACACTGGGAATGCGGCGGTTGACAAGCAGACAAAGAAGAAGAGAAGGAGGAGACTGTTGGTCATCAACGGTGTTGCTGCTGTGGGCTGCTTGATGTGGGCGGCTGGAGGTCTCGGAGTGGTGGCCAGGGGAGGCGAGACGCTGGGGTGGGTTGGGAAGCTGTACGATGGCTTGTACGAGAAGGTGCCTGGTCTCGTTTAAGGCGATGCCATGTTCAATGTTTTGTTTGAGAATGGCTTTCTTTTCTTGTCAAGGGCAAGTCTGGAGTCATATGATTGATGAGTGCATTTCCGAGCTACATAGAATCTTTCAGAAGGATACCCTGAGCAAATTCATGGTGGCAACGGAACAGGTGTTGGAAGGTGGTCATACATCAACTGGATTATCTTGCATACTGCATAGCGTGTGTTTAACAACGTATATAGCTGGCGAATAACATATTTGGGCAACCCAATTTTGGATTTCTATTGTCTTTTGTATACATATGCCATGAAATGACCAGAAGAGGCCACTTGATAAAAGGATTTCCTTCTATTACTCATCTATGTACTCCTCTCCAGCTCCCCGTTTCTCTACAGCAGCCCCTTAAGGCTCATCGCAAAGCTTGTACCTAGTAACATATCGATCCAACCCCCAATCACACCCATAGCATTCGCACATCTAGTCATGCTCTCGTTAGTAAACGTCTTCCTGTTCAAAAAAGGGGGCACAAAGCATACATTCTTCTTCCCTCCTGGCACACAAGTCCACAGTCTTTCCGCATTCTGGCTGCTGCCGTCCCCATTGGCCCCAATGATGCCGTTCCAGCAAGCCGAAGCATCGATCATATCTCTGCAGGTCTCGACATTGGTTGCTGTGACAGGGCAGGGGCCGGTAACGTTGTGTTGGCGGCCGTATAAGGCTGGAGAGGCAATCGCCAGCGTGGCGGTGGCCAGTACCATGAGGAGCTTCATGTTGATGATCACTGTTTTTTTCGGTTCTAAACGTAGAGCCAACCCACAAGAATAGCCATGTTGGAGATGTGAGGGGGATCCTGAAGAACATATATTCTTGGGAATGTTTACCCATCAAGATATCAATTGCGGGTGAATTAAACATCTGGATGATCTACAGATTCCCCGCACCAATGCCAATACTTTTCTTTACTTTGTATATTATTGCTCTTCATTTATTTGGTCGGCTGGTCCCGACTAGGAAGTTTTGGAGATGGGGGTTGTTTAGGCTAGATTGGGGGCATGATAGGCACATCGGGAGTTGCTAGACGGAAGAGCAGGGGCAAACAGTGTATGCTGTTGGAGATTAATATGTACACAAATTCTGGCACTTCGAGAAGAGGACTGTAATCTACAACTGCAGGTTATTTGAAGACAAGCCAGGGGTGGATGGATAAGGGGAGGGTGAGATCGATATGGTTAAGGGCTTTGATGCAGTGGACAAGCGGACAGCTGCAGGCAGGCACGATCCTTCAAAGTAAATAATATTAACAATGTATCTTAGACTTCTGGAATAAAGTTGTCGCGTTTCCAAAGCTCGTCGCTCCTTAAAGAGAAGGATGAGGATTTGCGGTACTGAGCACGCTCCTCATGGATGTTCATGACACTCGGCTCTTACCATCCTTTTGAGTTAAGACACAACCACGTTGTCAATAAACGAACACCAGCAATTGAGACATCGATGTCATCACAATTACATTCTCCGGTTTCTCATTCAAAAAAGGATCAATCAGACGCAAACAAACGGCTTTTGTCGGTGAAGGAAGTGGCCGAATGTCTTGGACGATGATGTCATCGGCTCACTGTTGGCCGGCATCTCGGGACCACCCGCGCTGCACGAACAGTCCCTCCCTTTTGCTTCTGGGACGGACCTTCAAACGCCCTTGAGCAACGGACCGCTAATCAGTGCAGAAAGATCGGACGCTATCTGATGCTTATTCGGACCTAACTGGACGCCATCTTTGGCCTCAAATGCCAGCCGCCGTCAATGACGTTACTTTCTTTGCTGAATCGGGTGGGAGCTGCTCGTGGTTGTCGGTACACGTCACATGCATCCTTCACGATATTTTGTCTCAGAGATAATATCAACATAAAACGCAGACCGACGCCTGTTGGAGAATTACAGTTCAGCTTGAACGTTGCCGATACTTATCGACAGTACTGTGCTACAGCATATCAACCACTCCACGACATGGGCTCTGTTGACAATCCAAGCCTAGCTGGCATCCAGCTGCCAACCATCAAGCTGGACACCACACTTACTGAGCTCTACAAACGCGCAAGTCCAAAGAATGAAAACACTCGACTGGGGATGGTGTTTTGCGGCGTCAACAGCGGCTTAGACCTCAACCCAGACTTTCCACGAAACACCAAGTACCTCTATCAAGACAGCCCGTTCAACACAGTCCCTCGGAAGGAACTTTCCCGCAGGAATCATGAGCTGAAAAGGTCACTTGCTATGAAGTATCTCAGTCTCATCCCCCAAAGAGACGCTTTCATCGCCGGTCCCTCCCCTGTAATTATGTTCAACATGAACCAATCCCCCTCAACAGTCGCCCATGACCGAGAAGAAGCCTCCACCACCCTCTCCGTCCTCGAGCCCTCCCAACGCCCCAACTTAATCTTTTGCCCCGGTCCCTCCAAAATCCCCATGAAGGAACATGGCATCGATAAAATCACCTACAAAATCGTCGCCGACGGCTTAGAATCCTACCCCCTAACCCACTCCCTAGAAACCCACTGGATGCTCAACTCCAAAGCCGGCCTCGCCCGCTCCGGCCTTCCCACCCCCAAATGTGACATCATCTCCGTGAAGGGCTACCCCCCGACCTCCCCAAAGTCCTGCTGTGAAGCGTGCCGCTCCGACAAACGCGCCAACGACCTGACCTTCATTCCCGTCACTTGCACAGGCCCCAGAGGGCAATGGCTTAAAACCCAATCTTCCAAAATCCTCTCTGCTATTTCCTCCCGCTCCGTTCCATTCGTCATCAAAAACCAGCAGGTCTTTGGCGGGGCCGGCACATGGGTTGTTACATCCCAAGAACAAAAAGATGACTTACTCTCCGATTTCGAAAGCCCCGACGGTCCCCTCCGCAAGCTCCTCTCTCAAGTCACAGCCGAGAATCACCACATGGACCCAGCAGCGATAATAATCTCCTCCATGGTCTCAAACCCCATCGGCGATTACGGCTTGACGTTCTTCGTCAACGAGAACGGGGAGCACATCTTTCTCGCGGCATCAGAGCAGATGATTGATGGGAATAATGCCTGGGTGGGGAGCACAATCGTTTATTCACGGCAAAAGGCTCTCTATGAGAAGTTCCAAGAGTTGATCAGACGAACCGCCGAGTTTGTTTCCAAGCATGGGTATGTTGGCCCGGTGGGGATTGATGTTCTCGAGACGGAAAAGGAGGGAGAAACAGAGACACATACTGGGGAAGAGACAAAGTTTCATGTGGTGGATTTGAACGTGAGGACTTCGGGGAGTTTGGCTTTGCCGCTGCTGAAGGGGCATTTTACGGGGAGGGGGCTGGATTGCGCGAGTAGTTTTGGGATTACGGTGAAGGGGACGAGGGAGGAGTTTGTGAGGAAGTGGAAGACAGAATTTGAAGAGGGGAGGATGTTTGTGCTGAGTTGGTATGAGGATCGGGAGGAGGGGAGTAGCATTGCGGATGTGGTTGTGGGTGCAAAGGATGAGAAGGGGTTGAGTGGGATGATTGAGAGGGTTAGGGAGGGGAGTGAGGAGGTTGTGTTTTAATTTCCTTTTTTACCTTTATTGTTTGTCTTTTTTTCTTGCAACAAGCAGGCCGGGATATATTATTAGCAAGCTGGAGTTTTGGTGTTGCTATCTGTATTTAGATCTGGTCTCAGCTATCCAACTTGAACGATGATCTTCATAACGATCTTCATGAAGATGTCAATTGGTTCCCAAATATGCTACTGTCTACCCTCTGCTCGAAATGGAATAGGTAGGTTCCATGCTCGGTCCTTAAAATACCACCGGCAGTTGAAGCTCTGCTGGTGCCAATGTGACACGGCAGATCACCGTTGCATCCAACCCCTCCGCGGGTCCGATGCCTCCTTTCCCCAATATTTCTTAGTCACTGCTTCCTCAGCTCCCCCAAGCATTCAACAGCCAACACAACGCGCGGGGAACTTTTATTATTTCCCATTAAAAGGCCTAGAACGTAACGCACTTGATCATGGTGATGCAGTTGGGGTCTGAGCGGTACCATCCATCAGAGAAACTGGGGAAGGTCACTGCAATAGCCGTCCCCGTTAATGGTAAGGTGAGCCTCTGCCACACTGTGAGATTGGTGCGGGAGGACACCATCAGGACGACCGAAAAGCAATAGTTTTGGTTTTGGGCTGCAATGTGTGCCATTCTCGGCTGGAGACGCGTCGATTCGTAAGATGAGGGATCCAAGGTGGGTGTTTACTAATAAGCTGGAGGTGATGTTCCAACACCAGAAATATTGCCATGGCTTTCCTCACACGGTGTTGTTCTTGTTTTCGTGGTCCTCTGGAAGCGGCCAGTCTCTACGTTCTAAGCAAACCGTCAATACCTATAGGCAATAGGTACTGAGAGCAACTGCGAAGATGTCGACACCGAGCGAACCAGCAACGGGTTCCAATGGCATCCGAGTGGTGGGAGACGAAGAAAAGGGACTTCATAGGACACAAACTGGAGTGACCATGTCCCCGGAGCTATTTGAGAAGCTTTACCTGACACCGAAAGTCCCCCATGTCGGTGACAACAACAGGCGGTTTGCAAATCCCACAGCGTTGGGCTTTGTTGGGTAAATCTTGAGCATCGCCTGCGTCGAGAAAAGAAATGCTGACAACATCAAAAGCTTCGTGATCTCGACCTTCACCTTCTCAATCGTGTGTATGGGATGGGGTGGAGCTTCGGGTTTCTATCCTGTCGTGTAAGTCAACAACCTATCCAAGACTCAGCCAGTGTTGCCAGCTAACCAGTCTCCAATTTAACAGAGGAATCTTCTTCTTTGTCGGTCCAGTCCTCCTCCTCTTCGCAATGGTCTTCGAATGGATAATGGGAAACTTCTTTCCGATGATGGTCATGGGACTCTTCGCGGTGTTCTGGCTGAGCTTCGGAATGCTTCAACTCCCAACTTTGCAACTGGCCGCCCCGTATGCGACTGAAGCCGATCCGACCGGTCTCGCCTCCCGCGAATACAATGCCGTCATTGGAGTGTATCTGATCGTGTGGGGCTTCGCACTCTTCACCTTCTTCATCTTTACCTGCAAGATTAATGCCGTATTTGCGGCTATTTTCTTGCTGGTCAGCGTTGGAGCTTGGGTGTTGAGCGGTGCGTACTTTCGAGCGAGTGTTGGGGATTTCGATAGTGCTGGGAAACTGCAGAAGGTCAGAAATTCCCGCTGAAAAGGAGAGATTGTTGCTAACCCATGGTTTAATAACAGGGCGGTGGTGCTTTGCTGTTCGTAGTGGCCTTGCTGGGATGGTACATGTGTTTTATCATCATGGTGGGAGAGATGCGCATCACGCTGAGTCTTCCTGTGGGCGATTTGAGTCATCTTTGGCAAAAGACTGATGTTGAGTTGGCAACGGTAGAGCAGAGGGAGCATCACGATTAAATGGAGGTTGTACCAGGTATCCTTGAGCTGGAGCATACATGATGACGCTGGATGGTGGTCATTTGAGTGAGCAAAATTCGGTATTTGATCAATTGCAATGTACCTACTTTTAAGCCTGAAGTTATTTATTGCCAAAGATGAAGAAATAAGCGATCTCGTACCTGGTAAAGACCCGGTCCCTCGACTAGAGGAGTTCCGCAACCGGAGGCATTGGGATGGGGGGATGTTCCAAGAGCAGAAAAGGTGCTGCAGAGTGAGGGAATCCACGATCCGTCGCAGTTGACCGCTACATCATACAATGAACGTGTTGACCTGGCTCTTAGATGTCTCCCGTCAATATCCCAAAAGCCAGGCCTATATTTGGACGGCGTCCTCATTTCTCATTTGCTCTTTTCCATCCAAATGTTCCTTTTCTTGAGCCTGGAGCAAACACTCCAGTAGAAGACCCCGCCTCACCACCATGGACCTCCCACAACCGCACTTTCCATTCTTTTCATCAGATCAGGCCATCTTTCGCACACTGCTAGGTGCCCTGTGTTTCGAGAACAATCCAATGCGCACTGTCAAACCTAAAAGCTTCCGAACCATTTCACCTCTAACTGTTGTGGAAGCTGCACAGCGAGTTGCTGGGTTGCAATTCGTGGACCCACCTTGAGGCAGACCGCAGCTGTGACACCTCTGATTGGCCAACTGACGTGTAAGTGAAGAGATCCTTCGTCATCGATCTTTGAGATCGACGACAACAGCATCAATCCATGACGAAATTGAACTCGAACCTCATCGAGAGCTTAATCATATCCTTTAATAGTTGCTGTTCTTTTTTTTGCATCACAGTCCAAACGCTTTGAACATTGCAAAAAGAGCCATGTCCCTCTCGCCGTTGGCACCTCGTCTTCTTCAAACAGCTACCTCTTCAACCTCGAGACTCAGATCACTCTCAGTTTTCTCTCGTGCAATCCACACAGCATTTCCCAGAACAACACCTCCAGCATCTCGACCACTGTCATCAAACATCTCCCAAACGCAGACCTTCCGCCACTTCGCCAAAATGTCCAAGAGCGCTGCTGCCGCATCTCACGATGACTTGAACCGCAACTCCCTCTTCAACCTCAAAGGCCGCGTCGCCCTCGTCACAGGAGGCGGTTCGGGCATCGGCCTGATGATAACGCAAGCCCTTGCTGTGAACGGTGCCAAAGTCTACATCGTCGGTCGCACCAAGGAGAAGCTCGACCGTGTCGTCGAGATCTACAACAAGGACATCGAGGGTGAGATTATCGCCATTCAAGGAGACGTCACCAAGAAGGACGAGGTCGCCCGCTTGTACAAGGAGATTTCCGAGCGAGAGAAGTGCCTGTGCATCCTTATCAACAACGCAGGCGTGAGCAGCACAACCGTGACGACAGAGTCGGAGACGGCGCAGGAGATGAAGCACAACTTGTTCGAGAATGAGAAGATGACCGAGAAGGACTGGACCGATACCTATCTGACCAACGTGGCTAGCATTTACTTCATGACTACGGCGTTCTTGCCACTGCTGCAGGCGAGCTCGGAGAGGCACCCGCACTGGTCGGGGACGGTGATCAATATTAGCAGTATCAGTGGGTTGGTGAAGGGGTCGCAGCATCGTGAGTTTTCCACTTGACCCGTGTTGGGAGGTGTATATAGTGCTAACAATTGTTTCAACAGACTTCAGTTACAACGCCAGCAAAGCCGCCGCCATCCACCTCACAAGAATGTTGGCGGCTGAGATTGCCGAGAACGGCCACAAGATCCGCGTCAACAGCATCGCTCCCGGCGTCTTCCCCAGCGAGATGACTGCTGGTGAGAGCGACGAGTACCAAAAGAGCCACATCGATGCTGAGAAGTACAAGGGCAAGGTCCCCGCTGGCCGGCCAGGAAGGGATATCGACATGGCCCAGGCTGTGTTGGCTCTGGCTGCAAACCAGTACATTGATGGGCAGACGGTTGTTGTTGATGGAGGATACACTCTTACCATGGGCATGTAAGAGGTTGGCGGTGGGTCGTGTATGATAGTGGTTATGGAAAACTTGCAAAATAGTAATGAGCACAAAGACTTGAGTGAGCGGTGTCTCGGTCAGGGATCTTGATTCTCGATCTTGTACGATAAGATCATCGTATCTCGTATTGGAGTTAGGACGGTATCCAAGTTCCTTTGAACTCTGCACACCGCTCCTAAGTGGATGTTGGGAAACTCATCTGTGTCACTGAAGTGTTGGACGCCATAAGCATCCATCGCGGCTTGGGGTCTGTGACTTGCTGTTAAGCTCACAGGTGAGGTTGCACGCCGCCGGGCGAACCTCCTAATCCTCTGTTACGTTATGTAAAATTGACTGTCGTACAAAAAGCAAAGTTAGGTACCGCGAGACCGAAGGATTTTAGTCTGTCATATTAAAAGTGATCTTTTGGGGGTTGGTCAATGTGTACGACCAACAGAATATGCAGGTCCGCAATGGTCTCTCTTGGAAGGTTTCACGAACGTTAGCTGACCGTGTTGGCTCTGGCCTCACTACATTCTTTCTTAAGATGAGTGGAAAGATATTAAGGGATAACAACATGATAAATAGGTAGATGAAATTCTATATAATGGTCCTCTTCTCTTGCTTTTGTCACCCTCGGATCAGCGGCAGCATCATCAGCGCGCGTATCCTCCAGTCTTTTCATCCAGTCCCAGTTCTCCATAATGAAGTTCAAAACCGTCCTCTTCCACCTCCTTCCCTTGGTTGCCACCGCTGCCCACGCCTATGTCGTCCCCGAGGGCACTCCAAACGGCTTCTACATGGTCACGTTCGACAAGGAAGGCAACTCGACAACCCAAGAGATCAACCCCTCCACCCTCGCCAAGATTGGTGAGGGAAATAAGAAACTCAATCGCTCATGTGTTGCGTGGAAGCGGATATGGATTGAGTTTCCAACGCTTTTGTGCATCACCTGCAGCCGCCATTGAATTGGCTTTTTTCACCCGATCTCAAACTTGCGCAGTCGATTCAACGTCGTCCAAATTGAGTTCCCCCAACCCACCGGGAGATCGTTTGCGCAGCGTTGCCCTGCTGCCACGCCTTACCATGCATGCAATGAAAGCCCGAAAAACATGCATCATTGGTCCCACACCCCCCGGCCACCCCCAGCGACCAACCCCCAGGCCCACAGCGGTTAAACAAGAAAATCAGATGCTTTCGGCTTCTGCTGCCTCCAAAAAGGCTTGTTTCCGCCACGAGAAAATCACGACGCTCGGTGACATCATGTTCGTATCTTCGGGATACCACTTAACCCCTGGGGCGCTACACTACCGAGGTTGACAATAGATCGAGGGAACGTCTGAGGTGCATACCCGGTATCAATGATGCGTGCGTGGGAGCTACTGCAAGAGATGAGATGAGATTGGGCACGTTGTCACGGTTGGAAGCAGATCATCAAAGCGTGGTGCTAGCGTAGTGTGTGGCAGCCGCATATGGCAACCTTGATAGGTTATGTAGTATTTCTCTCTAGAGAGCCTGACTTGACTGCGGACTACCCATATTATGTAGGCAGTGGGTTGTAGTAGTTTGCTCAGTCTCTCCCAAATATGCTTCCCAAAAATCCAACTCCCCAGAGTGGTGATGCCCGATCTGGCCCATCCTCGTGTACTTTCCGTTGTACTTTCCGTCAAACAACCGTGGGCGTACATCGAAAAAAATGCAAAAGACAAAAAAAGAAAGGGGGGTATCCGCTTCAATCTCCCGTTCGTCCTGCTCTTCAAGATAAGTGTTCCGACCAAGTACGTGATGTGAGGTATGCAATAATGTATCGACAAAGGAAATAATAGCAGAGTAGCCACTCCTGAATCACTACAGATAGCCGACCGATGCTGCTAGTAAATAAATAAAGGCCACCAATATGCAAACTGAAGATGTGTAAAGAGAAGTGATGTGAGCGAGAGGCAACAGGCCAAGCTCGCGCTTCGTCTCAAGAAAGGGGTATCAAGTCTGATGACAATAAATCCGAAATGCAAATGCTGATGAAAAGACAAAAGACCTCCAGGTGTGAACCCAACCAAACCGTACCCAAAAGAAGTTGTCCAAAAAAATGAGAAAACCGAAGAGATAAAACCCAGGGTCCACGAATCGTTGAACCCACAACAGGTTTAAGCGCGCACCTTGGTCCATTCGATGTTGAGCCATCCAACCTTGTCGTAAGCTTGCCAGAGCTTTGAAGCCTTGTTGACATCGATCTTGCAAGCCTGTTGGGCGTCGGTCTTGCGGAATTCCTTGCCAATACGTGCACATTCGTGCCTGCGCATGAAGATCCGTCTCTTGCTCGTAAGGTATGTAGCGCAGTCCAGTCGAAGATTGCTTGCCAACATTAGCTCGTCTGGATGAAGCAAGTGACGATGCGGGTCGTTGCTGAGATCCAAGGCATTCCCTTTCCACTCCACCTTCAAACTGTTCGGCCGTCCTCTTGGAAGCGAGTCAAGCGGCGGTGAAAGATCCTCCAAGGTCTCGAAATCCTTGTCTTCTCGATTGGGCGCGGCGTTTCGCATACGAGGCTCTGGAGTGGCGTGGATATGGCTTGCTGTCGGCGGACGAGTTGGTGCAGGAGTTGCTCGGATAGGCCTGGCGGCTTGCGCCTTGATCTTGGGAGACTTTGGTTTCTGAACGCGAGCTACGGGTGCCCTGGGGACGTGTACCCGAGGAGGCGTGGGGTTGGAAGCCGGAAGGATTGTGGGAAGTCGCACCCTAGCCACACTCCGAGCACTTTCGCGATCCGCCTGCCGCAGCCTCCTTTCCTGTTCCATCCACTTCTTTGGATTTTGGTTGAACCTCTTGTAAACTTCTGACTTGAAGAAGATCACCAGCTGATAATCCTCCGGTTTGGGAGGCGAGACAGCTCCAAAGAGGCTCGGGGGCCTCGCCGCAATGTGTTTGTTCATCAAGTCGTCCTCCATTGATCCAATTGTCCTAGGAGGCGGCGGGAAGAGCGGACCGGCAGCAGCCGCGACTCTTTCAACATTCTCATACAGAATCGGGTCGCTGGGTCGGAGGTTGTGATGAGTTATGGACGCGGTGGATTTCGACAGCGGCGATGAAGGGGGCGAGACTGGCGGAGAAGGAGGTGGATTTGGGTGCTGCATCTCGAAACCCCTCCCGGTCTCGCCGGTGATATTCAGGTCGGAGTTCATGTCGTCCAAGGGAGGAGGTCCAGGAGGAGACAGGAGATGACTGGGGTTTGGCATGATAGATCGTGCCGTAGACATGTCTGATTTTGGGGAAGGTGGTGACAATGCCGTCGAGTGAATTCTTCCAAAGGCCATGGGCATGTGCATGGAGTTGATGGAGTTCAGTTGGTCAGCCATGCTGGGCATGGCTGTCTGGCCATCTGCAAGGTGGCAAACCCCAAGCATTGACATGTGAGGCGTGTTCGGACGATGACGAGGACTGGGCAGGGCCTTGGGGTGAGTGGGCTGCCCAAGCGATACCGGCTGTGGACTGTTGAGAAATTGGATCGCAATTGTTGTCGATGTAGAAAGGGGAGTGTTGGATAATGTTTCTTTGGCTCAAGACTGTATTATATGCAGGTTGGGCACGTCAGGCACCCGTGATTTCTTTGTTTGATGGCGACTCTGGCGGTTTATTGGGCGCGTGAGCGTCTGCGAGAGGGGAACAGGAGCTCAAGCGGTTGTTGAATAGGACACAATGCGAAGCGTTCCAATGCCCATCGTCTGGCTGTAGCCGGTGGTTTTGTTTGGTGGTAGTCGCCTTGTTTGCTGAAAGCGAACAATAGGCAACTGGGGTCTTGTGGGAATATACGTCCCAATGGCGAACAATAGCTGGCGGTAGCCTCACAGTGATCGGTCAATGGAAGCCGTTGGAAACCGTTGGTGGCAGTGGCAAAATGGCGCCGCGCAATGCTTGTGTAGGCAGCTCTGTAACGTACAATGAAGTAGGCAGCTCTGTAACGGACAATGAAGAAGAGGAACTTCTGGTGGACGTCGATCGAAACCCAAGATAAAATAAGAGCGAGAAGAGAGACTTAAGAATCGCAAGGTCGCAAGCCATGGAGGACGACCAAGTACACTGTGGGTCATTACACTTATAAGCCCAAGCGACCCAAGGCGGCAACTGTCTGGGGAGGGTGAGGTTGGTCACACGGATGGCCCAAAACGGTGCAACGGGCTGGGGTCATGTACATGTACTTCCATGTACAGAGTGCTAGACACACACCAGGGGCAGACCAATAAGATGCCCAGGGCTGCCGACCAGTCAGAACAAAGAACTCCCTTCAACTATCGGGCGCCAGTCCGCGGCTTTGCAGCAGAGAGAATGTACTCCTGCCCAAGATGTTGCTTGTGAGTACACTGCAAGAGCCACTCAATGCTGGTATGTATCAAATAACCCCCTCTTGTCGTGATTGGTGTTTGGTTTTCCAACACTGCTTTGTTGTTGTTTCGAATGTCAGGACGATTGGACCACTTACAACCACCAATGCTGTAACTGCCGCGAAGGTTCCTCTGTTGTCGAGATAAAGCTTTGGGCATCTGAGTGTTGGGTTGTGGCATACTTCTATCGAGCGGAGACAGACAGGTACTAGCTTGTTTGTCAGGACCTCCGGCGAGAGGCTACCACCAGGAAGCAGGCCCTGAGAGTCCTGCCTTGCTATAGCGAGGCAACATGCTTTGCAAGTTTTGCTTGCCTTCCTCACTAGGAAATGGCGATCAACCAAACCAAAGCAAGGGGACTGCGAGCCCGGTCCAAACTGAGATGGCGACATAGCCCTGGTGACCCAGCGTTGGGTTAGGTGTGCTGAAAGGCGGGTACGCTCGGCAAGCGAAAATAAAAAAGCGTTGCAGTCTGGCAAGACGAGTATCAGATCGGGCTGTCCACGTTCAGTTGCAAGCTGACATCATGAGCGGGACGAGGAGATGTCGATATTGTGAAGGAGGGGTTGTGGGCTCTGTGGGGTTGTGGGAAGGGGAGTTAGCAGGCCAGCAACTTGAAGTGGAACCCCCCTTTTTGTCAATTGAGCGCGGGGAGCAAGTGTCTGGCACCTGAGGCTCCAGACTCAATTGAACCCCAATTGGGCGCCAGTTGGGCACTGAGGTCTGGCTTGAGCATCCACACGCTTTCCCTGTCCAAAGGAAATTTCGACAACTCAGGTGGACCCAAGCAGGTCGCCATGGCTCAACCATCAACGCGTTGCCACTTGGATTGCTGAAGCGAACAAGAAGCAATGGAACGCGAATTGGCCAATCAGGGGCAGCAACGCGGGCGAGGGAAGTGGTCCGCGTCGTGTGAAGAGGTCTTGAGGTTTCGTTTCTGAGATATTGGGGGTTGGAGGAGAGCTGGCCGCGTCAACCTAGAAGTGTGACTCATAGCGCAATGTCTTTGTGGGCTGAACAGCTGGAAGCTGCTGGCACACCTACGTGCTGTGTAATGCTGTCGGTTGGCCCCAGGTGGCAATCTTGCCCGCCTGCCATCTCTGCCAATGATACGCCGCAAACCGATAAGGTCTGGCATACCATCAGGTACTCTTGGCGCTCTGCAAGTACTTGAACTTGCTCCTGAACGGGAATGATATCAAACTGGAGGTGTGTGTCTATGCGAACTGCCTCTGGGTGCGTTGAGGACTGATCACAAATCCAGCCTGACGGATTCTCTGATATCAAGAAAGCTATTTCTGGTGGAGAAATGCCAGACGCCGAACAGTCTCATAATCTAACACCGAAGCAGTCAGCAAATTTACAGTTCCTTTCTGGCACATCAAGGTTTGCCCATTTCATCCGGTTTGCAGCCGTTTGAAGGCCAGTTCAGCTGCCTGACTTGTTAGACGGCTGCCATTCGAGATAATTGAGTTTGATCCGGTTTCGTGTCGGGCTATGGCCGACGTTCCTCATGGCGCCACATCAGAAACAGCGAGATTGATTGATTACCTTTGCGCTGAAGCAACATCCGAACGATCCGCGATCACAGCACCGACAGCACCAAAGCATCGCAGTCACTGCGGACAGAACCTCGCCTCCTTGATTCGTAACCCTTCTCAGTCCGCCCGGTTCACATGGGCGCAATTGGCTTTCATTGTCTCGTAAGGTGTGGCATGACTCCAACATGGAGTGTCCCAGCTCACAGGATTTCGCTTGGTAATCGTAGGTGCCCATGGGTTTCTCCAATCTCCATGGTTAAGTCCGCGATGCCGTGAAATTGAGTCAATTGTATTGTTCTCGCCCGCATTTTGGTCCCCATCAGCGAACTTGGTGATCCGTCATCCAATTTGCTGCCTAGTAACAATCCTGGCAGTACAAAACAACTCTGCCAGCGTGAGACACTGTTGGAGTCGTTTTGAATTGGGCTCCCACCTTCAACCATCCTCTTCAAGCCGTCCTCTTCCATCTTGAACACTCGGGCGGGGTCACACGTCAATTGCACCACACCTCAGATTCTGGGCAGTTTAAACTGGGTGCTCCAATGCCTTTCCGCCTGATCAACCCCCCTCTAAGTTCTTTCTGCCCTCCCATTTCCAAGACAGACCACAAATCCGCCATTTATAGGACCATCCTTGTCTGAGAAAGCAGCTAGCGACCTCCGCATCACCTCTGTGACCTACCTGATGGTGGTCACCATCGATATTTCTGGTTTTCATCACATGCCAAATCGGTTCTTAACATTTCGTTGTGTCAGATTCCTTTGAAGACAACCGAAGGAGGATACAGCTTTATATTGCCCTGCGATGATATACTCCCTAAAATTCCAATATTCAGCGAGGCGGCTCGACTGCTCGGGCATGTATCCATTCTCGACCTGGCCATGTTGAAATCATCTCACCATTTCACCCCGCCATTATCTTATCACCCCTCCTCATATGAGGGGCACTGCTCGTGTGTGCCCCTCTTCCGCAACACCATTGGGGTCCTTCCTGTTCGAGCTGGAATGCATCAGAGGAAGCATGATGAAATCTGGAGCCCCTGCATCACCTAGCTTATTATTGTCCCTCTGTAATGCTGCACTTTCCCTGCTCTTCTTCAACAAAGGTAGCAGTTAGGTTGGTGATATGCATTTTGAGTTGTTCGCTGTTCCTTGAGTTGTTCCACCCCCACGACGCTCCACCAGACAAAGGGCTGGAATTGGTCAATTAACAGCAAGCCTGAACCCAGGAAGTGGACATTCCACCCATAGCCAACCCCACAGCAAAGCAGTTGTTCAACACCTCCATTCCATGACGGGAACCATCTCTGAAATGCTTCTCACGCAACTACATAGCTACAAACAGCGTGCACTACCCTATGTTTATCGGCGTCAATCGCGCAACGCTATGGCGGCAGCTCCCCGCCTTCAGTTGGCGCTGCCCTCCAACAACCACCTCTGCGGGCAACGAATGACCACACCGACAACTCGGAGGAGAATCTCGGTGTCGACAATGTGCCCCCAGTTGGTTTCGGTCAGTTCACAAGTAACACCCACCAACAAGCAGAAAGCGTCTCCACATACCCACCCACCTAACAACATAGTACACGACATTGAACGCATCTTATCTCCAAAGCAATATGCACGCACACCTCGCCGGTTACCGTCATCCCAAAGCGAGGGGCTCTCCGGCCAAGTGGGCTGCCTCCCTGCTGTCATTCTTCCGTTCACCTCCAGCACAAACGGAAGCTGCATAAATGCCGTCGCCCTGATTTCCCCAAACATCCAATCTCTCACAATTCCGACGTTCATGCTTCCGATCCTGATGTCTGGAACAGCCAACCAGCGATCTAATCGGCAGCTTAACAAGCCTCGGGGCTGATCGCCAACAAGGATTTTTAGACAATTACCCCAGATATGTACAGTTTCCGTACAATTGGCAAAGTCGCAGCCACCATGTGCAGTCCCGGTACCACTCGAGGCCAGACAACCTTGCCCGGTTTCGACCCGCCAGTTAACTTGCTATCTAAAGGCTGGTCGCGGAACTGGCAGTGCATATGCCCTGCAGAGTGAGGTGGTGTTGATCTGCTGCAAGTCCAGTTCAGAACAAGGCTCGCAGCTCTCCGATTGACCAAGGCCCTCGGGTACCTGGCATGATCCGATGGCAGAACGAGCAAAATGCACAAACGAACAGACATAATGATGGTCACTTTTTTGTGGCCACACAGATACGGGGCAGCACACGACACGACGCGTGTTGAAGTGCATAGTTCAGCAATACCTAATGTCAATATATCAACAACAATCAACACCACAAAACAGCCAACCAACCATCAATCTCAGTCACAAGTGCTCAGAGTCAAAGCCATCTGCTTGTGGTCCAACAGCCTACTTTCTCATCCAGGTTGGTAGGCATGAACGGTCCAGAATCGCCCAAATCTTCATCGGAGCCCAACTTGTTAAGGGTTCGAAACAGGAGGGTGTGAATCTATCACATTTTACCTGGTGACTCCTCCATCCCACTTGCCCCCTGCTCGCAGGGAACTGTAGGTCTCACCCCTGTCCATCGGTCAGGTTCCCCCTCTTCTCGTCCAAAGCCCGGGACTGCTTGACAAACTATCTTCGCTGCAGCATCCTGTGCAGAGCAAGATGGTTTCAGATGGAACCAGTCACCTGATCTGAAGTCAAGCTCAACCACGCCTGCCCCCATCCCGCCCATCAGATGTGTCATTCGAACAATCCGAACGATACGGCGTGGGTGGAGGTGAGCAGAATGGCCAACCTGGTGATGCCGTCATGTTTCACTCGCCCACACCCACCTCTTCGTGGATTTGCGATCACGGGCACCACCAAGAGGACACCCACACCTTGTGTATCGGCGATAACAGGGAAAACTGCAGATAAGGGCCTTTTTTTTTCTTTGAGCTTATTATCCGGCGAAACGTCATCTGAGTAACACGCCGCACTTCCCGCGGGACATCCCAGCGCGAGCAAGGACAGGCAGGCCGTCTGTCCACACCGGCCCATGGGCAAGATCCAAGGTTTTGGCAGAGTCCGATGTTTCAAATTATCAGGTTTCTTGTTTCTTGCCGGATAGGTCCCAGGCAAAAGAAAGAAAAACGAAGGATCCGAGAAAACGGACGTCCGAAACAGGTCAGTTGGTCGGCTTTCACGCTCAACGTTCCTGCACTGTGCTGTACCGTACCCCCGACGTCCGCGCAACGCACCTACGTGTGAGCCGCTAAGACGGAGGCAGGGTAAGTAGGGCTGAGGATGGGTACGCATTGGGCATGGATCAGGGTGAGCGAGTCGTCGTGGTGTCAAGACAAGGTCAGTCAGTGAATGCCTACGACCAATCTGCAATTCCACGCGAGACAGCCTGCGGTTGAGAATGCCGATACAGGTTGCGGTTGCCCGCCTCGTCATCGCCTTCGCCTTCATCACTTTTAGTCATTGTGGTACAGTCACTCTATCGTTCGTTCACATGCGTTGATTTTGCCCGTGTACACAACATTGTCTCACTTTCCTAGCAGGCAACCAGCCAGCTCAATGGGGTTGGTTTCAATGAAATGGAAATCATTGGACTGGACATCTTGAGCACACCGCCGTCTCACAAAAAGAAATGACATTCAATACTCCCAAGTGTACCTAAGTTGAGCTACATGTACCCCGTTGTTGTCCTTAGCTTCAATCGCCAGCCCACACTTGTGAACCGTTTGGACTGTTGCTCCGCATGAAACCGCCGCCGGTCAAACCTTTGTTCCACCACATAGTAAGACTATCAACCAACCATCCTCACGAAATTAACCCAAATCGCCCGGCCCTGAATCCGCATTGCCCTGCCCGCCAATCTGTACCAATCTGTACTCCCTGGTTGCATCGCCCATTTGTGCACTCATAATCCATCGGTCCTTCCCATTCCAAGAAAATCCTCATCGTTGCGCTCCCCATATATTCCCCAATTGTACTGCACTTGCAGTTCATCTCGCTCCATCCTATTAAAATGACAAGAAAAGTCGTGATAAGAAAAGTCGTGATAAGAAAAGTAACGAGAAGAAAAGTAACGAGAAGAAAAGTAACGAGAAGAAAAGTAACGAGAAGAAAAGTAACGAGAAGAAAAGTAACGAGAAGAAAAGTAACGAGAAGAAAAGTAACGAGAAGAAAAGTAACGAGAAGAAAAGTAACGAGAAGAAAAGTAACGAGAAGAAAAGTAACGAGAAGAAAAGTAACGAGAAGAAAAGTAACGAGAAGAAAAGTAATAACCAGAAAAGTAATAACCAGAAAAGTAATGACCAGAAAAGGAATGTCAAGGACAATGGGCATGCCCACATGGTCCGATGCTATCTGCACCCCCTGTCTGCTTTGTGGTTGCTCATATCCATATGTTGCACTTCCATCAGTTCCATCCAGTTCGCCTCCAAGTCAATTTGCATTGCCCATTCGTCAATTCCACAGCCCCGGTCTTGTCCCTCCATCCCCCGCCCCGTCCACCTAGTTGAGTCAATAAGCCATGAAAGACGCGTCCTCAAACTAGGCAACCATCTCCACGCCCTCTGCCTACCCCGTTCTGATTCGAGAACCATAAGAGAAACAATAAACAAGAAACTGCAAAAAAAGAAAACACCACTGCATGCAGGTCAACGCTGTAGGCAGACAAGCACTATCCGCTGAAAGGGGTACTGAAACAGCCTCAATCGTCAATGATGAAAAGATAAGGCTCTGCCTTGCCATGATAGTCCACTCATGCCGATATCCTAATTGAGCAATGCGGTGTAAGAAACCAGCATGATGCTTCTTCGGCTCTGTTTTGCCAAACGCCAGCCTTGCGGAGTCGTAACCAATGGGGGATGAAGTGCTCATAAGCGCAGATGGCTGGAATGCGGTGCATAGGTACACAGCAGTATGTCGGTTTCTGCACACAGCCGCCCGTAAATACCCCCAAAGATTCGCAGTGCTCAGATGCGGCAAGAAGGTCCGACCGCTTACTCATGATCACGGTACGACCTAAGGCTTCCAGACGTGCCTTGGGTTGAGGGGACATGAGGCCCTTTTGCTCCGAGCCTCATTCGAATCAGAAAGCCTTACGCGAGGTTACAACAGACGCCAGCCTCGTCTCATGCCAGTCCGATAACCAAGGCAGAGATGGGTCTCCACTCATGTGAAGTCGTAGATCAACAAGCTCTCTCCACCGCTCCTGTTCATTTTTCTCACGACAATGAGTTCATCATCAAACCCAACCAAGTCCCGCTCTTGATCAATGTCGGTTGGATCATAGTACCTGCCCGTGCCGTCCTGCCGGTTTGAAGGTATTGCTTGTTCCGGCCGTAACACCACACTTTGGACGTTGGTTTCTCTCAACGTGGCCCCCTCCAAAGCCCACACCCGCATCTCATCGCCTCGGGTGCATACGCTGACTGCTTTGCCGCGGGAGTTGACCTGTGCCCGACTGATTCCTGATGTATGGCCCCACAGTCTGTGACCAGGTGTTATGGTAAGAGATGATGGGTCGGACCGAGCGAGGTAGTGTGATAGTGTGTTGTCTGGTAGCGTGACAACAAGGTAAGGGTGATTATAGCATAAAGCTTTCGGCCCACATTCGTCAGAATAAAAACTGAAATAGTGAGACACGCGGCCGGGGTCCAATATTCTAGACCGATTGGTCATGGGTGGCATGAATGGAGGCTTATACACACTCAACTCAGCAGGCACCCGACACCGAGAAATGGAGGCTCGGCTGAATCCATCTTCGATCCAGTCGACCGGGCGACGAAATAGGTGAAGCGGAAGAGTGTGGGCGATGGGAGTCGTGGTAACTTCTGGGGTTGAGGTTGGACTTTCTTCGGCAGAAGGCGAAATGTGGAGATCCTGAACGCCAAATGACCATCCAACGTGGGTTTCCACCGTGTAGGCAATTGAGGCGATAACTGTCGATGTTGTCTTTCGGATAGAGAAGGAAAGAGGCGCCTCGCCTGTGTGAGAGTCTAATGATGTCAACAAGTATGGTGGCGGTAGCGTTGTCGTTCTGTCATTAGCAGAACTGGTGGAAGTACCAAAGGTGTAGAGGGACACCAACACTGCCTGGGTGGCTGTGATAAGGTACGGGTGTGAGTAGGCCATCTCAATCAGCTCGCCATTGCTGGACTTCTCATGCCGATACCGTCTCTTCAAGCGGCCGTCCTTGGTAAACAACCTCCAAACTCCAAAGCTCCCGTCGGTGAACCCCAGCCCAATGTCGAGAATTCCATCCTCGAGCTTTGAGCCATCGATGGCCATACAGCTTGGTGCAGCACTGTGGGCGACCTCCTCATCGTTTTGGTTGTCCACAAACCCAGCCCGCCCAAGTAATTTCCGGTCCCTGAGATCCCATGCACGCAGCCCTGATTGTTTATCTGCACTGATGGCGATACCCCCGACGGTTTTGATGAGCATCTTACTTCTTCTCCTTCGCCCTCTACCATATTCTCCGACGTCATATGCCCCCTGTCCTCCGCCCAGGACAAGCTCGGCAGCCTTACACTTCCCTTTCGCCCAATTAGAGCGTATTGTGTATTGTCTCTTCCAATTAATCGCCCCGTTTGGTTTATCCTCCTCTGGCGCATAATACAACAGCGGATCCTCCTGCTCATCATCACTCTCATCGTCTCCATCACGGTCCATAAGCGGTGTTATTCCTCCCTCCTGCCAGTCCCCGTCCTCTTCTTCGTCTTCATCTTCATCGTCCTCATAAATGCCAGTCCCTCGTGTCCCCGTACTGCCATTGCCGTTATGATTCGCCGCAACGCTCCTCCTCAACTCCCGATCAGAATCATTCACGAATGGTCCTACCCTCCTACCTTCAAACCCGACAGCCCGCTGCAGCTTGTCAGGCAGCCCCCGCCCAAACAGATTCCTATGATGACTCCCATCCGCATCGGCACCAAACCCGGGAATGAGTCTTGCTCTGGGCAATACAAAGCGGTGGTAGTACAAGCTCCTCCAAAGCTGCGAGTCGCAGGCGAGTGCGTAGAACCGGTGAGAAACGAGAGAGACGCCGAGGAGTTGTTTCAGCGGGAGGAAGGAGAGGACGCGCAAGAGGAGCTCGTCAGAAAGAGGGGATATGAGGTCGGGCCCTGTGTAGCGCGTCGTATGACTGTGCTGTTTCCACTGTCGTGTTTGCGCGGGGGTCAAGTCTGGGACAAGGCCGAGGTTCGCGACGGTGGAGGTCGTGGTGGAGCTGGTGCTCTTCAGTTTTCGGCGTTGTGGCGGTCTGGGTGAGGGAGCTTCTTTGTCAAGGGAGTCAAACAGCCGTTTAGAGTATGATGAAGCCATTATCTCAAGGGTGTCACAGCTAACGTGAAAGGAGAGAGGGCGAGATCTTTCTCTCGATGGAAGTGGAGAAGAGGGTTGGCAGGTTTGCAAATGCCGAGAGGTGCTGTTGCTTTTCAGGTTGATGTTCCCAGGAACAATGGTGGAGCTGTGGAGAAAATGCTGTTCGGTGAGCGGGCTGCGGTGGGGTTGGATAACTTGGAAGGCGTCGAATGAAAAGCGGAGAACTGCAGGTGACCATTGGTCGTCACCCGAGCTCTCCGACGCTTGTCCTTGACTTCACGGTGCTGGCGGCCGCCCCGCACCACAGAAAACACCTGAAAATTCAACAAACTTGTTACAAAGCTGCTAGTCTCGATTACAAAGCTGCTAGTCTCAATCACAAGTGTTTTCAGAGTTACAGCGGGCTTCATTTTGGGACTAACGAGAACCATCATATCTACCTGGCAACATTGAATGAATCTAAAAGCCCTCTGTATGAGTATGGTAGTTATCATGTATGTAATTCCTACGCCTTTTCATTAGGCATCTGCTGCGGAACAGTGTGTTAAGTGATTATATATGGAGCTGACATTCTCTAGCAATGTAACAACAAAACTGAAGACAAGGCCTATCTGCTCTCCCCAAACCCTCAGACCCAGTCTTGGACAGTTCCACAGTAGTCCCATGCCACTGTGAAGTCGGCGTACATCTTTGACCTAGCCACTAGTCCCGCTTACAGTTTACAACCACAACCAACTACAACAAACTAAAAACTCACATTCCGTCCGCTCTCCCCAAGTCCTCAAACCCTTAGAGCTAAAGATAGGCCGAGGAGAAAGTCTTGTTCATCGTCCAAACCAGGGCACCAGACTCTAAAGACAGCTTCAACAGGTCACTCAATGGTCGAATTCTCATATACATCCCTACCCAGTCCACACAGCTGGCCCCGGTGGCTTATACGCAAGCAATCTCATGTCCTCTGCTTTAACCCCCCCATTTACCATTTGGTCCTCAGCTAGCCGAATACCTTTGTTTGTTTGGGTCAGCATCCTGTCAAATTTGGCTCTTTCAATTGTAGCTTGTTGCAACTCACCAGGATCATCAATATCATACGTCCCCGGAAACTTCGCAAAGCCAGCTGGATTCCCTCCGCCTTCACCAATGATATTGACATGAGCACAGTTGACAAACCACTGACTATAGTTATACGAATTCGTCGGCCAGAACTGCTCGATGCGCATCAAGTACCTTCCCGGCGGTGTCGTCAGCGGAATGCTGAAGTTGAACTGTTTTGCTGCTTTATCAGTCTCTCGAAGGTTCCGAAAAGAAGTCTGGATGATGTTTCGTGCTCGCTTACATCACTTGCACTCGGCCAAAGTGACCACTTGTTATTATTCTCCGGTCCCGCGATCGCGATCTTGAACCAATCACCATCTCCCCTGTAGTGTTCAAGGTCGTCGTTAGGCGCTCTAGATAAATAGATCTGGGCCGGTCCTCGGTGATAAAACCGCCCACCTGGTCCGTCGGCATCCCAATTGACCCTGAAACCAACCTCGCCCCCGGCAAGCACATCGGCCGTGGAGGTGTTGGGAGCAGCAGCATATGCTTTCCTGCCGCAGGTAATATCCGGGTGGTGGATGTCCATCATGGGTACGGTCTTGTGAAATTGCCCCCAGGGGAACACTTCGTCTTCGTAGGCGGGGCCCATAACGTCGCGGACGTAGAGCCATTCCGGGGCGGCGGTTTGGTTGACGATGAGAATGCCCATCGTTTCTGTGACGTTAGACACCACCTTTCAATGTGTGCATGAGATACCGCTACTTACTGTGACCTAGTGTGGCAGGCATGAGCGAGACGCCCAGAAGTGTCAGGAACCGGGACCTCATCCTGTTCCTACTGGTTTCATTCAACAATATCAGGGCGGATTTTTGCAGTGAGTCAAATTGATCTCCATCTGTCCTGTACCTATGCTCGTCTTAAATGGTTTCAAGTCTTTGATCAAGATCTCTCGCTGTAACTTTAGGGAACCAACAGCGCAAGCAATATGTCATAGCCGCCCCAACAAGGATGTGAGTTAATATAGCGGCTATCTATACTCTATCGAAGCTGCCGCATGCGGGGAAAATTCTCCATCCGTTGACCAAAACAAGCAGGGAAGGATTCAGAGCGCAATATTGCTATGGACACTATCGGCAAAGACATTACGTATGATCAACCTTAGGGTCGAGAAATCATGGCAAAGAAGATGTCTAGACCATACAAAGGGGGCAAAAAGGGCAACGTCTTCCACTATTTAACCTCTGCACTCACTTTCATAACACTTTGACTTACACACTACCTGAACCATGTTTCGCAGCAAGTTGTGGAGTCTATCACCAGTGCAAAACAATACGAAGATCAGATTATCACATACTGCATGCCATCAAAAGATGCCTCCTCTTCAGGAGTGCCCATCCGGCCCACTCCCATTGGCACCCGTGTCAACACATTTCGTTCCATCGGACACCGAACCATCCAAGCTGGAGATCTTTCATGCCTCATCACATATTAATACAACCTCCCCGGAAAAGCTCCCTCAGCCCTCAACCCACCAACGAAATACAGCTCCGTCTCCGCCAACAGCACCATCCTCCCCTTCCCCGCAAACTGAAAGTTGGCCACGCCCTTCCCCAAGAATATCTTCCCAATCAGTTTCCCCGACGGGTTGTAGACTTGCACACCATCCGCACAACCAACATAAACATTCCCCTTTGTGTCAACATTGATGCCATCCGGTATACCAGGCGTCACAAACGCAAACGTTTGCCTGTTGGATAGTGTCCCGTCTTTAGAGACATCAAAGCGATATCTATCTTCGTCAGTAGCCTCTCCCATAAGTTAGAGGGAAAGATGGGGGGAGACCAACATGTTAGCAGGATTGCTGTAATCCATCCCCCTCTGCGCCATCCCACTATCGGTGATATACACATGCGACCCCGACGGCGAGAACTGAATCCCGTTTGGCATGCTGAACCCATCCGCCACCACAGTCACAGCTCCCGTCGCCTCACTAAACCTCCAGACTTGCTTGGGGAATCCAGGGGCCGGCCGAAAGTCTTGGACGAACCCGTAAGTGGGGTCGGTGAAGTAGATGTCACCGTTACGGGGGTTGATCGAGACGTCGTTGAGGGAGTTGAACTGGCGGCCGAAGAAGTTGTTTAGGATAACTGAGGGTTGAAGTTAGTACCTGATATGACACGGGGGCAGAATGCTTTTGCTCACTCTTGGTATCATAAGGAGGCTTCGGATCCATGAGGTAAATTGCTGGGGGAATATTCTCTCCTTTTCCTTGCCCGAGAAAGAGCAGCTTGTCTTTGTAGTTTGTGCCCCCTATTTGTGATTCCAATGTCAGCCTTACACCTGTCCAATAAAGATGGTAAAGAAACACTGACCATTCGGGTTCATAACCTTTGCTCCATCATCTCCAGTGACAGCCTCGATTTGAACAGACCCACTGGCGTTTCTCTGGCTGGTGATAGCCGGTGTAATAGCAGACAGCTTGATCTTCTGAATAATAGCCGACTTCTGAAGTCCAGTACCCGCAGCTGGTGCCCCGGCATTTTGACAGAAGAACATTTCATCTATCGATGGGTTCCTGCGCCATTTGTTAAATCAGTAGCCTTTGACACATGCTCAGAGTAAATCGCTTCAAAGACGACTTACCACACTGGAGCCTCATGAAAGAGTGGATCGCCATTGGTGTGGTTCAGAAGCGTCAAGGTCGGGTTTGGCCCGATGATATCCTCAAACTCTTTGCTGTAGATGTGAAATGGCCTAGCAACAAGAGATTCCAATGTCGCATTTGGTGGCCCAAATGGCTGCATTGAACCAAACACGCGTGGTTAATATCATATCGTGATCGGGATGACGAGAGAAACAAAAAGACAACACACAATCCACGCGAGGAAGCCCCCAAATTCTGATGGCGGAGGGACATTCTGGAGAACGTTGAACGTTCTTTGATCAATGATCTGTGCCTGCGCCGGAAGACTTTGTCTCTCTGTATGAGCCGGGTTTGGGTTGCTGAATACCACACCCAGGAAGAACCCTGATACGAGGAATGCTTTGTGCAATTGTAGTGGTACCATCATGAACAATCTGAGGGGTGATCTTTGTACGGAACGCCCTTGAAAATATCCTGCACGCGTGATGATGTTCTGGATGCTTGTTTATCTTGTACGCAACGGCGTCTGTGTGTCCTGCACGAGTCAGACGTTCTTTAGCAGAAGAAAACGGTGGGGAGAACCATCAATTACTCCGAATCCTACATCACGACCCCGCTTGACCCCTGATTCGGGTACCACAGGGTGTAAGACGGCGATCTCCAAACATCCGCAATCCACTCGAAGATCAATATTTCATCCCAGATCCGGCTGAGGGGTGCCATCCGGACGGCGTGGAGGTCCGGGCGCTGCGCCAAACACCTGCTTTGCAGTGTACCTGCATGAGATCTTATTTCTGTATATGAGTCTTCTCATACTGCTTATCATCGTCAGTCGGTAGCCATCTTCCAAGGGACGTCGACAAAAACTTGATTTCAGGGGCCTCGTTGAGTCTTTTGGTGGATACAGGGGACTTTGTTGCTCAGGTGTTGAGGTTCAGTCCGCAGGAGGCTCGAGATCTGCCTCCTCCAGTCGTTGCTGGTAGCTTAGGGCGAAAAGGTGCCCTTCTGGCCTAGACGTGCTTGTGTATTCCGGATCATGCACGAGCTGAGTTCTGTCCATTTCTCGGCTGGTTTCTTGGATACTCGCTAGGAATATGCCTCACGCTCGATCGCCGGGGGCTACCTAGGAACCTACCTATGAAGCCAACTCTTGAGATTGATTTTTCCACTTTTGGAAGATGATAGGTACCAGGTATGCATCAATCTGACGTGAAGTCATCATACTACCTCATTATGGTTTCATCTCAGTTCTTCGCAGCCTGGAGTTGTTTCCTCAAAGTTCACGAAGAACCGGGCACTATCCACCACACTATCCCGAAACATCACCCAGTCTTTCCCCAAGACCTTTCTCGCCAGGGAAGAATCAAACTTCTTCAGTGCCACCCTCTCACGCACGACCTCCTCGTCCTCCCCTTCGTGTGCCTCCCTGATAACCCCCTTCAACCTATCCCCAAACTCCTCCCTCAAAACCTTGGCCATCTGCCCAGGGCTAACATTATCCTGTGCCAAAAGCAACAGCCTCTCCCTCTTCTTTTTCCCTTCTTCCTCTGAAGCCAGGTCATCTGCCACAGACCTGACAACCACCTCCGCCACATCCCGAACGTCGACAAAAGTGCCTCTGATAACACTCGCCTCCGGAACCTCGCCCCCGTGCATTACATCCCAGATATCTTTCACCCTCATGCTCAACCCCGAAAGCGGGCTGGGCATAAACAACGGCGGGCCCAACACAGGACTGGGACAAAACGTCGTGACATTCACTGTCGCCCATTTCGGATCATTTTTCTCGTCCACGAACTTCCACAGCGCCTTCTCCGCAGCAGTCTTGCTGGCCTGATAAGTCACATAGCCAGGTGTTTTATCACCCAGTTCTGTGACTTTGGCCTCGGCTTCTTGGTTCCAATCCGCAGACGTGAAAACGTGATTTGGACCGCGGTCCGGAGAGGGAGAGTAGACTGCACTGATGGACGACATGAAAACCACTGATTTGATCTTGCTGGCTGATCCAATGGCGGAGGCAAGAAGAGAGGTAGTACCGTCCACGGCGGCTTTCATCATCGGGGTCGGATCGCCATCGGCCATGGAGACGGGTGAGGCGAGGTGGGCGATGGCATGGACTCCTTTTTTTACACGCCAAGTAGATAAATTAGCTGCTTGCGGAGATGAAATAGTTGTGATAGAAAGAGAGAAGGGAGTGGAGGCCTACCTTGGACTGCATCGTCAAAGGCTCCGTCGACAGTTATATCAGGAACCTCGACAATTTCGACCTTTCCACCGCCCGTTTTCTCAGGCGAGGACAGTGCACGAAGTAAAGACTCGACATTCGGAGAGGTCTTATTCCGGACTGTGCCTCGGACGTTGAAGCCGGCCTGGAGGAAGCGAGCTGCGGTGTGGGCGGCGATGTAGCCGTTGATTCCAGTGATGAGAACTTTTGCCATTATCACGGTCAAGATTCGTTTGAGCAGGCTGTCCGCCGTGAACTCAACTGATATTCTTTTGAGAATACAACAGAAATTAGGAAGTGGAAAAAAGTGGCCGATATCGCTCCCAACAATTCCCAAACAACACCGGTATCAACACACGCCCTTGCCAGGACAACGCCCGGGTTATATCCCGATGGCAGCCGACGACTCCCGAATTGACTTTATGTGGCGTTTTTCATCTGGAATCTTCAATCTTTATTTCATCTACCTACCTCACATCTTATGTACACCGACTTTCTTGACCTCAAACCACTCTCCCTCAGTTGAACACATTCGGCACCGGATTCCTCAAATAAGGTTTCACCGCCGTCGTCCCATTGAAATCCCTCGACACAGCCTGCGCAAACGCCTGGGCAATGACATCCGCCCCCTCAGGGCTCGTATGCGTATAATCCACAGGGTAAAACGTATTCACCTTCTGGCTCCCCAACCGCTGATACGTCTTGGTCACAGCTTGATAGTGATCAACAAAGCTGGCCCCGTTGCCTACATTTCTCGCAGCCTGCGCAGCATACCCCACGAACCTAGGCGGCTCGTAGTTCCCGCTCCACTGGCCATTCTGCCAGAGATTCTTGGGGGTCTGGCTGCTAAACACGACTTTGGCCCCCTTGGCGATGAGCGCGCGCCCGGCCGTCTGGAGGTAGTGGTTGTACGTGTAGACTGTCTCGCCGGTCTTGCCCGATTTGCAGACCTCGTTGCCGGTGCCGGGGCAGGCGCTGCGGCCGTTGTCGTTGGCCGAGTTGGGCGAGCTGCCGTCGTTGTGGCCGAAGCTGATGATGACAATGTCGTTGGGGACGACGAGGCGCTCGATCTCGGCGAAGCGGCCTTCGTTGGTGAAGCTGCGAGCCGAGCGGCCGGAGATGGCCTTATTGACGACTGAGATGGTCAAGTACTTCGAGAGGTACTCGCCCCAGCCGTTGTGCGGGCTGTTTGTGCGGGCCATGGTGCTGTCGCCGGCCAGGTAAACGGTTGGCGGCTTGGTCTGGCGAGGGGAGTTCTGTGAAGGGGCAGCGCTACTTCCCGCCGCCAGCAGGAGCGGGAAGATGGTGGATGGTGAGAACTTCATGATGATGTGATGGCTCTCGGCAGACGTCCTGCGGTGTTGGCTCAACTCACTACCTCACTCCTTGTTTTCAACGCACAGAGGGGGGACTCATCGTTTCTTAAAGGCATCCCATTTCCCCGGATTTCACACTCCGGCCATCATGTCATCTTCCGTCGATTCGCACAATGTTGCATTTCTGCCCCGGTAGCCCGCCCACATACCTATCCTCGGTTTCCCTGGGGTAACCGGCTCAGTTTCCACCAGCGAAAGGTGATCTTGCCGATGTTCTCATCATTAGCGCAGGGCGGGAAAACTCATCAAGGCCGCAAGAGATCGTACAGGACTCCATGTTACCATCGCTAACAACAAAGCTCCGGACCTAGTGTCGTAACATGCTGCGGTTGGTGCGGCTAAAAGGGGAAATAATCTGGGGTTCCCCAGACTGAGTGGTCCTCTCCAACGGCACCTTCTTCGGGAGAACACTCAAACAGGGCATGCGGGTTCACAGCAGCCGAATAAAGCTGTCACGGCATAACATTATTCTTGGCAATATGGCAGGTTAAGCTCCACCGACGTCAACGCTTTTGTAGCAGGTAGATTCTGCCTGGTCACTGCTCACGGGAAAGAAATGTGCGGAACAATCCAAGATTGGAGGAAAATACATTTTAAACTCCAAAGAGTGACGCTGGTAGTTTGCTAAATCTCAATCCACCGGCTACCATCACCATCTTAGAATCCTCCGGAAACGTGGTCCACATCAGCAGTAGGCTCTATTTCATCTGATCTGTCGACCTTCCCTAGTCTCGCCGCGACCTTGTCATAAGTGGCAGATGAACGATCTGTCAGTGCCAACTCGTAGTCTACCACTACATTCGAGGTGATGTGTTTTGCGCCCATGGGCGTGCCTTGCGTTTTTCCTGGTCGGGTCACCTCGCCCATCACCCACTCGGCGTATTGTGTCGTTATGGTGTGAGTGGACAGTGCCAATGCCAACAATCCCTGTATATAGACCTTGATGACTTCAAACCTGCCGACTATGCGAAGAAGGCCCGTGATGCAAACCGCAAAGTAATACTGCCTCACAGCATCATCCTTTCGCTCGGCAGAGGGTCCATTTTGGCAGAGACTGCTTGCAAGAGCCAGTGACCCGCTCAGCGGTCCTAAAAGGTTTCCCTGGAGCTCAAATGTACTCCGGTGGTTGATTACCAACCTCTTGAGTTGGTCAACCGAAGAGTTGAAGGCGCAAAGGGCAGATCCTTGGGTGTCGAACGATTGAAATCTCAACCGTTGTAATGGCCCATAGATAAATGGCTGAAATAGGGCAATGACAGCTGCATGAAAATGCATGCTACGCAACAAGCTGTTAGTATCTGCATAAATAGACATTGATGGTTGTTCTTGGAGACTATTTACTGCATGAACATTGTTCCTGAGGAATTTTGATCTCCTCTGACGCAGGCCAACGGCAAGCCCACTGCCCACAAGAGTAGGCGCTGGAATAGACTTTCGGCCTGTTCGAGACTTGGATTTCGGCCAGCACTAATACCGGATAGCGGAGTACCATCATCAGGTTCTCCAGTGTAGTAATAGAGCTGTACCATGTCATGAACTATCATCGCTAACTCGCATTCTGAAACAAAGCTGACGTCTGTGTAACTGGGGCGAGGGATTATCGACACAAGACCGTCGTCCGACTTGTATGCGTCCCGGCCGAGTATAGGAAGCCCAGGAGGCCCTTGGAATGCGCAAGAGCGCGAGTGGAGGTCGGTAAATCTATGTTGGTCAATTTTTGGACTCTAATTTGTGCTACTAGTGATAATACAACATACGTTTGGTTCAGAAACACCCCCCATGCGGTGTGCGAAGTTGCTCGGATCCACTGACACGAGTTCAGTCCTAAGCCAGTTGGCTCCGCAAACATACTTCCAGGGAAAGGCTCCCCAGCTCCGAAAAGCCCCATCAACTGACTGGCTGCAAGGGAAGCTGCTTTGTATCTTGCTGAGAGGTCGGCATGGCCTGACATTGTCGCGCAAATTTCCAGCAGAGTGGCAGTGGCAGCAGAGGTGATGGCGTTGAGATTCAACGACTGCCAGAATAGATGGTCTGCGTTGGCCAAAAACTGGAGACCCAACCCCTGCAACGCCTCTTGGGGGTATAAGCCGTGGTATACTTGCTATTCTTTCAGTCAGTACAGTGAGTCTGTTGATCCATTTGTCAATTCCATAGCAACTCACGCAAGTCCAGGCCAACAGCGCATTAATGAGCTGAGGCGAGCAGTAATGAAGATGCCCTCCACAGGCCAAGTCGTCCAGAAAGAGATCTGCATCGAAAAGTCGAAACGAGGGGTGGTCATTGTCGAAATAGTGTGAAAAGAGGCTGGCGGCAATATCTTGGTTGATCGAAACATCAGACCAAGGAGTAAGATCAAGATTTTGAAGTCTGTTATCAGACAGCGAGTAAGGTCGCTTAGGGTTGGATGAGATGTTTTTCTGCATGTCCTCGATGTGATCAAGAATCCTGCTTGGGTCATACATCACCTGGAGCCCCAGGCGCTCAGCATCGGGATGTATTAGAGGAGGATAAACCGAGGGGTCTGATTTGTTGTTAGTTAGGTCTTCAGCATTCGAGATAATGCCAAAAAGTTGGACTACATACACCGTGTCGCCAATTCGTTCGCCAGACTGAGGTGAGCATGTGGTTGAAGCATGTACTCTTTTCCAGGGTCCGTGGAGGTTTGCCGAGAAAGCGAATCTGGTGATAATAGAGAATTCGCAACAGCAGCTGGGCTTTTGCTGGGCGAAGGTTGTGTTGACGGTGGGAGTTCAAATCTGAGGTTGTTCATCATCAATTGACGGTCACAGGAGATAGGGGACGTGAACAAGTTCCAGTGACCAAGTACCTTAGATATTCGTCACAGGGGCAAGTCAGTCATGATAAAGGATATAACTAATCAAAACTCACGGCTGAGAATAATAGCCAACCGACTCATTATCCAGTCGTTCTCCTAACGATGCTCGGCCGCTGTTAGGCCCCGGGTCAGAGACACTTACCGCATCATCGTCGATATGAATATTGTCATATGCCTCTGTGTGCAGAGGCCTATACAGCAGCTCTAATTCCTGAATCCGTTCCTGGAGGCGAGCATTTTCGAGACGCAATGCCTCTTCTGATGAAAGTTCGTAGCGACATTCTCGGGGCAGCTGTCGTGACTGGCATTGAAAACACGGCTCTTCACCGTTGCATTTGATCTTTTTCGTTTTGCAATAAACACAAGCTTTGCGGGCTAGCGAACGACGTGGGGGCAGCGAACGAGAATCAGTTGGAGGTCCAAGGGATGAAGTCTCCCTAGAAGACCGAGACTCAGCCGACTCATGTCTCTGTGGTGCCGGCGCTATATCTCTGAAGCGAGGCATGTTAAACGGGGCCGAGATGTGCAATTTCTTGGCAGGTGGTGAGTCGAAGATAAATAATAGATAATAAAGAAAACGAACTGAATGATAAGGATATCTGCCCGGTGGTGTGGATTCGATTAAGTGAAGATGGGAGAACGTGGCGGGAGAAAGAATTCAAGTTCCAGGGTCCATCCACTACTAGTGGTGTTGGGATCCGCAAGGTTTCGACCAAAATCTGTGGCGAGGCATTTTGCCAAGCAATGATGTACGCATGATGTGTTTAATAAAATTATGACTTCTGATATTGAAAGAAAGCTAGTCTTCTCCTCTTTCAGGTGGTTCCTGTTTACGTTGAGAAATACACTTCTGTTAGGGCCTTTCTGTAGAAATGCCTTGAACAGATAACAACACAGAAATGACGTCGACCGAGATGGTGGGGTTTGTGAAGATGCGTGCAAGCGCTGACGCGGGCTCCCGTTCGTGCAAACAATGCCCTGATTGAGTGAAAGCGGGGTGCCGCGAACCGACGCCGAAACCTGCAAGAACCGGTTTGTCTCAGGTGATCCACCGAGATGTGAGCTTTAGGGTTAGGGTCTATGACGTATCAAGAAGCAAGACTACGATTAAACTTTCAAAAGTAGATATCAATAGATTCGTTGCTTCCAGTCCTGACTCTATTCATATTTTAATCGAATGCCGTCATTTAGGCTGCAGAAATAACTCGTGTATTCTCATCTTCCAACAACGAATTCGGGATGTATATTCACACAGTAGGCGGGCGCATGGCCAAAAGGCAGCTGCCCACCATTGGCAGATGCTGCCTTGATATTTGGGCACCAAACCATTGCGCGTGGCTGGCTCAGCTGGGATTCTTTTCAGCATGAAGGGTTTCATGGTCAGAATCTCAGCGATCGCTGCGGCTTCTAACAAGCGGTTGTCTCTCGAAGCACATCACGTCAATGGATCCTCTATCTATCGCGGTTGGCGCGGTAGGATTGGCTAATGGATGCACTACAGTTGTGAAAGCCATTTACACGTGGGTAGACGACACAATCTACATTGACGAGAACGTCCGAGGCTTATGCGAAGAGGTCACCGCACTCTCTCGTGTTCTCGAGGCAGTTAGCAATGCCTCTAAACAAGCCCCCCGTCTCGTCATCGCTGAGATCGATCCGAAGGGGAATCTTTGGACTACCGTCAAGGCGACACTGAGTGGGATAGAAGCGGTACTCGCTAAACTGAATCAACTTCTGGTCCAAGTTCAAAAACGTACCGGCTTCTTCAGCCGGCGCCTTTTCAGGAAGCCTGCGAAGCAGATTCGTCTCGCGCGAAAGTCAAAAGAGATCGCGGTTTACAGAAACAGAGTCAAGTCATATTCGTCAGCCATGAGTACTGCGCTACAGATGATCAATGTGTATGGCACACTTCGTCCACATTCAAATTTGTTGGGTGTTGTTACTGAAGTCATCTAGCTGCCTCTCGATTCAAAACAATTCTTCCCACGATGTTGTGTCTGAACTTCTTGCTGCGCTTAGTTCGCAAGTCGATCGTGTGGAACTTGCACTACATCCCACACATCACAGCACTGCAAGAGCACCCCGGAAGAACCGGGAAGATGACGGGCTTCAGCAAAACGTGCAGCAGTTCGTGGACATGGCTCGCACTTTTCACTCTAGCGCATCAAATGTCGCCAAGGGAGGCCCACGCTCAACTGTAAGGGGTAACAAAATTGCTGGAAATCCTTCAACAGCGGTTCAACGTTCAGCTCCGTATGGCGGTCCGTCGGCGACTTCTTACTTTGATGCTGAAGCCATCGACAAGCAGCTAGACATGCTTGAACATCGAAGGCGATGGTCCGAACCCGAAGATGAATTCGAGACAGATATGGTGAAAAGGCTCGAAGAGCTGGGTCGCACATGCCAACTGGCCGGAGACCATGCGAGAGCCGGGCTATTCTTCAGGAAGGTTCTCGAACGAGTCGAGCGACCTGGCGTTTCGATTCCACATGACACCACGCCCACGAAAATCAAGCTGGCCTTCACCTGTCTCTGCCAAGCGAGTTGGGCAGAAGCCGAAAGCATTCTCATTCCCATGGCCTGGGAAAGTGCAGTCGCAGATCTCAGCGTGTACACGGGTCTCCACATGCTTGCCATGCACTACTTGCTAAACAAAGATTATGAGTCTTGTGAGAGACTCTGCAAGCGGGCTCTTTGGGGATACCGAAAGATATACGGCAAAGACCATAGCACGTGCTGGGAGGCGCTAGAGTTGCTTGCCGTCACCTGCGACCTACAAGAGAATCGTGAAGAGGCGATGGCCTATCGAAGCTTCATCCCCCAGTCCTTCACTCCGGTCATGCGTAATGACCCGATGAAATACATGGAGATACTGGCCGCAGCGTTTCGGATAAACCCATACCTCTATCCAGACGATCATACGATTAGCAAAGATTGGCAGAAGCGTCTGTAACTTCTTTTTCTGATGATGATAACATTGTGGCAATTTTCTTTGGTGTAAACGGTCTAGGTGCCTCTAGGGTACCTACTCACCACAGCATCAAATGTGGACAAGTCACAAATGGGATGGATTTCTTTTGTTTGTTTTATTCGAAGGTAAGGGCGTAAGGACTAGGTACCTTACACAGAGGGGGGCTCAGGGGTTCAGGGGCCATTTGTTTTTCAGGGTGGGTAATGTTCGTACTTTAAATTTTCGAAGAATCATTGCTTTCTCTTCTCATTGAACCGGATACCAGCCATTTCCGATCGAGAGGCAACATGTTGACCCCGTCGTTTGTTTACATCACCAAGCAGTATTAAAATAAAGTCAATAGTCACAGTAGTCATGTTGTGTGTTTAAAGAACAAAACTCAAGTTCTATAATTATCTAACTGAATCATCTCAACCATGAAAATATTATGTACAACACACACGCGCGCACCGCCTTTCGACCCAGACGCAGCAAACATGTGTCAAGTCTCTAGTAGGAAAAAGAAATCGTGCTTCATAACATCTCATATGGCTTTTGCCCTTTGAATGGTATTCCATGCGCCAAAATGACCAGAACACTCCTCCGAGCTCCCGCAATCCAGCCAGAGAGGTTACACCCAGAAGCGGCTGAAAAAAGAAAGCCAAATAAATAAAAAGTAAGAGAGAGAGAGAGAGAGAGAGAGAGAAGACAACACAGAGGATCTGAAACGAATGTAGCTTAAGAAGAGAACACGAAGAGAATAAAGATATAAAAACTTTTCGAAATACAACATACCTAAACTCGCTCCGTTTCATTATGACGTGCGCGCGTGTGTGCACCCCCTCGCCCTCGTTTCAAGCGGCTTGCCCCAAGGCAAAACCATCATCTTGTCAAGCCCCTTATCTAATGCCTCACTTGTCCCTTGGAAGATTAGTATGGAGGCCCAAGTTCACGTTGAGACCTGAAGATGGAATCAGCTGTGACAGATCTAGTCGCATTAGGCATATAGTCGCTGTCGTCGACAGCGACGGTGGCGACGGCCGAGTCGACCACGCGAGTAATGGTGCGCGTCTCGCGGTCAGTCTCGATCACGGTGCGGCGGGTAGTCAAGGTAATAACCGTTGGGCGACGGGTGGTGGTGGTGGTGGGACGAGTTGTGGTGGTTGGCAGGCGCGTCGTGGTCGTGCGGACCGTGGTGGTGGCCAGGCGAGTGGTGGTGCTGACGGACACGCGGGTGCTGGTGACGGTTGTCCGGCGAGTACTGGTTGGGCGGAGAGTGATAGTAGGCCGAGTGGTGATGGTAGGACGAATAGTCGTTGTAGGGCGAGCGATTGTGGGACGGATGGTGGTGGTAGGCCGGGTGGTGAGGGTAGGGTGGATAGTAGTACTGGGGCGAGTGATGGTTGGGCGAATGGTTGTGGTAGGGCGGGTAATGGTTGGACGGATGGTGGTGGTAGGCTGGGTGGTGATGGTAGGGCGGATAGTAGTAGTGGGGCGAGTGATGGTAGGGCGGATGGTGGTGGTAGGGCGAGTAGTGATGGTTGGGAGAATGGTTGTGGTAGGGCGGGTAATGGTTGGACGGATGGTGGTGGTAGGCTGGGTGGTGATGGTAGGGCGGGTGATGATGGTCGTAGGCCGAGTGATCGTGGTCGGCTTATCCGTAGGGCAAACGGTAACGACGGAGGAACCGATGGTGACCTTGGTGTCGAAAACAGTGGTGGAGATGATAGTCACAGTACCCTGGCCACCCGGAAGGGTGAGGGTCGTTGGCTTCCCACTAGTGACAGTGGAAAGGATCTTGGTCGTGATGGGCCCTTCGACAGTGGAAACAGAGCCAGGAAGGGTGATTGTCTTGGTCACATCATCGCTGACGGTGACAGTAGTGGCAGGGGCACTGAAAGTAGTGGGGCGGTCGACAGTGATGGTGCCAGGAATAGTCACAGTCTTGGTCTCGTCATCGTCGACAGTCACAGTGGTGCCAGGAGCGGTGATGGTGGTGGGGCGGTCAACAGTAACAGTTTCACCAGGCCGACGAGTGGAAGTTGGGCGGCGAGTGGTGGTCGGTCTCCGAGTGGTTGTCGGTTTCCGAGTGGTTGTCGGGGGACGGACGGTAGTGGTAGGAGGAACGACAGTAGTAGTAGGAGGAACGACAGTGGTAGTAGGAGGAACGAGAGTAGTGGTTATCACACTGGTGGCGGTGGTGCCGCAAGTGCGATAATAGTTGTCATCCAAGATATAACCGTATACATCACTCATCGACATCTCCGAAGTGCCACGAGTCTCGCCGTGGTTGGTGGCATAAGAGATGTCGTAATCGCGAGTGTACATCGAGCAGTACAGACCCTGAGGGACTCCGTTCTCAAACAAGGTGTAGGCGAGGAAGAATCTGCAAGTGTCGTAGGTACCATCTGGCTTGGGGTGCTTGCGGTGATAGTTGGTGGTGCTCACACAGTGGGCGGCGCACAGGTGAGGAATGTAGGCCTCAGGAAAGAACTTGAAGCCCATGTAGGTGTCCTTGCCGTCCTTGTCCAGGGGAGCATTGATGGTGGCATTGCCATACGAGATGGGACCAATGAAGCCATCAATGGCATCAGGGACTTCGGTGTTGCCGATGGCACCAACGCGGCCGAGGGCGCCCGAAGGCAGAAAGAGCGAAATGCCCGCACCCAACAAAGCTGAAACAGTCCCGTTCATGTGGGTAATGCCGACTGCAGCAGGCGAGAAGGGGGATTTGTATGAAACGAATGGATGAGCGAGTGTAAAGGAACGAAATCAACGCTTGAAACTTGCAATGCGATGCAATGCGAATGCTTTCAAGGTCGACTTCTGGGCTGCCGCCGGACTGACTGGATGCTGCTGAGGAAAGAATGTGAGAGGAAGAGGAGCGGCAGCGAGCTGTATTGAAGCACATGGCCACCTGGTCCTCAACACCAGGCCCACTCCGTAGCTAGTTTCGGTGATGTCGTCGGGATGGGGATCTAGAAGCATGTTGGCGTCTGGAGAGGCCGGAGGGGCTTGCATCTCAAGCCACGTTCTCCTACCTAACAAGGTTAAGGAACCATGTGGAGTTCCTTTTCGGCTTTAGTTTCCCAACACCAAGCATTGGCTTGCTATTCCGGACTCTGGAGTTTTGTTTTGGATCATAGATGACAGGACATCGACGCTACACCTGCATGATCCGTCACCGGCCTTGGATCCTTCCATTTGCGATGAGGCCACACACGAAATAGGACCTTGATGGGCGATACGAAGAGAACACCCACCCCATTCCAACTCCCATTCTCATCCCCAACAGCGGTTGCATGAAGAGTGGCGGCAATTAGTCGGTACTTGCAGTATATGCAAGCAGGCCTCGAACGCCCTCAGTGCTTTGTTTACTTTCCGAGTCAATGGTTCATGGTTCCTAACGTGCCGTAAACAAAACAAACGTATTTTCCCACTACATATCCTTAGATTCCGCCTTTTACCTTACCTCTAGTTGCCACCCGCCCATGGTACGGGCCCTCGTCCAACTCAGGAGTCAGGACTGTGCATGGACAAGCTTTTGAGTGTCCGGAGATGGGCTAGGAAGAACACCTTGGCCACCAAAATAACAGATATCCCATTGCAGAAAGGGTCAGCGCCCGGCGCCCGCCATTTGTCGCGATGGAAACGCTCATATCGGTGAGATCGGCGAGCCAGGGATATTGGGGTGGAAGGGCAGCCGAAGGAACATCGCTTGAGTACACGTCGGCAAAGCACTGTGCATTAGCATGACCTGGCCAAACTCAATTCATGAAAGACTTTCAGGTAAGCTTTCACGACAGCGGCGGGTCGGTCCGGCCCGCTGTCAGCCCCCGTACCTGATTCTGGTTTGAGTGGAATCCCTCATCCATGGCACAGAAGTATCCATCACTTCATCCCAATCTCTGTTGTGGGCTTGACCAGCATTACGTACTCGGAGATCACCAAGAGCACGACAATTCCGGCCCCAGTCCCAACCACCCGGTCTTCCCCAACGGATCGATACCCGCCCCAAGGTCCGGAGGCCGAGGATCTCAATCCTCAGGAGCCATATCGTGCTCCTCAACCGCTGCCTCTACTCTATTTGAGCGAACCCGTCCCCCCTGTCTCATCCTCTTTCATTGCCTGTGGTGGTCCCCAATATTCATCCCACAACACCTTTCCATTTTGCAATTCTTTCTGCAAACTCCTCATTCTTTGCTTGACGTATGCTCGCTTTGTTTCATTGACTCTGCCCCGGTTCCCCCATCTCATAACAACCCCCTTTTCCGGCCAATGTCGACGTTACTTGCATCCCGAGCCGCCTTACAAACACCAGAAATCCAATCTCCTCTACCCGTCTCTCCAGAACAATTCCCAAACCATAAAGACTCGTTTCTCAGACAAGAAAACGCAACCATTTCTCGAAGAGGGGAAGTACCTCCCCACATCAGATCAATGCATCACAGGTCTCGCGCCCCCCCCCCCCATCCCCACCTCCAATTAACACAGCAACGATTGCCCAGCACATGCACCACTTCCCTCCGAGCCCTCCTTCTCCTCCCGTGCCTGATCCCGTTATGATCCGCTTCAAGGGAAGAAGATCAACCCATCCGAACCCCCGCCATCCTCCAATCTTAATGACACACTTTCCCCCATACATTTCCTTCGTACAGTGAAGTCTCGCTGATGTTGGACTCTCCCAATTCGTTTGTTGAACCCTGGTCAAGTGATCCAAGTGATATGATCATTTTCCCTACTCGATAACCCAGGACGCCGATCACGACGAATATTCAAGGCTGTGACATACAAACCCGAACGCAGCACCAAAGTAAGTTGGCCCCCCAGGGGGCAAACAAGCACGCCTGTTGACGCAGCATTGGCGATATTTTAGCCGTTCGATGTCGCACTTTTCACTCCATAGACGGCGGATTTTCATTAGGTGGGAGGAATCTAGACGTTGGCGCGGGAGTGTAGAACAGGCAGGCGATAGGCGAAAAAGTTACTTATGTTGTCGGATTCTGGAGCTGGACTGGAAAAAGGTTGCGATGTATGTCTCTTCGTCATTGGGTGTCAGCAGGACATGAGAGTCATGGTCAAGCTTCTTGGGCTTGTTGGGTATTTTGTTGTTATTAAAACTAATAATCGGTGTTGTGTTGCTGGGTCTTTGGCTGCAAAGGCACGCTGGCGATGTTTGTGGACCAAAGATAGCCATTCGCATCTTTCCAAGAGGGCAGACAGACATAACAATGCTTTGTTAAGCCGTACACCAACAGCTCTATTCAATATTAATCGACGCATGAAAAAAACCTGGTATAATAGGGTATTCTTTTTGTCCTTCGGTTCGTTCCGTTCGTTGTGTTCCATTCCCCACCGTCCATTCCGTCCCATGTCCGTCGTCGCCTTTTTGAACCACCGAGGCAGAGTTGGTGAAACCATGCCAAAGCAGACTCCCAACACCGCCAAATTTTCCATCTTCTTGCAAAACAGCCACTCGCAAGTGAACAGAAAACAAAAAAGAAGGGAGGTGGCTGAGAAACTGTTGTGGTGAAAAACGAAAAGCACCGAGGTATACACAACAGGAGAAAAGAGGCTTCAGAAAAACCCATCAATTCGAAAAACAAATGATCACCTCAACGCCCATGATTAGTGTCCCCTCCAAGTGCTCATTTCGCCCTCAAGCCAACGTGGTGGTGATGATGATTACGGGCCGGCCCTCGTCTATACCACTGTGCATCCCTCGCTTTGGCACCCTTGCCTTCCAGTCCCGGATCTTGTCGCTATCAAAGAAAGAAGGTATTCTTGGCAAATATAATCAACGCCATCCTCTCCACCTCAGTCAACCTGCTTTTCACAACCAATACGCCCCAGGAGTTCCTTACGGTCGCTGTGACCTGGCAAACTGACCCCAGTCGCTGTTGGTGTTGACCTTTTGCCGCGAGCCGCTCTCCTCTCCCAGTTCTTGAGGTCGATTTCGTCTGCGCCGACTTCCTCCTCGAGCGGTTGAGCCTCCTCATAGACATACTCATCCTTATCCTCGAGTTCATCGGCCTCGTCATCACTTCGTGTATCCTCAGCCCCGTCTCCCCGAATCACCTTGATAGCAACCCGTATGATGAGGTAAAACCACATGATGGTCAGAATTTGAAGGAAGAACAGCATGCCGAAAAATCCATTCCGGAAATTGTGGTTGAAGCAGACGGGTGCGTCCGTATCCCAGAGCGGCCTCGCAATGTAGAGCCAGGTGTCATTGGCTGGCGGTGGGTGCGGTCCGTCGAGGTCGCGCCCATAGAAGCAGCCATTCATGTAGATCAAGGTGTGAGCCCAGACCGAGTAGATGGCCATTGGGAAGAATATGTGTCGCGCAATGAACCATGTGACCATGAAAACCGCAAACATCACATCGCAAATTGTCTTGTAACCAAGGTACTTTAGGCATTTGGCGAACTAAGAGAAATCGGTTAGCCAACTGAGAGATAAAGAGGGTTTGCCAGGGAATATCATGACGGCACATACTGGAAGGAAAATGTCCACCACATCCATCAAAACCAGAATGAGATTTCCCACGCGTGTGTGCCCCTCTCTGTAGGCCGCATAGATCAGAGTGCTTGTAACGATGTGGTGCGAAAACATCTGCCAGTGGTCCTTGCGACGCTCCTCGATGTTGATAACAATGAGTAGCTGAAGGTAGAAAGAAAGCTGCGCAAGGGTGTATGCCTTTATGAGCCCATCCATTTCACGATTGGGCCATTCCTTCCAAAGATCGTGGAGGCTCAGGTAGTAGGTCGAGGTGCGGTAGATGTACTGGACCATCATGTTAGCATTCATCACTCCAACAACAATATCGGACCGGTGTTTTGTCACATACCACGCCAAGAGGCCAGAAGAAAGAATAGTAGACCAGCAACCAGCCTTGCTCGCTGAATCTTACAATATCCTTCTTCTTGTTGACCCCCCTAGCCCTCGCAAACGGGGCCAGCACATATTCCATTATCCCCGCCCGCAGCCCCGTCAACAGCACGATAAAGAACAAGATGAGGTATGAGTCGTCACTCCCTAGGAAGTATTTCCCCGTGTTTGGGTTGTAGTACGAGAGTGTAAAGAACTTGGACGTATGTTCGCGCGCGCGGGGCATGCCGTGGGCCAGGAAAAGGAGGGCGATGAGGTTGAACGAGAGTCCTGTTGAGGTGAGCTTGAGATTGAATAACAAAGGGCGCCGTATAGCAACTTACCAATCTGGTTGGCAACGAACCACCGTGCAAGACCATTCAGAGCCCCGTCATCCTTCCGCTTGGGGCGACGAACAAGGACCCTGTTGCCGTTTGTCTGCATATATAGGGGCACGTTCACATTGTTGGGTTTGCCGTTACTGCGCTGGGCTCTCTGCGGCAGGGAAGCAGAGGCGACTGGATATTCCTTTTGATCGGAGCCATCTTGTGGAATAGGGGTCGGGAGTTTGCTCATGGTGTGCTGAGCGACGGCCGGACCGCCAATTGACTGTCTTGGACGAAGGCTGATGGAGTAACACGATGTTGGAGGTTTGTCGCGATCGAGGACACCGACTTTCACCCGAGCCGTGCCGGCAGGATACAGGCCGTCTATCGGAGGGCTTGAGCACGGTGAGGCCGGTCAACAGAGGCACGAGACTCTCGTCGATCCAGTTGTCACCACGCGGAGCTCAGAGCAAGTGCGGGACGAAGCGGAGTTAAATGTTGAGAGAGGCAGGAAGGAGGATACCACCAAATTGAAAAAAAAAGGACGCCGCCAGCACCAACGGCGAGACAATGGAGCTTCAACAGCAAAACGAACGACGAGCTGCCTCTTGAAACCAATTCAGTCCAATCCAATGGACAATTGGCAAAAGACAACGGCAACGGTAACGGACGACAGGTAGGGAACAGTTCCACACTCCACCCCGTTTGGCGATTGACCAAAATGTTGAATTTGGGCTGGACTTGGCCAGCGGCCCCAAAGGCGGTGGACATGCACACTGTGCGCGCTCACTGCAGGCGAGCTTTCTCCAGGGGCAAGGGCCCCGGCACCAAAACTCCAAGCGCACCTTGCTGAATTGGAGCAGGGGGCGCACTGACTCCAACCCGATGGATCAGCTCTTCTCCTTTTTCTTGCTTTCTTCAACATGGTTTATTTATTTTTCTAGCCATAAGTGCACCACGAAAACACTAATTCAACAAAATGCCCATTCCAAGACAGAGGCCGGTGTTTTTTTTTTCTTTTGAGAGATTGTCACACCCTCTGTACTACCATGATCGGCTACAGGGAACGACGGTTACATGACAACTGGACAGAATATCCGTGGAGGGTTACACATTTCAGGGACCTTAACCCCACCATTTGAGTGCGGGGTGGTCTGCTGGTTTACATCTCATCGACCAATCGGTGCATGTGTTCCATTTCCGCACTGTGGTTGGATATTTTTTGTTTATTGTTAGTTGGCTGGCCAGTGTTGGGCACAAAGTCGAAAGCTCTCATAAAGCTCAGCAAGCTTCCAGCTCTTGTTACTGAGTAGCTAACGTATGTGCTTCGGAGTCTTGAAAAGTGATGTGTTGTCCAATAAGGATGCCCATGCTTTCCAAGCTTTTAGAAGTCCAATTAACCTATGTACCAACCCCTGAATACAACGAGAATTTCAACATGAGAGAAAAGGGGCTGATGAAACCCGAACGATCAGAACCCCAAGCTTCACACCTGATTTGTCTGAATTGTGGGGTTTCTCTTTCGCTGGCGTCTCCAGAACTTAAAGTTAGCCCCACTGCAAGGCTACACTACCCCCTGGTTTGTTTGTCTAGTGCGGTACAGCCAAGCCCACTATCGCTAGGTGGGCAATTATCGAAGGCCACCATACCAAACAGGAAGTCTGATTCAGAAAAGACCCTAGCAAGCGAAAAAGAAGCCAAGTTCAACCCTTGACACGCCATATTCAACACTGGCAGCCGTTTTTTTGGGGAGTCCTCAGTGGCCCGAAACCCCTGTTCAAATCCACCGAGTGTACCACGCTAGACAAACAAACCAGGGGGGTACTGTACACTATGACAGACCCTAACCCCGGACTTTTGATCTCTTGGCAAAAGCCAGCAAGGTTGTTGCAGCCTTGCCTTCCATGTTTCCCTTGGAATATTTTGCCAAAACCTCAGCCTTCTCCCTTCAAAACCACCACAACCCCTGGACCACATCGCAAGCACCAATAAATATGAACCAAATACGCGCCATCCAAGCGCTCAACAAGAAGGAGCTCGAAAACGGCATCCCGCCCTCCGCCTCCTGGCACACCGACTACCGCGACACGGCCTTCGTTTCCTTTGGCGGCCTGCCCTACGAGCTGACCGAAGGCGACGTCATCACCATCTTCAGCCAGTACGGCGAGCCGACCTTTCTCAAGCTCGTCCGCGACAAAGAAACAGGCAAATCGAAGGGTTTCGGGTGGCTGAAATACGAAGACCAGCGGAGCACCGACTTGGCGGTAGATAACCTGGGGGGCGCCGAGATTGCGGGGAGGCTGATCAGGGTTGATCACGCGCGGTACAAGGCGAGGGACGATGAGGATTTGGAGGATTGCAAGGTGGGGTGGGAGGATATCATGAGGCGGGAGAGGCTGGAGAAGGGACTGCCCAGCAAGGAGGAGAACGGTACAGACGAGGACGAGGACGACAAGCCCCGGAGGCCGATGCTCAAGGAGGAGCGGGAGCTGCAGCTGCTTATTCAGAACCACGATGATGAAGACCCAATGAAGGAGTTTTTGATTGAAGAGAAGAAGAAGGAAGTGGATGGGGCGCTGAGGAGGGAGAAGAAGAAGGAAGAGAGACATGGCCGGAAGCATAGGGAACATGGAGAGAAAAATAGGGATAGAGAGCACCGCGACCGGTCACATCGATCAAGACGCGAAGACGACGAGCGAGATGACAGACCCAGAGACCGAAGACGAGGACGGGATGAGGACGATTCGGATCGGAAGCGGCGGAGGGAAAGGTCAAGGTCTGGTGAGCAAGAGAAAGCGAGGGATTGTGATGGCAGGAGAGATAGGCATGGGGATGAAGAACGTTGTAGGGACGGCCGGCGTGATCGAGATGACCGTGGTGACCATGACCGGGACAGAAACAAGGAACGCCGGCATATAGACGACCAGGGAGATCGGGACCAAAGAAAGGATCGTGACCGGCGACATCGTGATGACGATGACCGGAAGCGACGAGACGGCGGCAGGAGTCGGAGCAGGTCCCCGCGGCCCCGTAGAGATTGAGTGACCCCTGATACTGCAGGAGAAAATATGTCTCTTGTCAAGGAGGAGTGCAGCCAGTTAATAAGATACCCAAATCATATATAATGCACACCATATGAGCCGCTAATGTTTATCGATAATACCATCCAGTAAAAAGCCAACTTAACGCCTGCTATTGATTCCAAATCCCTGCCGCTGACGGCTTATTGCCTTCCCGAATTCCCATGACCCCCAAGAGTAAGCCACCGTAGTAACGCCGCGCCCAAGTCATCGATTTATCTCTAGTAGTCCGCAAGGTACCGCTTCCAGCCGGCCTTTGCTAAGGAACGCTTGCCTGGTGTATCTTCCTTGAGGATGAACTTCTCCCAGCGAGCATTGGTGCCTGCTCCGACCACCAACAACGAAGCGTCGTCTAGCCAACCAATGACCCCCTTTGGCAGTCTCATAGTGCCAAGAGTGGTACTTTCTGAAGGAAGTTGATTCCCCCCGGACGGCTCATCGCCTGTCTCAAACGACTCCTGGGCAAACGAGTAGGTGTCCTTGACAAAGCGCGGCATCCCAGGGATCTTCGACAGTATTCCCCATTTCCCTTGATCATTCGGCGCCTCTGGCGCACCATCCTCATTCTGACGGCCAAGCCTCTTGGCTTTGGGCATGTCGAAGACGTGGAGAGTAGATTTGTCGGATGTACAGGCGAGCATAGTCCCAGATGGGTTAAACGCGAGAGAGAAGATGGTTGCTGGATCGATCCCCCTCCGAAGCTCGGCTAGTTTGGCACAGGTCCTGGTTGAAAACACCCGAATCAAAGTTCCCTAGATTCTAGGTTAACAAGGTGACAATAGGCCTGGTTTCTTGTTGCATGAAAGTTACCTACCGTTTCACTTGCAGTCGCCAGAAACTCGCCGTCCGGGCTCAGCTGAAGGGCACGAATAGCCGATGAATGCGCCGGGATGATGCTCACGTTTGACGTGGAAATCTCAACAATTTGCACATGACCAGCACTTCGACCCGGGAATGCGATGATCCTCGGCGACATGCGGCAAAGCCCCAGTGGGTTGTTGGCTGTCTCGTAGGCTGTGATGAACGAGGGCGGTTTGGCGAACTTGTAGACACGAACACTGTTCTGCAGCACAACAACTATCCCTTCTTTAGACAGCTGAGCGCCACGAACCGGAGTCAAGGCGCTGATATCCAAAGCGGACTTGCTCTTACTCTCGTCCCAGAGGATCAGCTTGTTGGCAGCAAACTTCGGCTTTCTACCCCCACCGACAATGCCCAGGTAGTTAGCCTTGCCCATCATCTGGACCAGCCCGATTCCCGCATTGAACTCTGTATAAGCTCAGAGTTAGTACTTGAGACATCATAGAAGGGATGACATGACAAGCGCAAGGCTGATCATAATGACATACCGCGTGCTGTTGTTTGAGTGCATGTTTCCGAGCTGAAGACTTGTCAGTGTTAGCGCCGTCGTACAGGGTGGCCAAGGGGTTGAACAGCTGAGTTTTGATAGAGTGAGAACCTGTCGTCTTCTTGTATTACATGATGGTAGTCGATCAACGGGTGGAGTATACTTCAACAACTCCCTAAAAGCCAACTGATCCAACCATGACCCCGGGAAAAACACTTACTCCGAAATCCAGTATTCAGCCCGACAGCAAAACAGCTGCAATCGTCATTGAACGTTATCGAGAGAACCACAGGAAGGCTGGTTGTCTCCAGAGGCGGTCGAGTATTCATGGTGGCTCTGATTGCGCCGAACCGATGCCGGGAAGTTTTGCTCTGGAGAAGGTTGCTGCTGCGCAGATGAGACAAGTTTGAGCGGTTGCAGGGCCGACAACACTTCAATTACGAAAATAAATAAGAGGAAGTAAACGGCAACGAGAGCGCAACGAGAGCGCTGAGGATGGATGACGGTCCGAGATGTTGTTGCTCCTGAACAGGCTGGTCTTGGCGCTTTCAATGTGTCAGCTGCACTCCGGTTGCTCCTGGAGTTGTTGGATGAAAGAGTTCCAGACAGCCACGCCTGAGGGCGGTCACTTATACAATCTTTCAGCAGTCGAGTTCAGCCAAAACTTGTACAAAAGCTTCCTGTCTCATGAGATGGAATGCAATTGAGTTTCGCAGTCTCAAAGGCAGTCACCGTCACCACTTCAACGCTACCTGCGCTAAACAACACAATGGTTGATGTCCACTGCCGGGGACCACTGAGACAGCACAGTGCTCCATGTGACGGAACGGGCAGCTGGGCTGGGTGAAATCGAGACACCATGCCTTACCAACTGTCCCCAGCTGACCAGAATGTCCGGTGGGGAATTGGAGTCCCGAAGAAGGGGCGCTTCCACTTGGGGATTCGGGGCGCGCCTTGCCCAGCTGGGCTAGCGCAATGATTTGAACGGACAACCCCTGAGAATTGCGGGCTGGGGACGGCTGGTCATGGATTGCTCCTGCGCTGGCCCGGGGGTTGACAGCTCTGATTGCGAGTGGTCGGCGGTGTTCACTGCCAGAGGTGCTCCGTGCTGAAACTCCTGGGCTCCTGCTGCAGTCGCACCCGCAACAATTTTGTGAAATTGGCATTTTCCGCCTCGACGCCCATCCCGGCCCTTCTCCTTTTCCCAACCCGAACCGTGATCATCCTCGCCGTGGTTCCATCCTCGACTCTGACGACGCTTGATTCAACACAAACATTCATTGAAGCCCGTCTTTTTGGTGCCTGGATACGCCCAATCGTCCATTAAACATATTCTTCATTGCCCGTTGAACGCTGTGTCAAAGGTCGGCGCTAGTTTTACCCGTGTTTCCATACAAGTCACGACTCCACACCAATATCATGTCTTCTCCAGCCGTACGTCTGCCTTTCCCTGTCCATCCAGCTTCCTGAGTGAAGCCCATAACCCGTCGCATTCCTCGCCCGCAACACATCTCTCCGCAACCCGCAATTCGCACGTGTGGCAGACATCAATACATCGGTCAAAACCAGACCTGTTTTGTTTCGCAGCTATGGTTGGAGCTAACAACACGTTGTTTGGCATTGAACAGAAGATGATCCGCCGAAAGAAGAACGTCAAGAAGGGTATCCAGTTCTGCCTGATGGTCTGCGGTGCCTCGGGAACTGGTAAGTCAACAAATCTTAGCTACCTAGCCGTGATTTCTCGCTATACGTTTGCGCACGTGTGACTGACCACGCTCCTGTTTATTTCAGGCCGTACCACCTTCGTCAACACCCTCTGCGGCAAGCCCGTCCTTGGCCACAAGGAATCCGATGACCCGTCTACTGCCCACGTCGAGGATGGCGTGAAGATTAAGCCCGTCACCGTCGGTATGCAACCCTTTCTAGGACGAGAACGCATGGCACGGATTAAGCAGAATCTAACTGTCGACAGAGCTTGAGCTGGACGAGGAGGGGACGCGCATTTCTCTAACCATCGTTGACACACCGGGCTTCGGTGACCAGATTGATAATGAGGCCAGGTAGGCTCTGGCGACCATATTGCAAAAGGGATGGCATGCTAATTGATTGGGCACGAACAGCTTTGCAGAGATTGTTGGGTATCTGGAGAGGCAATACGATGACATTCTTGCGGAGGAGTCGCGTATCAAGCGTAACCCCCGTTTCAGAGACAACCGCATCCACGCCATGCTCTATTTCATCACCCCTACCGGCCATGGGTAATTTGTCCTCTGCTCCTAATTCGGGCACGAATGCACCGCTAACAGAGATCGATAGCCTCCGCGAGCTCGATATCGAGTTGATGAAGCGCCTTGCCCCCAGGGTCAACGTCATCCCCGTTATTGGTCGGGCTGACTCGCTTACCCCCGCCGAGCTGGCGGAGACCAAGAAGCTTGTCATGGAAGATATCGAACACTACCGCATTCCCGTGTACAACTTCCCCTACGATATTGAGGAGGATGATGAGGACACGGTGGAGGAGAACGCCGAGCTCAGAGGTCTTATGCCATTCGCTATCGTCGGATCGGAAGATATTATCGAGATCGGAGGTCGCCAAGTCCGTGCCCGCCAGTACCCTTGGGGTGTCGTTGAGGTTGACAATCCGCGTCACTCTGATTTCTTGGCCATCCGGTCCGCCCTTCTCCACAGCCATCTTGCGGACTTGAAGGAAATCACACACGATTTCCTCTACGAAAACTACCGTACCGAGAAGCTCAGCAAGAGTGTCGAGGGTGGTGCTGGAGTGTAAGTTTGCGCCCTCTCTTCTGCTGTTAAAGCCATACTAATCCATTGCAGCGATTCTTCGATGAACCCCGAGGACCTTGCGTCACAGTCCGTTCGCCTCAAGGAGGAACAGCTGCGCCGCGAGGAGGAGAAGCTTCGCGAGATCGAGGTCAAGGTTCAACGCGAGATTAACGAGAAGCGCCAGGAACTCCTCGCCCGCGAATCCCAGCTGCGCGAGATCGAGGCCCGGATGCAGCGTGAGGCCGCTGCTGCCGTCGCGGCTCAACAAGGGACTCCTTCCAACCACTCGGAGCCCAATGGCAACCCAGAGTAAATCCGAAGACGGGACCTATCACCCGCTCGCTAGGACACCGCTATATCATGGCAGCCATACCGATATGGCAAAACTTCGACACCTTCTAGGCGACCTGATCTTTCTGTGCAGGCGTTGGTTCTTCTGTTGTGTTTAGAGACAAAATATTCCCCCCCGCTGCTTCTGCAATTTTTTTTTTTACCAAGACGATATTAGCTCCAGAACAAGGCCATGAATGTGACGAGAAACAGAGGACGATGGAGCACGCCCACAATGGTACTGACGAAGAGCGACTGGAAAAGGGGTGCGTGATGGGCTGGCGGAAAGGGCGCAGGGGTCATGAGGGGTCATCTAGGGAAGGCATAAATGGTGTCGGCTGGATATCACGCTAGGTGACGAGGTGAAAATTTGGTGTTTTTCTTTTTGGTTCCAGCCGGCGCCATGAATAGGGGGGGAGGCAATGGATGAATGGGGGCCCCCTGTAATGCAGAGGAGGGAGGGTTCTTTAGGAGGTGGCCAGGCTGTTGTTCTTTCCGTCATGTCTGTCAGCATCAGCTTGCTGGTTATACCCTGAGTCGGCCACTTACTATCTGACTCGCTTTATTTTCCTTTTTTTCTACTATTGGACTTCTAATGCAGATATCACCTAAATTAAGTTTTCATCTCGACAATTTTACCTTTACAAATGATGGATGTCACGCTTTTGCCGTGTAATTTTCATTTAAAATAGAGACGACGCTCTTATCGCCCCCTCCTGTCTCAACAGGAATACTCATGTATTGTACATAGCCTTACAGTGACATCAAAACAGCAACCCAAACCTCTACTGTGCTTCATTTTTGACTCTTTGTCTATGACACAGCAGGCAGCTGAGCCCCAGCGACGGCCAGCAAATCGGCCTGGTCGTTACCGGGCTCACCGGAATGTCCCGCCACCTTTGTGAATCTGGTGCTTGCGCCCGCCGCGTCTCGGCTGTCTATCCGGGCCCGGATGGGCTTTATGATGTCGTCGTTCTTCACAGGCTCACCCTTTGACGACCTCCAGCCGTTCTCGACCCAGCCTAGATACCACCTGGTGACGCAGTCGATCGAGTACTGGCTGTCGGTGCGGATCTCGACCGAGGTGGTGAGGGGAAAGGCCTCGAGCGCGTACAAGATGGCGGTCAGCTCGGCACGCTGGTTGGTCTGCACGGGACCCGGGAGGCGCGCCGAGATGTTGCGCGGGTCGTTGGCGCCGAACCAGACGCCGATGCCGGCTTGGGCGTGGGCTTTGCCGTTTCCGGGGGCGGCGCCGTCGGTGTAGACGACGGCTATGTCATTGTTGCTGTTCTTGGATGTGGTTGTTGGGGCTTGCTGAACGGCGGGAGCTGGGTTTAGCTTTGCTCGCTTTGCTGGGGGAGGAGCTGGGGAGGGAGTCGATGCTGCAGCGGGAGCCGGCGGCGTGGGGTCAGGGCGGCTTTTCTGGTAGGAATCCTGACGAGGAGGATAGACCTGAGGTATCGTGAGATCGGGGGGGATTTGAGAGACCTGACCGGTATTGGCTAGTGGACCTGTCGTATATGAGGAACCGCCGCCAGCATCAAACCGTTCGTCTGCGGGGTCATGGCTAGAGAAGCGATTGGCAGGGCTGTTTTGAAAGGCCTGCACGGTACTGGCTTGCGGATTTGTTGTATATGAGGAACCACCAGCATTAAGCCATTTGATTGCGGCCTGGCGGGTAGGGAAGCTCTTGTCTATATGGAGAGGTCAGCATTGAGAACATCATCAAAAGCGGCGTCGGAATTAATTAGCTTACGGACCGCGCCGCGGAAACCGGCGACGAGCTTCTCAGTTTCGTCCCAAGTGTCGTATACACCAGGCTTGCGACCGACACGCACAGCATAAAACTTTGGCCCCTTTCGGGCCATTCTCAAAAATGTGTAGAAGAGCAGTGTGATGAAGGGTGACAGTAAAGCGTGGTATCCCACGTTCAGGCCCTATCGCAATGTGCTGTTCGAAGTTGGCGTGGCTGGAGAGTGTGGGCTTGGCGCGTCGTTCAGCTTTCAGTAGTTGTGCAGTGTAGACAAGAGACTCTCGGTTTCATGCAGGTGTGTGGTGTAACAAGAACTTCGTGGACGAAAACGTGAGATTGGATTGATTGAGTTTGGTGGGGTTTATCGAAGCTGATACGCTGCAGGGGCCAAGATATCATGAGGTTGACGTTTGAAAGCTCTACACTGTAGTGAATTACATCAAAAAAACTCCCAGAAGGCAGGTAAGAACCAAACGATGTAGGTGAAGGCAAGTTCCTGGTCTCAAATGGACCGTCCGTGTACTAACTCCACAAAACCCCATGAATAACAATTCCAACAGGTTGTTGAGTCATCCCAAAGCCAAAAACAACAAAGGAAAGCAATAATCAATAATACAAAACGGTCTCCCCTGCCATGCCGTTGTTGACCCCTTAGTCCCATATCGTACCTCACCTTCCACCACCCAAAAGCCTCCGCACTCTCATTCAAACAACCACCCTAGCAAAAGCTGACGAACCTAGTTATTGTTCTGGCTGTTCAGAATCCGCAGAATAGCCAAGAAAAGGTTGATAATATCAAGGTACAAGCTCAGCGCAGCGGCAATCTCCTCCTCGACGTGATGCTTCCTCATAACCAGCTGCGTGTCAACAAGGATGTACCCGCTGAAGATCAAGGCGGCCAACAGGCCGTAGATGAGCTCGGTGGTACTGGTGTGGGGGAGGAAGAAGGACATGAACCCGAAGAGGATCAAACCCCAAAGAGCGCCGAAGAGGTAGGGCATCCATGAGGTAAAGTCGTATTTGGTCTGGCAGGCGAAGGCTGTCAAGAAGATGAAGATGCCGGCTGTGAGAACAACGGCGTTGAGGACGATGGAAGACTTGTAGAAGGATACGACGACAGAGATGGTGTAGGCTTCGAGGAGGGTGAAGCCAGAGAGGAAGAGGAGATTGGTTGGGTAGGAGTGGCGTTTCCAATAGGTGAGGATCATGAAGCCCATAGAGCCGAATAGCTGTGGGGGAGAGGGGTTAGTACTAAAAGAAACAGCGTGAAGGAAGTGGGGGGCATACAGAGAGCCAGAGGACAGTAGGATTATTTTGAATCCAGTTTCTATAGTCATCGCTCATGAAACTGAGAGAGCTCACAAGGGTCGTCGCGAGGAGCTGGACAGTGAGAATGGTGTACACTTTGCGGATGAACTGGTTGCGAATCTCGAGGGTGGCTTCGGCGACGGAACCTCCGAACTGAAGAGAACCACTGTCAGTTCAAATACTAGTAGAAAAGAACACTAAAATTCCTCGTACCTTGAAATCATCGGGAATGTTGTCTTCGCTGCTGCGAGGTGCACCGCCAAAGAGGGCAGCATTGTCTTGCGCAGAGCTGCTCTCAGCCTGGTACGATGGAGGAGGCTGCGTGTAGACGATATGCACATCAGGGTCTTCCTGCGGAGCAGGCGTATATTTGGCCGTACTCGCCATTGTGTCTGCTGTCGTTGTCGGATTGGATTGGTGATGACGGTCGTGTCTGATGGTTTATAGATCGTGGCTGGGTCGAGAAAAACGCAGAAGCGCAAAGTGTACGCCTTCTTGTATTCGGTGTAATTCAGTTGGATGAATGACGATAGCAGCCTTGCACGGATGATGACCCGAGCAAGTGGGGTATGCGCTAGGTGATCAGTGGCGGAGTCGCTGCAGGCAAAGACCAGGTGGATGCCGGAAGGTTCCATTAGCCTGGGGAACCTCGCTTATTTACATAACCTGGACCTGCAGCCAAGGCCGTTTTGTTCCCAAGACCTGCAACAGCTCTGCATTCACCTTTTGGAAAATAGATATGGCTGCCTGAAGGCGTATTACGGATGTCGGGGCTGTGTATCGGCAATACATTGCTTTAGAAAAGTCATGAAAGTCAACGGGGAGGCACAGCTGAGCAAAACCATGTGATGGAGAATATGCAGCAAAAAGGTATAGCGGTCAGGTAAGGGGTTAGGGTTGAATGCGAAGAAGATGTCAATTTCTAGAACCCCTGCAATCCAGGGTCCACTGGCTGGGTTGGCTTGCAACTCTGTCTGGCATTGGGCAAACGCGTCTCCCAACGACGTCCGCGAATGTTCCGGGGAATTACGGCCCGCAGCTTGAGCTCTCCTGAAGTCAACACTGTAAGCCAGGAGGAGGAGGGTGTGTTCCAGAACGAAGCGCAAACGAAACGATCAATCGAGCCAGCAGCATCGGCGGACGGTCTCTCAGAGTCCTGTTTGCGATCTTTAACTTCGAGCCCAATACAATAATTCCTGAAGAAGCAAATGCGATTATCACAACGACAACAACCCATTCTAGCAACAACTGAGCTCGTCTTGAGCAGGCGCAGCCATGGCCGGGAATACAAACCGGTACTCGTCTTACACAACAGCCTCTGTCGGGTCAGGGTCTGATGGCAAGAATGGCGAGAAGGCGGAGAAGAAGGATCTCTGGAGCTCCATGCTGGACGGGGTAGCCAGTGCAAAGCGATTGCCAGAAAAGAACATCATTCTGCTAGGCGGTACCGTCGACTCCCAGAGGGAGTTTTTCGAATCTCTCTCCAACAATGAGCTTCGCCGAACTATCGACCGAAATGCGTCTCGAATGCCCCCCGTCGCAAATAGTTTCGCACTGGGCTATACCTACTACGATGTTCTTGATGCCGACCAGGAGGACACATTGGCTCGCATATCTCTTTACACACTTACGAACCCCTCACCTACTTTCGCCACCCTTCTCAAGCCACTTCTGACGCCCCAAACGATACCCAACACCCTCATTGTAATACTGCTGGACTGGTCCCAACCTTGGAAATGGATGCGACAGCTCCGGGAGTGGATTTTGCTGCTGCGGACGGTATTGATCTCATTAAGCCATGAATGTATGGCGACAATGGAGGAGGTGATGCTGTCCTGGCGCGATCGTGGTCGAGGTGGCGGGACCAACCTCGACGGCACGACGGCCTTGCCAGTAGCAGACGACGGTGTCGCTTTGCCTCCAGGTCCTGGCGAGTGGGAAGATGCGCTGGGTATTCCTCTTTGCGTTGTGGCTCAGAATGTAATAACCTCTGGAAACTCTACGCACTGCTGCAGATGCTAACCTTGCGATTAGGCCGAGAAGATGGAATACCTAGAAAAAACACAAGGATGGAAAGAAGAGGAGTTCGACGTTGTGTTGCAGTTCATGCGCACAGTCCTGCTTCGACGTATGTTAACCCTGTCTTGCCCCTATTTACCAAGATTATATCAGCAAATACTGACGGTGGCACATAGATGGCGCTTCTTTAATTTACACCACTCCTTCTTTACCTTCACAACTTCCGAGCTTGATTCACTCCAGTCTTGGCATTCACTCCCTCCTGAAGAAGCAACCACTAAAACACAATGTCATTGACAGAGACAAGATTGTAGTCCCTCCAAACTGGGATTCCTGGGGCAAGATCCGTGTACTGCGGGAAGGGTTCGATGTCGAGCGCGTAAGCAATGGATGGACGGCTGATCTCGACCAACCATTCCCACAACCTCAACAAAACAGAAATGGAGAAAATGGCGAGACCAACGGCGACAGGGGTGAGGCCATCCATGAGGAGGAGCAAGAGGAAGATAACGATCCCCAAGGCTCAACGGTCAGGTTATACGAGCTCTCGGTGCAGGACCCAACAATGGACGCCCTCCAAATGGCAGGACGCGATACCCACTCCACGGAGCTTGAAGTGAAGACCGAGGACACCCAAGTGTTTCTCGGCAAGCAACTCAAAGCGCTCGAAGGCTTCAAGAAACAGAACGACGATAGTTTCACTCAAGACTTTGGCGGCTCCAGACACAAGCCCTTCAAGAAGATTGAGGAGGATGAGGGAACTCTCGACTCATACATGCGACCGACGGAGGCAAAGGTGTTGGAGCATATCGGCCCTGTGCAATTCAACATGGGCGGTATCCAGATAGATGCGGATGACATGGTCCAAAGACTCAAGGTAAGCAGCCCTTTTTGCTATCTCCCGCAGTTTTTTTTCTTTCAAGAGGCTAACACAAGTGACCAGGACCGCCAAGCATACGGCTCCTCAGAGCCAGGCAGCCCAACAGACGAGCTGGGCGCCGAGTCAACCGCGCAAATGGACACTGAAAACCTGCAGGCCTTCTTCCAAGGTCTCATGAACAGGAAGAGCGGCACGGGCAAATAACCCCGAGACTCCCTCCTACCCAGTGTCAGCTACATACATACTAATAAGATTCCCACATTGTTACATAAAACCAACAACTTTTACAACTTTGAGGAGCCCGTTTTTTGACCTCTCCGTCTTCCGCTTATTTGTATGTGCCAACGGGTGTGATGTTTCTGTACGTGTATATGTCTGCTTTTTCTCCGGTTGATAGGGAACAAAACATGGATTAATCACCTTCTTTCTTGGTCTAAAAAGGAAAGGATGAGATTGTAGACTAGATACCCTCTATTTTCGATATAAACAAAAGAACACTGTACCAACACAAGTTGATGACCGATGCTTGGTGTTGGATGAGAATGTTTTGTCGTCTACATCTATCTGCTGTCACGGTCTTAGATAATTTCACTTCTTCTCGGTCCCGGAAACTGATCTGTTGAAACATGAGAGCTCCGTAGCCTGGAAAGAAAGGCAGCATAGACGGGGGAAACCACTCGAAACATCGATCATCAGTTTGGACATTACACCAGGCCTCGAAACTGATGGATAATGTCCGCTTGATTCCACACTATGCTGCTATCTTATCCGTCTGCCAATCACGAATAACATGACTACTGTACTGCCAACTCAAGGATGCTCTGCCGCCATCTCCGCCTGAAAATCCTAAAAACAGTGCTTAAATGCAATCGAATAAACAAAACCGACCACTTAGACAATGAGCCTCCCCTCTAATAAATATCTGTTTCTTCACTCTTTTCTCTGATTCTTTCTCATCCCCACCATCTCCTTCCCCCTCATCCTCGGGCGTAGACTCTCTCAACCGCTTTGCCATCCCTGCCAATGCGATCGACTGTGCCGATAGGGATTGCTGCTGTACCGCCGTATCGGTTGCTGGTGATGTTATATCTGGCGTTGAGCCGTGGTGCACCAAAGCAGAAGGCGGGGACGCTGTTGGCGATGGTAGTGAGAGTGATGATATATCCGATTCACAGATTGGACCATCCAGCTCCTAATCTGGTACTGGAGTTTTGGCGGGCGGATGGATTCGGGCTGCAGCGGCACGCGGATCGAGTGCCAGGGGGGCCTTTCCATGGTTACAAAAGTCGGGATCGTATATCTAATAGGCTTCCTCGGCTCTCGTCTCCGAGTTCACGTGCCATTGCCTCGCCTTTGTGTAGCTCAATTAGAGCCCTTGCGTGTCCTCTCGGTCTCATGCGGAACTCGGTTATCTTTTCATGCTCGTTGCGGTCGACCCGTATTTCCTCAACCCCCAATTGCGCTGTTACGACACTTGCCAGTAAACTCTGATAGATCCCGGGGTGCTGCATCATCGCGGGCTCAAAGGCTTTAATCGTTTCCAACGCCATTTTTGTATAGCGTGGGCAGTTGAAGAGTGAGCCCAGTCTGAAAAGATTGGACGCTGAGACAGCATTGGTGGAGGGGATCAGAACGTCCATCCCGCTCTTAAGGCGGAGAATGGTGTCACTGATGGTCTTTGACTCAGTCGAGTAGAAGCCGCCGGTGTGGGCGTGCCGTGGCGATGTCTGGGATGCGTTGGCCGGCAATGGCGAGTCATAAAACAAGCGGTTTTGTGTTTCTGTGTGGGTGAGTCAGTACTCCTATCTTTTTATCGTGTTTCGAACATTTGGATGCTGGCTTACCTTGAAGGTCTTGCGCCCATTTGAGCCACGTGTCCATGAAAGTTGCTTCGTACAGATCTAAAAGGCCTTCTATCATGAACGCGTAGTCATCAGCGAAAGCAAGCGTCTCGCTTGGCCCGTTATGCCAATAGCGGCGCAGCACCTTGTTGCCAGGCCCGTTATGCCAGTAATTGTACAACACCTTTTCACCGTCAGCGTCTACAGTGTTTGCGGTATCAACCCACAGATTGTCCTTTATGAACCGGGCCGCCCCTGTAGCGGCTTGAATGTACTTCCTGTTCTTGGAAGGATCAACCGCGGCTGCCGCGATCTCCGTCCGAGCAAGTGCGGAGATAACCATGCCGTTGATGCCAGCAATGATCTTTGTGTCTCTGGGTGGTCGTACGCGCTCCTTATCCCTGTGAGCAAGAAGCTTTTCCTTCGCGGAACAAATAGTTTGAAGTATCTCCTCAGCCGAAATACCAAATTGGTCTGAGAGCTCGTGTACATCCTGCTCGGCGGATAGAATGTTTTGATTGAGAAACTCGTCGGAGGGATCCCGCTCCTGCGGAACATTGCCATCCTCTTGTACATTCCAGTACGCCGCAGCGATGTTGCTTGCTTGAGGACCAAGAACATCCTCAAACTCCCTCCGGGTCCAGAGGTAAAATGCCCCATTCCTCATATGTTGCTCGCCCTTGCGATAATACGAATAGGCTGCCTCACTCGAAATAAACCCCCCGTTTTCTTGCCGAATCACAGGGCTCACCAAGTAATCAGCCAGACCCAACACAATATCTGCAAACTCGTCCTCCTTAGATAGCTTGGACCCTTCTTCGTTCCCAAGCCAGGCATCCAGATACACTCCTAACAGCAGGGCATTGTCCCCCACCATTTTCTCGAAATGAGGCATGTCCCAGTCGCTAGTGGAACTCATCCGCATGAATCCTTCTCCGATATGGTCTCTCAAACCACTATTCTTGATGCTGTTCAAGGTTTCAAACGCCATATGTTTCGCCTTTTCGACATCCTCATCTCCAATGAAATCGTAGGCTTCGGCAGGAAAGTCTTTCAGTCGAAGCAAGAACGACAGTCGCGCAGGGTTGGGAAACTTTGGTTCTCCAGGCCGGCCAAACCCGCCGTAGACCGGATCGAAAATATTTTTCAGCCGAGTTACGGCGTCGTCCACATGTTCTAAGTCAACTTCAAGGCCATCTACTTCGAGATCAGAACCGGGCGATGTCGTTGTGCCTGGGGGGCTATCGGGAGGAAGAGCGCCTTCCTGAGCGAATCTCTCCAGCCCTGGCTGCGCCTTAGCGGCTTCTTCACGGCACTTTTGCTCATTTTCGAGCCATGATCGGTGAGTGGTTTGTGAGACGGTGAGTAGGTCGCGGCACACCTCACCATTCTCTCCAACGGTGCCGAATATGGGCCCAAGATCGGGGGTTAAGAAGAGGTTCAACGGCCAGCCACCAATACCATCCAGGGCATTAATATAATTTTGGTAAATGATGTCGAGGTCTGGACGCTCCTCCCGGTCGATAATGACGGGAATAAAGTTCTCGTTCAGGAAGGCGGCTAATGTGTTATTGGAAAACGCGTCCCGGGTTGTCAAATGGCAAACTGAAGATGTACAAGGTTAGTCTGAGCTTCACAGAACAGAAACGGAAAGGGAAAGCTCACGGTGATCTGCTAGAAATCCAATATGCATGAAAATCGGCTTATTTTCGGCCTTCGCCCGAGCTAAGGTCTCCTCGTTGATAGGCTGCCATGCTACAGATGTCTCGGCGTGAAGAAGAACATATGGACTCCTGCTTTCTGAGGCGCGATTTCGCAAGGTTGGGAGACCGCCTGAGCCGTGGACTTGGCTTCTAGAAGCCGGCGGGCCAGCACCGTCCGCCCCTGATTGCTGCTGTTGCTGCTGTTGGATCTGTGTGCCCATCATCTTGGAGGAAACTGATGAAATGGCCGTCTGGGGTTTGCACTGTCAAAGAAGAATGTCGTCGAGCAACGTGGTGATCGAGATCTAAGAACCCGCTCGAAGGTCAACTTCTTGGATCGTGATGGATCCGGGTCGGGTCGATTCGTTGCGGGGTAATATGGGTGGCTGCCACTTAAGATACCGAACACGGGGTGGTGAGCCAAGCTTGGGAGAAAACGTTATTGCAGAGCGAAAGACCTAAAGTAAAGTAGCCATCGACTGATACTGAGTGCTGCAAGATCATAGAAGACCGTAGATAGCTAACTGAAGGATGGGAGCTTTTGGAAGGTACCGATGTGCGGGGGGGGGGGGCTTCCGGCTAACGAACCGGGGTGTGGTGAGCCCGCTGCTGCACAATGCCCCACCTGACGTACAGAAAGCTTGTCAGCTTATCCGAACGGCCCGAACGGCAACAGAGATCATGACTTCCTCAGCCCTTCTCACATTCATGTATCCATTTAGACCTCTGATGGTCATCCTGATTATCACCATCGACTTCCTTGATATACTGAGGGCTCAGATAACTGCAACAAATATTTCGATTCCCGTTTTCAGCTTATACAGGTGTCAAACATGACCTTTGAGTAGCTAGATGTGCCGACGGCCGGCTTGATCCAAAGCTCCAATGCAAACATATCCTGTCCAGATGTAAATATGACCACTACCAACTCTAACCGCCTTTACCACGTAGCCAGAGTGCTTGGTCACGCTAAACTGGGTTGAACTGAACTTCAAGTTTGCAAGTACCGACCCAGGCCGCATAAACACTTGGAAGCAAGAATTCGAAATGCCCGTGTTTGTTGAACATGAGATTGGCGCACTTGGTCCATATATCACACTGGGAATAGTCAAAGCGGAAAAGGCCTGCTATTTCCAGAACACCAACTTTACTTTGCAGCGTCACCACAAGACCACCTTTCCAACCCCTATCTACTATACCTGCATACCCCCTCCCAAGACCCCAGACCGGCCATATATACCAGCCATATCATCCCTGTTAACCCCCGAGTCCAGAAAGTTCAGCCGTCTCCATTCAACTGATCTACAAGTCACCACGTTTTAAACCCGTCCTGATTACCATGCCACCATCCCGCATCCGACCATCAAGGCGAACCAACAACTTATGTCCACATACGACCAAATCACATGGGCTCAACACCACTGACAAATCCTCACGACACCACGTCTATGTTCATCAACAGCTCTTCGGTTTGAGTCAAGACAAGACCTTGATTGAAATTCAGTACTTAGCTATGTACAATACATAAGCACCCAAACAAAGACACCGCCATCCATGAACCCTAGAGAAGAGAGCATCATCTAGATAGATGAACCCCGCGAGAAAAAAAAATAAGAAGCGAGAAATAACAAGGCAAATCTCGTATGAAGAATCGAATAAGCTTCCCCAAGCAGCAGCAGCAACAAACAACTATTCCCACATGAAGGAAGATAATGTAAACTCCCAAAATCAGAAAAATCAACCGCAAAGCTGAAACCGAGGAAAGTGGTCCTCGGCAAACGAAGTGAACGCAAAACATGTTCCCCATATCCCAAGCCCACCTGGGCTAAATTTTCACTCGCCCCTCATCCATTCCTGCTCCCCTCTTTTTTTGTTGCTGTGTTTTCATGTCGCGCATAAGTCTCGTAGCTCATCATTCGTTCTCGTCGAAATGTTATTCTCCACTGGGACCCTTGTGATGACGAAACGTTTGACTTTGCAAGATGAATGTAACGGTGCGACCCATCCTCCCGTCTCAGCAGGTACAAAGACGAAGTTCGAGGCACCAAGATCGAGCGGCAACAGCGAGGAAAAACTGGAATGTGTACAAGAGAAGATTGTATACACAGTAAGAAGCGAAAAGATAAACGGCCCGGGCCGTCGCGAGTATTCTACATGGCTACGTTGTCCTTGTCAACGAGAATTTGTTGTTAGACTTAGGCCTTAACAACGGGTTGGCCAAGAGGAGGCAAGACATTCTTGGCGTAAGCACCGCCCATGTTTCCTACGTGCACACAAGGTTAACTCGACGGAACACAAGCTGGAGAGGACGATGAGATTTTGAGACGTACCAACAGGGAAATAGTTGCAGACGGTGTACAGAGACTCCATGGTCTTGACAATGGTGCCGGCGGGGCAGCGAGCAGTGAAGCAGCCGACCTGCTTGGAGTCCTTCCAGACAAGCTGGGTGAAGTGACCCCAATCCTTGAAAGTGAGCTGAGCCTGATCGCTAGGATTGGCCCGGCCATATTCGCTGGTATGGAAATTCTCAAGCTCATCGTTGTACCAGCCGTTAGAGATGGCGCGAGCAGCCTCACCAGCCACGTTAATGTTGTTAAGATCTTCAGTCGTGGCCCACATGGCAAGATTCTGGCCATAACCACCACCGCCGATGCTCCTGTAGAACGGTTAGATTTCTTATGTAACGTGAAAAACCTTGGAGAAGCTTACGTGTCGTGCTCAAACTTGCAACGCTTGGCAAGGACCTCAGCAGAATCGGCATATTGCTGACCCCACTCGAGAGCACCAGCGGAGTGGTTAAAGCGGTGCACATTGTGGTTCTCAAGAACAGCCTTCTGATAGTCATTTGACGCGGCAGGGGTTTCGACCTTGACTGGAGCGGGGGCAGGAGTAGACACAACAGGGGCGGGGGCAGGAGCCTCGACGACCGGAGCGGGAGACTCAACGACCGGAGCTGGAGCCTTCACAACGGGAGGAGGGGCCTGTGTGGTGGGCTCGGGCTGCGGAGCAGGTTCGACAACGACAACTGGCTCGGGAGCAGCGCTTTTGCTGGGAGCCGGAGGTGGGGGAGGAGGCGGAGGAGGAGCCGCCGAGGTAGTAGTTGCGATAGTAGTGGTGGTAGTGCGCTGAGCAGGGCGTCCAGCCGCGCTGAACACAGCCTGAGTAGGAGTCTGGCCTTCGGTCACAGTAACGGTAACCCACTCGATGACGACCTTACTGTGGACAATAAGGCGACGCCCCTGGAGGATGGGGCTGGCAGCAGCCAGAATAGCGCCGCAAGCGGCGAGCATAGCTGAGGACTTCATTTTTTCGAAGTTTCTAGGTCTGTCTTCAATATTAGCTTCATGAGTTGGAAGCGGATGTTGAGACTGAGAATGGAATAGCCAAGATACTAGGTAGTCTTGGACCCGGGCTCCCACCAAAGCACCGACGTTAAAGAAACAAGATGATTGTGGTGCATGAGACATAACCCACGTGGGCGTGATGAAGTGTCAGCCAACAAACGTACCTGAGGTTATGAAGATTTGGTTATGAATGATGGTTTTGGTCCTTTCTGAACTGAATCCTCGATTCTTGGGAGAGTGGTCTGAGATGGGAGTTATGTACTCAGAGCCAGGTTCAGGGCAGCACTGCTGTCGTTGCTTGATCCTTCAAGGATGTCGATGGGATCGTGTACGAAACTGGCAGTCCTTGTGAGACAGTCGTCGGTCCGCTGAGCTGGATCGAGATGACGTCGCTTTACTTGCCGCACTGGTCGGTCGAGGAGACTGCTGGTGAAAGGAGTGACGAGAAAAGAATGGTGACGATACTGGTCGTCTTCCACAACTAGGGTTCACGAGTGCTGCAATAGCCACGAGGTTCCGAGGTCGCTCTAACACTGAAAGACAGCGCCGCCGTCAGAAAGGGGTCAGTGCTATTTTTTCCGGGAAGGAGTGAAAGTCGCCAAGTCGAACAGAACACACGAAAGTCGAAAAAGTCGTGAGACCAGAATGGCAAGCTGTTGGTAAGGAGTGGACTGAAGTAAAACTTCAAAAAGGAGTGTCGGGGAAGAAGAAAAGGTGAGGAAGTGGTGCGGGAAGGATGCAGTCCACAAAAAAGGTGAAGAAGGTTGAGAGAAGGTGAGAATCACGAAAGGAAGGGTGGTGTTCTTAGCAGCCGGCAACGGGTGGGCCCAAGCTGGAGCGTCAGGTCGAGGGGATCAGAATCCAGGGTGCTGGTCCCGGCTTCTTGGCCCCCTTCAGACGTCACCTTAATTTTCTTGAATGCGGGGCGGAAGGAGTGAAAATATCAAGACCACGCCGCAGTTCTCAGCAAACAGGCAGGCCCAAGGGAGGGGTTACTGCATCAATTTCAACCAGGGCCGTTCAGGTGCGAGGTGGAAAAAATTGGAAGCCGAGGGCTTGGGTTTGGAAAGTTTGCTTCATCAGACGATAGTATCAACGGTTATTGTTGGTGTTTGGTTCAGGAAATAACAGTGCGAGATCCAATTCTTTATACTCGAGTCCCATCCATAACCACGCAACGCAGCAACAGCAGGTATCCTGTGATGCCTTTCCCAGGCTTCTGGCTGGGTCGCGAGGTTTCTCGGTCTACTCAAATGGTGTCACGTCAACTAGACAATTGGCTCCCAAGGCGCAGGGAGATGTCGTCCCATGTTTCTGAACTGGGCCAGTTCTCTGAGCCCTCGGTTTGATAATCGCACGCCTCGATGGTTCCTGTCAGCACAGTCGCTCCCGAATCTGCGGCAGCGCGGCCTCGACTTCCCTACTAACCAATGAAATCGCTGTGCCTGAGGGGTTCCTTGCAGGACTTGGCGGGGTAGCTTGCAATTACCGGGGCTAACCCTGAATGCCCAGACGTTGGGAAAGCCAATGGTCGCAACGGCGGTAACCCATGTTGGTCTGAAACCACGCTAATGACGGGTGGAGACCTTGACGAAATTCATCACTGCTCCCGATCTTCCCCTTGAAAAACTCCATCCTGCTGACAGGTGTACGATCATGTTGCATTGTTAGGATCGATACCATGATGGCCTCCAAAATCGTAACATCATCCGATCGACGCCAGCACAGCACATGTCGCAACACCACGCGATGTTTTAGAAAATTCTTGGGTACGATAGTGGTTTCTGTAGTATGCGTCTACTGGATATGTCTGAGTTTCCAGTTGGGTGGAAAACGAAACATCCCGCCTGGTGGTCGAATCTTCAAAGCTGTTTGCATTTCACAGGATCTGACTACAGCGTCCGCAAGATGACCACCCCCCTATTGCTAACCGTGGTACAGGATTTGACTGCAACACCCTGGAACTTCTTCCTCATTTATATGTATACCGCTTTCGTCTGGCTACAAACCGGGAAGGTCTAGATCGACTTTTCATCATGCGGCATGGCAATTTCGAAAAGGCGGAAAATAAATCTCTTGGAACATGAGCTCCGGTGTTTGAAGGCAGATTAAACATCCAGCTTTTAAGCAAATTCCACCATCTTTGCCCTTCGTGCCTTCCACTTCGAGGTACGCCTCACGGGGAGCAGGCACAGGGTGACAAACAACCACATTGAAGGGGATCGATCACCGTTGGTCCATCTACGGCTAGATTCTTGTGCTGGGAAGGCGCCGCAGGGATTTTTCTACCGTTTCCCACAAGGCCCATGAAGGAGGTCGTTCTCTGGCACGTGGGTGACAAAATAACATGTGCACGATTATATGGGAAGACGCTGATTTTTGCACAAGTTATTTTGTCACCCACGTGTCTGGGTCGTCTGGCAAGTAAATTTCATGCTCCCGCGGTTCTCTCCCTAGTCTGTGTTCATTCTGGGTGTACGGAAAGTTTGGTTACAGTGTTAAACATTGCAACGTGGTGTGTGCACTTGTCGATATCGCTGTTGATCAAGAGGATCGTTCCCGCTTCAAGACGACCTTACAGCGCAAAAAGCTGCAGATTACCGTCTGACCCCGCAAAAACCTTAAGATGACCTCCAACTGGGCGCCGATACTCTGGTTTTGAATCTCATCAGCCCATCGGGATCTCTGGCAGAGACCCTCATTTTCGTCACGAACGGGAGAAATCGGCAGGTTTCTGTCGCGGAGCGTAAGCCGCCGATGCTTGCCTGCTGCTCCCAGCTGTCCGTTGGGTGACAGAGCTTTCTGTATGTTTGAAGACAACATTGTTGCACAGCAGCACATCCGTTTGCCACTATTTTACGCATACCCCTGAGAAACAGGTGGCAGAGTGCGGCCCAAAAAAAAGTTGGGGGTGGTGGTTGAGATGGCTGTGACCTGGCCCGTCGTGCCCGTCTCCATCGGCCTCGACGGTGCTGACGACGACCATGACCACTTGACGTCCGTAAAACTGGCTACAAAATGGAGGCCATTTCCCCCATCACTCCACTCTCCGTTCGGTGACACATGGTCTGGGGGAAAAAAGCCCCATGACTGGCGAAATGCCATTTTGATCGACCAGATGATGCCCTGCTTGTCCGACTGTTACACGGGCACTTGAAGTGGGAGTTTTTCCGAGCAAGAATAGCATACATAAGTATTTTTGTTTGAGGCACCGTGACGAGCTGGTTTCCAAAGACCTCGATTTTCTCGATGGTTCCATAAGGTCACGGTACTAGTGATCTGATGTCTGGCACCATCACTGCTGCAAGAAGGGATTCTGCATACCTTAAAAGGCGGATTTGGTGCCGTAGCTTCGAGCTTGAAAAAGCCCTCATTGAAACAGAGGGAATTGGTACTGTTTCCTCCTCTGCCCGAGACAGCTGGGTAGGCACGTGTGGCAACGGACCGTGAGGTGAGTTTCTCTCTCCGGAGGTAAGTTGAGTAGACTGCATATGGCGCATGTTTTGCTTAGATTAATTTCCTGGAGTTGTTCTACTCATACCACCACGCCTCCTTCACCTGCATGACTGTTGCTGGAGCCTGTCAAAGGCAGTGGACACAAGTCAACAGCAGCAGTGGGCTGACAGATCGGGCAAGGCCTCCGAGACATGCAAAGTTATCATGATAATCTGAGTTGAAGTATAAAACATCAATTGTATCGACTGAGACATTGTCAAGACATAGCTGATTCATCATGTTCAGCTCCGGTGTCGCTCTGTCGACATACCTACACTTAGCCCAGATGGGCGCCTTTGCGTTTTTCTCTTTCAGTTGAGCTCTCTGTTTGTCGTGGATATTCTCTGTACATGCTGTCAGCCGTCCACAACATGACTAAGGTAGACCGTCCCAATGACATGATGGTCAAAGAGTACCAAACGAAGCACATAATCCGGAAGCCCTCCCATCCGAACTCAACGCGGAGGAGATTCGCCAGCCTGTATCTGTGTCAGGATACTATTCCGGGCCCTTCCTGTACGTTGGTCACAGTCACAGTCGTATCTTCGCATTCTGTGCCCAGTAGCCAACGCTCCTGGGGGTTGTGAGAAATAGAAGCTCGGCTCGGAGATAACGCCCCGCGAGTCCTCTTCGTCATAGAGTGTTGGGGTCAATCTCTGTAAAAAGTTCCTTGTGACTGGCGCTGCAAAGATTGGTAGTTACACTAACCTCTGCGGGAACACCGAGGACATTTTGTGTAATATGATCGTCCTTGTCATCGAGGTTCGCGCACTAAACTGCCAGGGTACAATGGAACCAGGACAGGCTGAAAAGTTACGCGTCCCGAGATGAGCGGATTTTCTTCCTCTCCAATGATAAACAAGAAGTTGATGTCGGTTTTGGCCCAAGAAGAGAAAGGCAGAGTGGTCAATAGCGCGGCCGCTGTCTCTGTGTAACGACTTGCTTAGTGATTTCAATGAAAGGATATTAACGTCGCTGGTTTCATGAGGCAAACACATTGCGCGGCAGACCAGGACAAAACCCAGCTGGGTCCTTTGCCGACATGAAAAAGAGCGCCAACGTCCCGGTATGACGAACGAGGCTGAGACCCAGCACAGTCTCATGTTCAACTTGCTGGAGGTAGACGGCTTCTTGCAAGCCTCTTAATCATCAGTTTTCAAGTAGCCGCCACAAGAATCAGCTGCCCGGGGACTCTTGCCACAACGGTTGAAACCCAACTTTGTCTCAACCGGACCCAAGTTCATCGTTCTCATGGCTGCTCTGAATCAAGCATAGGGAGAAGAGTGGGCGATGCACGTGAAAAGAGCCAGAAGACCAAGGACTCGGGTCAAACACAGATTCTCTTTTTGTCTTATCCTTTCTGCTGTCGTGTGTTGGGTTTCTACTATGTACAGAGCCCAGACATTTGCGCCCATCTATCCACCATCTCGAGGCAGGTAAGTAAAGAAAGAAAAGCTCGCCATGCCCTTCAACTGCAATCAGAAATTCATCACCACTCCATCCGACTTTAGGAGGAGGACTGGGAGGTAGACTTCTCAGCAACGAACGGCTTCTCCCACGCTGGGACCGGTGAGTGGGCGTAGATCTGCTTCTGTCTGAGATGGACGGGTGTCGATTGCTTGGGCTGATCGGGGATGACCTTTTCAAGCTTCTGTTGAACGTAAATGAAAGGGGCTCGATTAGCTTGTGGCCTCCGCCAGTAAAGCGATATACGTGGCAGAACTTGGTTCCAAGGCCATGACGTACCAGGTTGTCGAAAACACACTTGTTCAGCTTCCACTCATCAGGCCGGCACTGCCAAAGCTGGTGGTTGTTGTTCTCGAGACATGTCCAGTGGGCGCGGAACTGCTCCAGGCATGATTTGTTGATATCGTCGATACTGGCGATCAGTCGTTTCCGTCAGCTTTCATGACCTCTCCCCGTGCGTGCCTCGCCGTTCAGATTCAACATGGTTGCTCTTCCCCAATCCAAAAATCCAACAAGGGGGACATACACGCTCCGGGCGCATCTGGTGACCCGCCGCCCCTCCTTCAGGCACTCAAACTCGCCCCTGCCGGGGTTCTCAGTCTTGCATTGCATGTAGTCGTCATTGTAGTCCTTGCACCGCGCGCCGATGAAGAAAGCAGCCGAGAGAAGAGGGGCAGAGCTGGCGCCGACCTCCTTGACTTTGGGGATCGAGTCTGGCAGCGGCGTCGGGTCGATGAGGATCTGCTGGTTGAAGCTATCAATTATGTCAGTGTTTCCCTGCTCCTGGGGCCTCGCTCCCCCAAATTGCACCAATTGGCCAACTGAGTCTCGGAAGCCGTAGGAGAGCGCACATACGTGGGTTTTCGGGCTGCCATCTTGACGGTGTTGGCGGGCCTGGCTTGGCTGCGAAGCTGTGAGTGGTTTGGAGCTCTGGCGATGCTTGGAGTTGCTGAGGGTCGGCTTCCTGACGTGTGGGTCCCACCCGTTAATGGTTGATTGGCTTGCCCAAGGTGAGGTCCTCTGGCCGCTCGGTGAAGGACCCGCTTTCAACGTGGTCTGCGCCAGTAACCGACAAGGAAAGCCAAGGCCAGCTTTTGGCGGAGCTCAGTTTTTGAAGACTGCCAGCCGAACAAAACATTCAGCAAATCCATATCCAACAAAGTCGAACAGCAACTTTACGCATCTTATCGCTTCTTCACCGTTTGCTTGCGAAAGAGGCTACAGGAAATACCGAATACAAGCTAGACAGCTATAATTGCAACTACAGCGCGCGTCCGCGCTCACATTCCTCATCGCCGTTTGTTTTCGTGCGCCCGGTTTGCGACCATTCACTCTCCTCCCCACGCGTCTCGCCCCATTCGAGGATTATCTACATCCGATGTTCTCGACAGCGAGCAAGCCGGCAGGCCAATCCATTTTTGGCGGAGGCGGCAGCAGTCTGTTTGCGCAACCAGCCGCCAGTGTAAGAAGGATCCAATCTTCCGACAAACGGGGTGTGGTGCTAATCGAATGACAGCAGCAGCAACAGCAGCAACCGCAACAGGCACAACCACAAGCGCAACAGCAAGCCACATCTGCGTTAGGACAGACTCTAACCAACGCTACCCAACAGCTCGGCAGCTCTATATGGCAACCTGGAAGCCAAACAAACTGTAGGTCCTACCAACGGAGCGGTTATGCGATCACTGCCTCCCACCGTACTACTGCCTCTTCTTCCCAATTCGCAACCCAATCGCAAGATGTTTCATGCTAACCTGCGCTCCCGGTTTGCCGAACTAGTTCAGAAGCCGATTCCCGAACAGATCAAGCTCATTATTGAGAAATGGGACCCCTCGAACCCCAACTGCGCCTTCCGCACCTATCTCTACAATAAGGTCGAGGAGCATGCTGTACCACACTATCATCCCGGTCCCCAGGATGACCCAAAGGAGTGGGATGAAGCGCTTCGCAACAAGCCCGCGCCCAACTTCATGCCCGTTCTCTGCGCCGGCTTCCCATCCATTGTCGCGCGCCTAACGCTGCAGCGAAGGGCGTTGGCCGAGTTCAACAACAAACTTCATGCGATCAATGCCAGTTTGGACGCGATTCTTTCTCGTCACGATTTGGAACACTCGGTTCGTGCTCTCAACGCGCGGAGGAGGCACGCAGAGCAAAGCAGACGTTGCCTGGTCTTGGCGGCCAAGGTTCAAATTTTGCGCAATAGGGGATACGCGCTTTCTGGCGACGAGGACGAGCTCAAGCAAAAGCTTCAAAAGATCGACAAAGAGCTGCAAGATCCGGCTTTGAGCGCGCGCCTGGAGGAGCTGTGGAGCCGTCTTATCATCCTCCGGCAGTATGCGGACAGCCTCAAGGATGAGATCAACAAGCCTGGCGCACTTGACAATGGGGGTTTGAGCGAGGAGGTAGAAGCGAAGGCGAAGAAGGTTTGTGACCCCCTCTCTTGCGCAGCAACAGTTGTGAGACTGACCATAATTCCTAGATCCTTGAAGATTACGACAAACAACTCCAGCACCTTAGAAAGCAAGTTGAGGAGGCTAAGAAGGACTTTGACGAGTGGGAAAAAGAACACCAGCCAACACCCGCTCCGGCAAAGAAGGCATGCTAGTTACATGCTACCCCTGAATCGAAGACGCCGACAACACGGTTTCACTAGGCCGCAAGGCTGGTCGTGTTTACAGGATCTTTGCGTCATCTAGCTAAGTTGAGAGTTGAGGGAACAAAAAAAGGATGGATTAAGGCGGCATGGAGAAGGCGTTTGCGTGGAGATGGATCTTTTGTAGAGTGCCAGTTCTCAAAATTAGGGAGGAGAATATACTTGTAATAATGCATCTATGAGCTCGAAATGTGTGTTTTATTGTTTTTTTGTCATTCTTTCTCTGCTATTTCAAAACAGTCCCCAAAATCATTAATGGGAGCAGAGAGTTTTGCCTTCTGGGCCGAGAAAGATATGGACAAACGCCCTGCCATGAAGTCAGACCTCCCTTCTCAATCTCTACCTGGGGGTCTGGCTACCGCTATTCTGCCCGCTTTGAAAGCCGGACGGCCTCCGTAGTCTTCACCAGTAAAAAAGAGCCAGCGCCATCCCAAGTGTCCCTGTCTATCTCATGTCTAATATCGTTACCACATGCAAGTAGGCAAGCCAGTAAACCTCCCCTGGTTTTGTTCTCCGACGACATCCCCTACTCTATTATTGGTACACGGTGTTTATACATGGCTCGATCGTCACGACGGCGGCGGCAGTCAATCAAGAATGCAACTCCAGGTCGATTTGTGGACGACGGGATGTGGCAGATGGGTTGTATTGTGGCCGCTTTAAAACATCTTGCTGACGGCATCGATCACGAAGGGGGCTACACGGGAGTAGAAAACGATTAGCGGCGACTTGGGGGCAGTAGAGGCAACAGTGGAAGGCATACAGAGGTAGAGAGCGGCGGCCGTGGCGACCACGCGCTGGATGGTGAAGGTAGCCTCTGCCTCGGCGGCGCGAAGCTCGGCCTCGGAGATTTGTGGGGGCACTGTTTCGATTCTTCGTTAGAGTTTCTGGTTTGCGGGGAATTCGAAGAGCGGGAAACATACAGCCGAACATTGTCGTTGTTGTGATGGTGTTGTTGTTGTGTTGGTCTTTGTGGTGGGTGATGCTAACAGTGACGACGGTAGTTATCGATTGGGCTGCTCTGCTTGCACGGATAGGAAGAATTGTTTTTCTTTCTCTGGGAACCTTGAAAGTTCAAACTTCGGATCCATGTTCAAAATGTCAAAAAGAGAGATCCAGTCTTTTGCTTTCCAAGCTTTTTCCCTGATTTCTGACCCCACTGTGGCAGTTTGATTGTTTGAAGGAGCTTGGCAGTCGGTGAACTCTTTTTCATGACGCCATCCTTAGTTCGGCAATCGGGCTCGAAAACAGCGGCGTTGGCACCGCCTGCCGGGGGCTTGGCATGCGGCTCGGATGGGACCCGGAGTACAATTACCTAAGACAACATCAGATGCAACGCGCTGCAAAGCCGGTGAGCCAGTAGGAGCGTTATCAGGAGGCACCTAACCGAGAATACCCGACAGTCCACCGCCCTTCCCTTGAAACTGACAGTCAACAACAGCTCCAGCGTCCAGGTCTGCGGTCGATGCTGGGGACCGATAACGGTGGTGGGCGTGGACTGGACTGGGACCTCGGAGGGTGACAGTATGGCTGGATAAGGGTAGCCATTGACTTTAAGGTTTGCATTTTCTCTTGTTCGTATTCTTTTCCTCTTGTCCCGTATCTGTCGTACATTGGGAGTTCCAGTTTCGTCCGGCGAGTTTTCACCAGACTAGCGGACAATCGCATCTTGTCCAGTTTGCCGCTTTGACGTCGGTTCTGGATTGGAATTGTTCGTGAACTGCCTTTAGATCTGACCCGCCCTATCGAAGCGCCGCTGACTGTTTCCCACACCTTGTTCGTCAGTTTTTCTCTTTTCACTTTTCCCTCATCCCTTGCGCCCGTTACATACGTCGGCGTCTGCGGCCACACGGGATCTTTGTGTGCCCTTGAGCGTTGAGCTAGAGCCTCAACAATCCTTGGCCAGAGTCTTTGTTCTGGTCGATCCGCGCGCTCTCGCGCCGCCATATCGACTGTCCGGCCGTCATTGACAACTGGATCTTCATTGAATCTCGCCGAGCTCTCGAAACTCCAGATCCCTGGTCCGAATGGCTTCCAGGCAGCAGATGGCGCACCTGCGCAAGATACCAGGTGCTTTGCTTCACGCCTCCCGAGCTCCCAGGCCACTTTTGCGACCCCGTTTAGCCACAGCTCGCTCTTCTCATAAAGCCTTGTCCAGGTGGGAGAGCACCACGAGTGCCGCCTGGGAAAGCCCGAAACCGACACTGCAGACACCCGAGTTTTTCAGACTTCCCGACCTATTCCCTGTCAATGAGAGCTTCACCAAGCGCCATATCGGCCCAGACGACCAGGGTGTGCAGGAGATGCTCCAGGCTCTCTCCCCCCCCGTCCAGTCGCTCGATGAGTTTGTCGAGCAAGTTATACCGGCTGATATTCGGTCCTCAAGGGAGCTGTTTGTGACCGAGGGAAAGCAGTCTGAGAGCGAGACCATGTCACGGGAAGGTCTCCAGGAATGGGAGGTACAAAAGATTGCGCAGGACATCGCTGGGTCTCCTAACATGTCGGAGAGATACTTTATTGGTGAGGGATACTACGGCACGTTGGTTCCCGAGGTTATCAAGCGCAACGTGCTCGAGAGCCCAGCCTGGTACACCAGTTACACGCCATACCAACCCGAAATCAGCCAGGGCCGTCTTGAGTCTCTATTGAACTTTCAAACTCTGGTGACGGATTTGACCGCTCTTCCCGTTGCCAATGCTAGTTTGCTTGATGAGGGCACTGCGGCAGCCGAAGCCTTGGCCATCTCCTTGAACTCACTGCCGACGTCCAGGCAGAAACTGGAAGGGAAGACGTTTATCGTCTCCGACTCGACCCATCCTGCGACGATCAAGGTGGTGTGCGGGCGTGCTGAGGCGCTCGGCGTCAAGGTTGTGATAACCAAGGTGAACGAGTCCACGCTGGCTAGCCTGGAGGAGCTGGGGAATAAGCTGGTTGGTGTCTTGGTTCAGTATCCGGATAGGCTCGGCAACGCTATCGACATCAGACCAATTGCGGATGCCGTACACCAACAAGGTGCCCTCCTCAGTGTCGGAACAGACCTACTGGCACTTACACTCTTGACTCCACCGGGCGAGCTCGGAGCTGATATCGTATTTGGAAACTCGCAGAGATTTGGTGTGCCTTTTGGATCCGGAGGGCCTCACGCAGCCTTCTTCGCCGTGCAGGAGAAGCTCAAGCGGAAGATGCCCGGCCGTCTTGTCGGCGTATCTAAGGATCGGTTGGGTGGTCGTGCTCTTCGGCTGGCTTTGCAGACGCGAGAACAGCATATCAGGAGAGAAAAGGCTACTAGCAATGTCTGCACTGCCCAGGCCTTGCTGGCTAACATGGCCGCGTTTTACGCAGTCTATCATGGACCTGAAGGTCTGAAGCGGATCGCCGAGAGATGCAACCTCGCTGCAAGGGTGGTGTGGGCAGCCGCCACACGCTATGGCTATGAATCGCAGGAGCCAGTCTTTGATAGAGTCACTATCGATTGCCCGGGTGTGGCCGAGAAGCTCTACCGGTTTGCAAGAGATGCAGGAATTTATGTCAGGCCAGTAGGCGAGGATAAGGTCACTCTCAGCATGGATGAGACTGTGACGGAGGAGGATTTGAGCAGGATCGTCCAGATTCTCGACGGATTCCGCTTCCACCTAGTCAAGGCATCAACGAACTCCGGAGAGGACTACCCCTCTCTTGTAAAGAGTTTGCTTCAAGAGCAGGTGGTGAAGAGTGCAAACATCCCTGAGCCGCTTAGAAGAACATCGCCTTATCTCACCCACCCTGTCTTCAACAGCCACCATTCTGAGACTGAGATTCTCCGCTATATCCACCACCTTCAGTCCAAGGATCTTTCCCTGGTACATTCCATGATCCCTCTCGGCTCGTGCACAATGAAGCTCAACGGAAGTGCGGAAATGTCACTCATCACACTGCCAGGCTTTGCCAACGTTCATCCGGGACGTCTCAAGCAGAACATCAAGGCGCAGCCGATCTACACCATCATCTACGAGCTCGAGCAGCAGCTCAAGAGCATCACCGGTATGGATGGCGTAAGCTTGCAGCCAAATTCAGGCGCTCAAGGCGAGTATGCAGGCTTGCGGATCATCCGTAGCTACCTCGACTCTCAGCGCGGCCCCGAAGATCCTGTCCGTGATATCTGCTTGATTCCTGTTTCCGCTCACGGGACAAACCCGGCCTCAGCAGCCATGGCGGGCATGCGCGTTGTCCCTATCAAATGCGACACCAAGACCGGCAACTTGGACCTGGAAGACCTCCGGGCCAAGTGTGACCAGCATTCCAAACAGATCGGCGCCATTATGATCACTTACCCCAGCACCTTCGGTGTCTTCGAGCCCCAAATCAAGGAGGTTTGCAATATCATTCACTCCCATGGCGGTCAGGTGTACATGGACGGCGCCAACATGAACGCCCAGATCGGCCTTTGCAGTCCGGGTGAGATTGGCGCTGATGTGTGCCATCTCAATCTGCACAAGACCTTCTGCATCCCCCACGGCGGTGGCGGCCCTGGCGTTGGCCCCGTTTGTGTGAAGGAGCATCTCGGTCCTCACCTTCCCGTCACGACACTTCACAACCCGCCTAACCATCTCACAACGCAAGTGACCAGTGCGCCATTCGGCAGCGCTGGTATTCTCCCTATCAGCTGGTCATACATTGCTCTCATGGGTGCCTCGGGTCTGAAGAAGGCTACTCAGGTTGGCCTCCTCAACGCCAACTATCTTCTGGCCAAGCTTAAACCTCACTACTCGATTCTGTACACCAACGAGCACGGGAGATGCGCCCACGAGTTTATTCTTGACGTCAGACCCTTCCAGGCCACTGCCGGCGTCGAGGCCATCGACATCGCCAAGCGTCTACAGGATTATGGTTTCCACGCTCCCACCATGAGCTGGCCGGTGGCCAACACGCTCATGATTGAGCCCACCGAGTCCGAGTCCAAGGAGGAGCTTGACCGGTTTGTCGATGCTCTTGTTAGCATCCGCGAGGAGATCCGTGAGATCGAGGAGGGTAAGGCCCCGCGTGAGGGCAACGTCTTGAAGATGGCGCCCCACCCCATGGTGGATATTATTGGCGGCGATGGTGAGGAGGGAAGCAAGTGGGACAGGCCTTATAGCCGTACCAAGGCTGCCTACCCCCTCCCCTGGCTCAGAGAGAAGAAGTTCTGGCCTAGTGTGGCGAGGATTAACGACAGTAAGAAGCCCCCTTTTCCTATACCAGTATCATTCTGCGTGTACTAACACTGTTGTTTCCTCACAGCTTACGGCGACACCAACCTTTTCTGCACCTGCCCTCCCGTAGAGGACACCACGGGCGGTAATCTGTCTTCTGTTCAGACTTCTCAATAGACAAATGGGTTAGACAGTGCCGATAGAATTTTCTTTGTTAAGACGGCGTTCACGTGTTTTGATCAGGTCGAGGGACAATGGCGGTGGGGTAAAGGGAGAGAGGGGGGGAGTTCAACAACTAATCTCCCCAAACAACGAAAGGAAAGAGGGTTCAACATATCGGTCATGGCTCTTAGAGATATATATATAGATATCTAGACCGAGCCGGGGCACAAACGGGAGTTTTGGAGGGACGGAAGCATTATATTTTGCTTTTCAACATGCATGCATTCTAGATACCTTACAGATTCTTACACACGTCAATCAGGTGGTGGCTCTTAGGGAGGAGGAAAGGCGTTTTTCAACAAAGACGGGGTGGTTTGTCAAAATAAAACTTTGGGCTTGTTTGTTTTCACTTTGGTTGCTGTTCTCTGAAGCGAGGAGTTGGTATTTTTTCTTTCTTTTCTTTGTCGTGATTTCGGGTACTTCATCATGTCTTGATAGGTGGACGGGGGTGGGGGAAAGATAAATGGCAGGGTTCAACACCATTATTACCTTGCAACTTGCCAACCAACATCAGGTTTAACACATAGGGCAGTCTCGGATGACAAGCAATGGATTAGCAAAATAGTAGAGGGTTGTTTTGCGATCGATAAAAACGACTTCCCGAAATGGTTCCCTTTTATTTTTGACCTCCATGAAAATGACCGCTCCAAGTATGCACTCACACCCGTCCGTCTATCTATCTACAACCTTCATGGATATCTTGAATTCATATACAACACATCAAATAACCTCTAATCAGGCCTCAAAAACCAGCACCACGGAATCATCACCGGCTGTCACAACTCTCTCCCCATCAGCGCCCTGCACGAAACCCAAAATACCGCCACCTTCGCCGCCGCCCCTGTGGCCCTTCCATTCCTTGATCAGACCGGCCGTCTGCCCCGAGGCAACGGCCTCCTGGGTAGCGGTCGCGCCGCGCAAGTCCCACCGTCTAACCACGCCGTCCAAACCGCACGACGTCAGGAGCCAGCCGGCAGTCGCGCCAGTGGCAGCCCGGACAAAGTCTACCTTGACAACAGACTCCCCCTCGTGAGCACCGCGGATGTGTTTCCTCACTGCGAACGACCTCGCGGCATCAAAGATGGCTATGCTGCCGTCTACTGAGCCGGCGGCAAGCAGCGGCTGTTGCGGGGAGAAGGACAGGGACTCGACGCTGTCTGACTGTACGTTCAAGGCGGCGAGGACCACGCCGGCGCCGGCGGAAGGATCGCTTTGCGCGCTGGAGGAGTGAGAGGAGGGAGCGGCTCTCCGGCCGGCGGGGCCTCGTTGGACGGGTACAGCGCGTTGTGTGGTTTGTCGCTGCGAAGCAGGTTGAGCGGAGAGGCGCGGGAGACCGACAACCCTGATGGCGCCCTGCGCACCACCCACGGCTACGAGCCCGCCTGATGGGGAGATGGCGACAGAGTAAAGACCGCCTTCGACGAAGAAGCGCTGATCCGCGTCCGCGAGGGAGACGACTGTTTGACCGTTGTCGGTGACGAGGTTCTTGGCAGCCGCTTCGCCAAAGACGTCAAACACGTGTAGGGAGCTGTCCTCGCTGACGGTGGCAAGGAGGAGGCCATCAGATGACCAGGTGCCTGCTGTGCAAGGGCCGGTGTGGAGGAAGTAGGACTGGACGATTTGGATGGGGTTGGATGAATCGGAGGCTGGATCGATAGTGAAGACCCAGACGGAGCCGTCGGATGCGCCCAGAGCGATGGTGTTCGGGTGGGTGGCTGATGGGCAGGGCGATACCCAGTTGACTTCTTCCGTTTCTTGTGACTCGCCAATGAATTGAAACTGAGCACCTGTCCCGGTGCTGGAAACTCCTACAGCGTAGGCGCGCAACCGTCCGTCCATGCCACCGCTGACCAGGAAGTCACCGCGCGGGAGTGTGAATGTGAGCGCATTGATGCTGTCTGTGTGGCCATCAATGGCGAATATCGGCTGGAGTTCTGTCGGTTGCCATGCACCGGCCGAGCTAGGGTCTGAGTTGTAACTTGGTGGGAGGACTGGCTTTGATGAGGCGACAGAAATGTCAAAAACGTAGCCTTTGCCGGGAGCATCGTCGGCGTCGCCCTCGGAACCACCTGTCGCAATCAGGTTTGGATATACTGGGTGCTGAGCAATTGCAAAGACTGAGTCCTTGTGCTGGTCAAAGTAGGCGATACCATCGTTCTCCAATACCAACTCCTCTCCCTGACCCTCGTCGTCTGAGTCCATGGGGATATCACCGTCACCGTCCATCTCCTCGACAACTTCCTGCACGTCGTCCTCGCCAATCATCTCGGGCTCCGAGTCGTCATCGTCGGCGGGGTTTTGGTAGGGTTTTGAGGAAGACATTTTGTTGGCTGGTAGCAATGTGCTGAGGAGTATTTCGCGGAATTAGTTGAACGGACTTGGTAACCGTCTCGATGATGACGATGGTTGAAATGGATGGTGGGGTAAATATTTACCACAACTTTTTTTCTAGCACACTGCCTGCTTGATAAGCAGTCTGCTTATCGATCAATGGCGGGGTTCGAATTGATTCTCACTTTACTCCACAAAAGTCAGTGTGAGTGGGTAATCTTCGGTGGCAGCAAAATCCACTTTCAACATCAACAATGTTGGCCGTTACTTTACCCTAACCCTGTTCTGAGCGAAAAGTCGAGGACCACGATGGTTCAAATCTGGCGTTTGCAAATTGCAGACCGTTTTTCACCGACATAGAGATACTTTTACTGATTAGTGGACACATACAGAGAATGTCACGGAGACTTGACATCTGCTGTTCGCTTGTAAAGCAGCGAAGAGGAGAAAAAAAATGGAAAAAAAAATTGACAAGAGTGATGCTGTAGCCCGGAATTGGACCGGGTCAGTGCTATACTGGAGAGACTCCGCCTGACTTGAAACTTATGACGTCTGGGCGCTCTAGGTCGACCCCGAGAACCTGTAGGGCCGGAACGTAGTATCTATCCTACGCCAGGAACTGGAGGAAGCGAATGAGGGTTACCTCAGCAATCTCGAAGAAGATGCAACGGCTTTAGCCATGTCGTGGGTGTCAGCCCGGAGGGGAGACTCGAGGAGGCCGTCACCTTACATCAAGATGTCGTACTGCTGGGCCGCTTAACCATGGTAGCTTGATGCCCGCTGCACCAGTTGGCACCTACAAACACTGATCTCTTGCCGAAAGCCTGCTCCTGGATCCAGGTATATATGATAAGGTAAGTGGGGCACAGAGATTGCAGGCTTCAAAGGTACAATGTCCCTTCCTTCCTTCCAAGTTGAGCTGGAGACACTGGAGCGTTCGATGGCAGTGTGACCCAAATCTTTCCACATTTTGGTTGTTTTGATAATTTATCGCGATGTTAGAATCCTCGGCTCCAACAACCAACCTCGCTAGCTTTCTCGTTCTTCAGCCCTTTCCCCTAATGTTATGATCACCGCCCAGATCTGTGTTTTGAAAACTTCAACCGACCCCATTGTTCGATAATTCAAGTCGCGTCATTTAAAGTTATCCAGTATGCCGAAACTCTCACATCTCGCCAAAAAGGCAATAAAACGCGCCATCTGCTTCGCTGACTCAGATCCGGAGCCAGAGGATGGACAAAAGAGGCTTAAAGTCCTGCACGTCACTAATGGCAGTATCAGCTCTGACAAAGTAACCGGCACCGGCAGCAGTGTCAGCTCTTACGAGGCCATCGGTTCCAACAGCAAAGAGACGATCAAGCATGCGACAACCGCCGATTCTGCCGAGAGGCATGCCAAGGACAGAGAGGGAGGAGGCACTGGTCGTGTCACAAAAGTCCGAGGGCGCATCGCAACAGTCAATGGCAACAGCGGTTTGTCCGAGCCAGCTAAGAAGCCTGACATACTCAACGACTCGAATGAGATAATGAATGCCAATGTCGAAAGCCCGATTCCGAAACCGGGGCAGCACCAGGATCAGAGCACTCAACCACAGGGAGTGGGCCACGGCCATGGGGTCAGTCAACAGGGACTGCCTTCAAAAAGGGGTAATCAACAAAACGGGGTTAATCAACAAAGCGGGGATAGTCAACAAAAAGGGGGCCACGACCAACAGGGACAGCACTCACAAGGAATTCAACATCAGGGGCCGCGGCAGATAAGGAAGGGGTCTCAGCAAATCCTGACAAACCTGTCGAAGACCAGCTTTATTGATGCCAAGGATCTGCACTCTAAAACTCTTGTGGAATATCGGCAATTCCAAGGTCTGGTTTTCATCGAAAAAAACAGGACTCTGGCAATCCGTGACGCCGCCCGGGCCTGTAAAACCCTTGTCCATCATAACGAGATCACGATGTTCACAGATGGGTCAGCGCTGCCGAACAAGAACCCCAAGGACATACCAATGGAGGGTGGGTGCGCGATCGTTCATCGGGATTGGTACCGAGGCGCATGGTAAGCACACATCCTTAATCAGCCTCTATCTGTATAATCAAAAAACAGATCAAACTTGGGATCAAGAGCATGTGATATCTAACGGTAACAGGGATGTTTGCGACTGGTTTGTTTCGAAAATATACAACAGTCAACACGCAGAGCTGTTGGCTATTTGTGAAGCGCTCAATATCGTCAAGGAAAAGCAAAAGGGCAGACGCAAAGGTGGTCACCCTCCACTTCGCGTGCTTCGATTGTTTAGCGATTCGGTCAATGCTCTGGAGTACGTGCAGAAGGGGCAGGACTTGGCCAACACGGACTTTCATATGGCGGCGCTACAGCCAATAGTCGGCGAGATAATTCACTTGTCGCACCGTCTAAAGGAGCTTGGCTGTAGCATCGAGTTGCGTTGGGTCCCCGGGCATCGCCACCAAGTTCAGCCTCACAAAAAAGCGGATGTGGCGTCCCGGCACGCGGCCAAGTCCGGCAGCTCGAGATAGAATTTCGGGGCTGGCCCGGGGATTGCCGCTCCTGAGCTGTACTCAAAGCGTTGGCGAGCGGTCCAGGAGGAAGTGTTGGCGGTCGCTCGGAGGCATCCCGAGTTTGACCGCCATGGCTATTCATACTTCCAAAAAAGACCTAGTTGTTCAAAGTAAAATGGGATAACTAGGTCTTTGAAGGTAAGGTACGTCCATGTCTTTAATTCTGGTTGACTTGATAAGAAGGCTAACAACAAGATGTATACTTAGAACTTACAGGCCTTGTCTGAGTTTGGGAAAGCTTGGATCGTAATATGGGATGGCTATTTTGCAAAGTTACTGGCTGGATGGAAGTTGAAGAAGTTGTTCGAAATTTGTAGGAGAGTTGAAGTTCTGTTGGAATGATGGTAAGAGCTCTTGGTTTGTTGGAATATAAGGTCAAGGAAGAGATCAGCATATTCAAAACTATTTCCTACTCCAAATCTCGACGTCTTACACCCACAGAGGCACGTGACATACATAGGCACTAGACACCAGGCGCACCGCACATACACCCTGTATACACCCTGTACGCATAGGGTGCGCATATTTACTAATACCTACTAATATTACTATACCTTATTAAAGAGGCAGCTATTGTAACTCTAACCGAAGGTTCTTAAAACAACTACCCTAAAGAATTAAAAACCTTCCTTCTGTCTTTAAAGATTATAATAAAATATCACCTTCTCTTTAATACTGGCATATCCTTATAAGTATACCACTATCTCCTCTACCCTTTAAATTTCTTTAAGTTTAATAGTATTGTAAGATTCTATACTTCTGCAGGACTTACCTAACGTTATAGTCTACTTTATACAATTCCTTAAAAGGACTAGTAATTTAAAAACTTCTAAAAGAAACTCCTTATTTAATTTTTACTTTTTACTATAAATTACATCCTATATATAATATAATTATTATATTTTTATTTTTATTTTTCTTTTTTATATATAAATATATTTAATAATTTTCTTAACTTTAATTTCTTATAATAAATCTAACCTTAAAAAATACCTTTATATCCTCTTTTATAAAGGAAGCTTTTATTAAACCTCTTATTTATATACTTTTTATATTAATTATAAAAATTTATATAAAAGACTTCCTTTAAAACTTTCTTTAGAATTTCTTTTAAAATCTTTTTTAAAACCTTTTTCGGAACTTCTTTTAAAAACTTCTTTTAAAAACCTCCTTTAAAACCTTTTTTAAAACCTCTTTTAAAATCTTTTTTAAAACTTCCTTTAAAATCTTTTTTAAAACCTTCTTTAAAACCTCCTCTAGAACTTCTTCTAGAACCTCTTTGGAAGCCTTTTTAGGAACTTCTTTAGAAACTTCCCTTAGGAACTTCCTTTAAAAGCCTCCTCAAAAGCCTCTACATAAACTTTCTACTAAAAGGTTATAATAAATAGTATCTTATCTTTTCTCCCTATATAAAGGGCTATCGAATTAAAATAACTTACCTTTTTATTTACTTATTAATAAACTTTAGTATATAATTTATTTCTATTAATATAATAAATATTATAAAAAGTTGAAGAATTAAAAAAGTAATAGAAATAAATAATCTAATTTAATAAATACTTTAGAATAAATTTACATTAAATCTTTTAAAATATAACCTTTATTTAATTTAAAAATAATTAAGGTTAAATAATAAAAGGAAATATAACTAAAAGTTTTAAATATAAATAGTATATAATACTAAATTGTAAAAAAATATAGGAAAAATTATTAACTAATAGTAAATTTAAAAAGACATTTAAAATATTATTATTTATATCTCTCTAAGAAGTAGAGCTTTTAAAAAAAAATTTCTTTTACAACGCCACACCCGGCGTTAGTTCTCTTTACAGTTAATCTAGTATACCACTTAAACTGCCTAGGACTACCGTTATAGTCATGTAACTATTATATGCTTATTACGTACTTATTATATAGCTAAATCTTTTACCGTCGAGTTTAATAATAAGCTTATATAATGACATTATAGCCAAACCTTCTAAATACCTCCTTTACTACTGAATTGCTTATAACTATACTGATAACTTCTTTACTAACCTACATTAAGGCTAAGCACTAGCGCCTATATAAAGTTAAAAAGGATCCTATCTACTTTTCTTCTTCCTTTTCTATATTACTTACTATATTACTTTCCTACATTACCTACTATATTCCTTTTTTACATTACCTACTATATTAAGATTTAATCGATTATAATATTAAGTATAGGTCTATTCTATATAACTTAATAATTAAAAAATAGCACTAATATAATAGTAATATATAATCTACTATACCGAAAGTCTATAAGTATAAGATCCTAAGGCTAAATTACTATAAGTACCTTAAATTAGCTAACGTAATAATGGCCGTATTAAAGAAAGATAGTAAGAAGTAGAAGAATATAAACGTTGCCTATACTTAAATATATACTATATATACTATTATTACTTTATTTATTGACTAATATATTAGACTCTATTAATTTGGATAAGATATGATCGATTTTAATATAGACTAGTAGATTAAAGAAGATAATATAGAGACTTAAGATAAAGCCTTTAAATAGAAAGATAAAGTAGAAGGATAGTTAGTAAAGTTAATATCGATTGCAGGTATAATAGTAAAGGCTAAAACGCTTTAATAGGTAGCTAGTTTAATAGTATATTAAATAACTTGAAGAGACTGTTTACTATTATATTGATCGTAAATATCTATATATCATATCTTATATATATACCACTGAACCTTAAGTATTATTATTTATATAATATATTTAATACTTAAAAAGTAGATCTATAGATAAGATAAGGTTAATAGATTAAATAAGAAGTTCTGAATTTAATTGCAAAGCTCTACCTTTATTAACTTATACACTTAAACTAGAAGCCTTTTACTTACCTTACTTATCTTACCTTCAGTATAAATCCTATACTTACTTAAATAAAAAGTTTATAAGCCATAAAGGTCTTTAAAATTTATTACCTTTTTACTATACTTTTTAATACTACTTTAATATTAAGTATTAAATAATAATTACAATTATAATGTTATTTACCCTATTATTATAAATAGCTTTAATTATTATATTGTAATTTATTTATTTAGTAATTAAAAAGTTACTATATCTTTTAATTTACTGACCTTAAAATCTATTACCGCTATTTAAAATTACTATACTATTAATTTAAGTAATAATTTTATAAAAATATTAAAAATATAAAAAGGTTAATATACTTTTAATAATTATAATAACCTTAACCTTACTATCGACTTTATTTTATAAGTACGTTTATAAATTTATAAATATTTACAATTTTCTCTCTATTAATAATTGTTAATAATTATAAAATCTTTTTTATTTTATTTTACTATATAGTAATCTTTAATAATTATATAGGTTTTTAATTTTTAATAATTACCAATAGCTGTTAACTTCTTCTTTATTTATAACCTTATTACCGTTTTTCCCTTTTAAATCTAAAAATAGCTTTTAATAATCTTTAATAATTAAAAGCAACCTTTTATTATAAAAAAAGTAAATTTCGTATTTCTAAATAATCTTTAATAAATAAATAAATAAAAGATCTCTATTCTATTAGTTTTCGTTAATTTTATATTATCGAGTTTTTCTTTTATTTTATTATATTATATTTATTTAATAATTTATAAAGATATAGTTATATTAAATTTATTTAACTTTAAACTATTTAAATTATTAACTTTACTTTTTTAATTTATACTTCTTTTAAATATAATAATCGGTTAATTAACTAACTTTTAAAAAATATTTAACTTTATTTAATAAAAATAAAATAATAAATATAAATAAACCTTATAAAACCTCTATTAAAATAAAAGTAAAGCCTTTTTTAACATTATCAGGAAATTATTTAATTTAATTAACCTTTACCGTTATTGTAACTTAATAATTATAGGTTATGAATTTTTTAAAGAAGAAATTACTAATAAAAACTATATTAAAGAGTAAAATTAATTTAATAATAATAGAATTAAAGATAATTATATATATTAAGTTTTATTAAACTTTAATATAGTACTTAAATTACCGAGTCGATTTAATAAGAATATTAAAACTATTAATTCTTTAACAAAAAAATCAATTATTATATTAATAACCTTTTTAATAAAACAATTAACTAAATTATTTAATTAATAAATTTAAATAATAAATTTAAGTTTTCTATCAGTTAATACTTTCATAGTTAATTTAAGTTTATAGTAACTTTTAAAGTTATAATAATTTAAATATTTAAAATATAAAAGAAGCTTAAAAGAAATATTTTAAATATTTAAAGAATAGTAACTGATTATAATACTACTATTTATTTTTATATATTTAAAATTAAAAATTATACTATAGTTAAACTTTAAGGTAATATCGATAAAGTATATAAATACTTCAATAGGATTATTAATAAATTAAACTCCGAAATTATATAATTTAACTTTAGAGTAAACTTTTATATTAAAAAGTGTTAAGATAGGTATCTTACAGGCCTATAGGTATAGACCTATATAGAGAACAGTATAGAATACTAAAAGCGAAGAGGGTTTTGTCTGCAGTATACAACAGTGGCTAGGCACTAAAGGAAGGTGGATTATAGAGGCAATACCCCTTATTTTAGTAAATTAGGACTTTAGAACGTTTATACTATAGTAGAAAACTACCTTTTAGTAAGCTTAAGTAATAATTAACTTAATTAATAAGCTAAATTATAATACTTAAGCTTTAAAGCTTTATAATAAAGGTATTAAACTTAACGTTATATTTAACTACTTTTAATAAACTATCAAATTTAATAGTATAATAAGCTTTATAGAGTTTATTTTAAAGGATAGCTTAAATAGAGGTATATTAAGTTTGTAATTACTAGAAAAGGATCGTTAAGAAGTCTTTAGCCTTAATAGTAAATAGTAGGCTTACTTATAGGGTATTTTAAATAGTAAAAAGAAGGAAGGCTTTTAAGTTATCATTTAATAAATTAGTAACTAACTTAGGCTTATTTATAAACTTAAAAAGGCTTAAAACCTTTATTTAAATAGTAAAGGCTTAATATTAAAAGCGCTAGTTTTTAAAATCTAAAAGCTTTTATTCTTTAATAAAGTAAAGGACCTATTTATTAAGATTTTTATTAAAAGTATAGTAGTCTTTTAAGCAGTTTAATTTAAAGAGGGTACTATAATAAGTATAGTAATAAAGGCCAATAGACTTATATAAATTAAAGTAACTGAAGATAAAGATAGTATAGATAAGTTTATAGAAGGTTTAAAAGAAGGTTTAGAAGGGCTTAAAGTAATATATTTTAATAAAAGGTAAATGTTAAAATTGTCAATATAGGTATTAATTCGGTTAATTTTAACATTTAAAGTTTTAATTTAATTAATAAGACCTACTATAATAGCCTTAATCCTATTATTAAAGGTAACTATAAAGTTATTTTATAGTTATTAAAAGTACTAAGTAAAGTTAAGGCCTTTAAAAAGGTTAGAAGTCGATAAAAGACTAAAGGTTTTTAAAGCTTTAAGGCTTATAAAGGGGTTATATATATCTTTATTTTCTATAGTAAAGGAGGTTAAAGGCTTAAAAGGAAAGTAAAAGCATTATTAAAAGTACTAGAATGCTATTTTTTAGGTCTTTAATTCTTAAAAGGAAAGTAAAAGTACTGTTAGAAATATTAGAACGTTGTTTTTTAAGTCTTTAGTAATTTAAAATAAATAGGATTTATAGGATAAGTATTATTATAAAGGCTGTAAAATAAAGAAATTTATTTAGATAATATAAGCCTAAGCTTATAATTTATTAAAATAGGTATTTTATAGGCCTATAAATATAGACCTATATAGGAAATGGTATAGAATATTAAAAGTAAAGAGAGTTTTATTTATAGTATATAATAGTAGCTAGGTATTAAAGGAAGGTAGATTATAAAGGCAATATCCTATAATATATAGAAGGTAAATACTATAATATAGACTTATAAAGTACTATAAGATATAGTAAATTAATATATTGAATTAACTTATTAACTAGGAAAATATTATAGTAAATAATTATAAAGGATAAAACCTATTATAGGTCTTTAGCCTTATATTACTTTTTAAACTTTTCTTTATTTTAAAGCTTAAATGTCTATTAAGTCTATTAACTATAGAGCTTAAATGCCTGTTAAGTTTATTAACTATAAGGCTTAAATATCTATTAAGTCTATTAGTTATAAACTTAATTAGTTAGCTAAGTCTAACTATTAAGTACGTTAACTAAAAGCTATTTATAAGGTATAGGGTATTAATATTTTACTATTATAATATACTAACTGTCCGGGGCTTCGGGCTGCTTTAGGGGTCCGAAGACTACTGCAATTGCTATAGTAGAGTGTTAGTAAGCGCTGTGATTTTAAGCTATTGGTTATTATTAGCCCTGTAGGTTATAGGCCAAAATACACTGTAAAGTCCATAACTAAGTGCTATATTTTAATAAAAAGTATATTACTATAAACTTTAAAATAGTTAATTATAAGTATATATTTAGTTATTTAAAAAATATTTAATAATAATAAATAGTTTTAAAGACTAATATTAATAACTTTTAAAATTAAGTAAATAAAATTAAAGTTATTAATATAGAGTAGATTAATATTACTATTTAAATTATTAATTTAATTACTATTATATTAACGGAAAATGCTATATATATAGGCGATTTTAATAAAAAATATATTTATTAGATTGTAAAGTAAGATAAGATAATAAAGGGATTAGAAAATATATATAAAAATATTATTAATTTATAAAAAAAAAAGTTAATTTTATAAAGTTTAACTTAATCTTATAAAGTAAAAATTCACTATATTGTATTATATTTCGTCTTTCTAAAAAGTAGAGCTTCTAAAAAAAAAAAATTTCTTTTATAACGCTATACCTGGCGTTAGTTCTCTTTACAATTAATCTAGTATACCACTTAAACTGCCTGGGGCTACCGTTATAGTTATATAACTATTATATACTTATTATATACTTATTATATAGCTAAATCTTCTACTGTTGAGTTTAATAATAAGCTTATATAATAACATTGTAGTTAAACCTTTTAAATACCTCCTTTATTATTGAATTGCTTATAACTATACTGATAACTCCTTTACTAGTCTATACTAAGGTTAAATACTAGTACCTATATAAAGTTAAAAAGGATCCTATTTACTTTTCTTTCTCTTTTATATTACTTACTCTATTACTTTCCTATATTACCTACTATATTACTTTCCTATATTACTTACTATATTAAGACTTAATCGATTGTAATATTAAGTATAGGTCTGTCCTATATAATTTAATAATTGAAAGATAGTATTAATATAATAGTAGTATATAATTATACCGAAAGCCTATAAATATAAGATCTTAAGATTAGATTATTATAAATACTTTGAATTGGCCGATATAATAATGGCTATACTAAAGAAAGACAGTAAAAAGTAGAAAAATATAAGCGTTGCTTATATTCGAATATATACTATATATACCATTACTACTTTATTTATTAACCAATATACTAGACTCTATTAATTTAGATAGGATTTAATCGATTTTAATATAGACTAGTAGATTAAAGAAGATAATATAGAGACTTAAGATAAAGCCTTTAAATAGAAGGATAAGGTAGAAGGATGGTTAGCGAAGTTAATATCGATTGCAAGTATAATAGTGAAGGCTAAGACGCTTTAATAAGTAGCTAGTTTAATAATATACTAAATAATTTAAAGATACTGTTTACTATTATATTAATCGTAAGCATCTGTGTATTACGTCTTATATATATACTACCGAACCTTAAGCTATATTGTATTATTAAGTTTAGCTTAAATTAAGAATTTAATTATTTATTAATTAATAATAATAATTTATTTATTCTTTATAAAAATATATTAAATACTTTTAATAACTTTAATAATAATAATAATAAATTAAATAATAAAAATAATATCTATTATTTTTTAAAAGATCCTTTTAAGCTTTTAAAATAAAGTAAAGATTTGGATAATCGTAATTATGGTTATTATGATATAGAAATTACTAATTTTATAATTATTAATTTCCTTAATAATATTAAAATAAAATAAAAAATACAAGCCTATTTTAACTTAATTATAAAAACCTTAATAATATAGGTATAGTATTAAAAAGTAAGACAGTTATTTTTATAAATATCTTTTATTTTATTAATTATAAATTTTTTTTTAAAGAAAAAGGAGATTTATAAATTTATTAAATAGTAAATTGTTTCTTTTTTTTTAATAAATTTTAACAAATATAATAGTATTTTAATAGAATAATAAAATATTTAATATTACCAACGCCGGGTGTAACGTTGTAAAAGAATTCTTTTTTTAGAAGCTCTACTTCTCAGAAAGACAAAATATTTAATATTTTATATAAGGATATATATTAAAAGAGACTATAAGTTATATTAATAGTATTAAAAATATAATTTACGTTTAATTTAATTACTATTATTAAATTATTTTATACTGAATCTTTTATCTTTAAAGATATTATCTATAATAAATAGGCTTTATTTTAATTTATTTAAAAATATTATATTATATTTAAATTATCAGTACTATTTTTAATAATAATATTAATTAATTTAAAGTTATAATATTGATTTAGTTTTTAATTTATATTTAGATTAAATAGTATTTATTTGCTTTATTATATTATAAAGAATTAAATAATTATATATTCAAAGTTAAAGATATAAAAGCAATATTATGAATTATAGCCTTTAACTGTTATCTTTATATTATTATAAAGAAATATTTTAATAATATTCCTATTTAGTAATCCTATAATGATATATAAAACTTTAATTATTAAATTCTTTTTTTGTATCTTTTTTAATACTTTTTTTATAATAAAAATAAATATCAGAAATTATATAATGATAAAGATAGAAATCTTTATAATAATAAAAAAAAAGTTATTCTTATAACTTTAATCGAAATTAAGTATAAGATTATAATTAAATTTATCTTAAGGTTCAGTGGTATATATATAAGATATAATATATAGATGCTTATAATTAATACAATAGTAAATAGTATCTTTAAGTTATTTAGTATACTATTAAATTAACTACCTATTAAAGCATCTTAGCCTTTACTATTATATTTACAATCGATATTAACTTCACTAACTATCCTTTTACCTTATCTTTCTATTTAAAGGCTTTATCTTAAGTTTCTATATTATCTTTTTTAATTTACCAGTTTATATCGAGATCGATTAAATCCTATTTAAATTAATAGAGTTTAGTATATTGGTTGATAAATAAAGTAGCAATGGTATATATAATATACGTTTAAGTATAGGCAATGTTTATATTCTTTTACTTTTTACTATCTTTCTTTAGTATAGCCATTATTATATCGGCTAATTTAAGATACTTATAGTAATTTAGCCTTAGAATTTTATATTTATAGGCTTTTAGTATAATTGTATACTACTATTATATTAATACTATCTTTTAGTTGTTAAATTATATAGGATAAACTTATATTTAATACTATAATCGATTAAGTCTTAATATAGTAGGTAATATAGGAAAAGAATATAATAGGTAATATAAGAAAGTAATATAGTAGGTAATATAGAAGAAGAAGAAAAAAAGTAGTAAATAGGATCCTTTTTAACCTTATATAGACGTTAGTGCTTAGCCTTAGTATAGGCTGGCGAAGGAGTTATCGGCGTAGTTATAAGTAATTCGGTAGTAAAGGAGGTGTTTAGAAGGTTTGGCTATAATATTATTATATAAGCTTATTATTAAACTTAACGGTAGAAGGTTTAGCTATATAATAAGTATATAACAAGTATATAATAGTTATATAACTATGACGGTAGCCCTAGGCAGTTTAAATAGTATACTAGATTAACTGTAAAGAGAACTAACGCTAGGTATAGCGTTATAAAGAAATTTCTTTTTAAAAGCTCCACTTCTTAAAGAGACAATAATTAAATTTATAATTATAATTATAATTATAATTATAATTATAATTATAATTATAATTATAGTTTTAATAGAATTATAGTTTTAATAGAATTAAGTTAAATTAGAACAATTAAAATAAATAAAATAAAAAAGTTAAATTAAGTTTATTAAGTAAAGGATATTGAAAGTAAAATCAAAATTAACGTTAAAAGTAAATTTAATAATAATTATTATAATACTGAGGTTAAAATATTTTACTTTATTTTTAATATTAATAAGTTTTATATTAAATATGATTAGTAGCTTTTTACTATAAAAAAGACTTTTAATTATTATAAATAATACTATAGTATATTGGAAGTTTATATTAAATTATTTTGTAAATATTTAAAGAATATTGAAAAATATACTTATAGTTATTATTACGATATTTTTAAATTTTATAATATATTATTTAAGTACTTTAAAGTTTATAAGAATATAGTTAAAGGCTTTATTTATTTTACTGTAATTAACTTTAAAATCGATAACCTTTTTTTAATTTATTAAAATACCCTTTGACTTTTAAGTAAATTTAAAATTAAAGAAACGCTATTATTTAATATTAAAGAAAATAATTAAAATCCTAATTTTAATTTTATTTATTTATATATATATCTCTTTAAGAAGTGGAGCTTCTAAAAAAAACATTCTTTTACAACGCTATACCCGGCATTGGTTTTCTTTATAGTTGATTTGGTATGCCACTTAAACTGCTTGGGGTTACCGTTATAGTTATATAGCTATTATATGCTTATTACATGCTTACTATATAGCTGAACCTTCTACCGTCGAGTTTAACAATAAACTTATATAATAATATTATAGCCAAACCTTTTAAACGCCTCCTTTATACTAAATTGCTTATGACTGCGCCGATAACTTCCTTACTAGCCTATATTAAAGCTAGATACTAGCGTTTATATAAGGTTAAAAAGGATCCTATTTACTACTTTTCTTCTTTCTCTTTTATACCTACTATATTACTTTTCTATATTACCTACTACATTCTTGTCACAATCGTTGATGAAGAACTAACGCACGGAGCGCGGGCCGCTCCTAGCCAATCATTATGGACCAATCGGGAGTGGAGCGACGGGCTCACGGTGATCCCGGTGAGCAGGGCGACAGGATCACGGTGAGCGTAGTGAGCCACAGGAAGGAAAGGCGATCCAGATCACCTATAGGGAACGTGATCCAGGTGATCCATGGGTCTATATATACGGAGGAACTAGATAGCTTGTAGATAGTTCCGCAGTATGCAATCACAGCTTGTATCCACGGTATCTTGTGTTTACATTGAGACATCTTGTTGTGCACTGTTTAGCTGCACCGAACCATTATTATCAGAAGTTACCTTCAACTGTGTATCCCTTTCAGAGGTTCTGATCAGGGGTTCGTCACAATTCTTCTCTTACATTACCTACTATATTAAGACTTAATTAACTACTTGCAGTATTAAGTATAGATCTGTCCTATATAACTTAACGACTAAGAGATAGTATTAATATAATAGTAGTATATAATCTACTATACCGAAAGCCTATAAGTATAAGATCCTGAGGTTAGATAATAGCAGTTACTTTAAATTTGCTAACATTATAATAGCTATACCGAAAAAAGATAGTAAAAAGTAAAATAAAAGCCTTTCCTTTATTTAAAAGTTAAATATATATACTTTCGATACTTTATTTTCTAAACAATATATTAAACTTTGTCGATTTAGATAGGATTTAATCGATTTTAAGGCAGACTGGTAGATTAATAATAAACGGAATTGAAATAAAGCATTTGAATAGAAGGATAAGGTAAAAGTATAGTTAGAGATATTAATTATTATTGTAGAAGTAATAGTAAAGGATAAGACAGCCTAATAGGTAGCTAGTTAATGTCTCTTTAAGAAGTGGAGCTTTTAAAAAAAAAATTTCTTTTATAACGCTATATCCGGCATTAGTTCTCTTTACAGTTAATCTAGTATACTACTTAAACTGCCTGGAGCTACCGTTATAGTTACGTAATTATTATATACTTGTTATATACTTATTATATAGCTAAACCTTTTACTGTTGAGTTTAATAATAAGCTTATATAATAATATTATAGCTAAACCTTCTAAATGCCTCCTCTACTATTAAATTACTTATGACTGTACCGATAACTCCTTTACTAGCTTATACTAAGGCTAAGTACTAGCGCCTATATAAGGTTAAAAAGGATCCTATTTACTGCTTTTTTTTACCTTTCCTTTCCTACATTACTTACTATATTCTTCTCTTACATTACCTACTATATTAAGACTTAACTGATTATAGTATTAAGTATAGGTCTGTCTTATATAACTTAATAACTAAAAGATAGTATTGATATAATACTAGTATATAATTATACCGAAAGCCTATAAGTATAGAATCTTAATATAGGATAGTAATAAAGTTAAATTGGCTAATATAATAATGGCTGTACTGAAAAAAGATAGTAAGGAGCGAAATATAGGCTTTACTTACGCTTAGAATTTAGCTATATATAAGCTCGATACTTTATTTATCGAATAATATACCGAACTCTATCGATTTAAATAGGAGTTAATTAAGTTCAATCGAAAATTATAGATTGATAATAATAATACGAGGACTTAGAATAAAGCATTTGTATAAAAGGATAAGGTAGAAGGATAGTTAGTAAAGCTAATATCGATTATAGGTATAATAGTAAAGGCTAAAATGCCTTAATAGGTAGCTAGTTTAATAGTATACTAAATAACTTAAAGATACTGTTTACTATTGTATTGATCGTAAGCATCTGTATGTTATGTTTTGTGTATATACCACTGAACCTTAAGAGGTAGCCAGTTAAATACCTATACTAAATAACCTGAAGATACTGCTGTTATGTTGATTGTAAGCATCTGTGTGTTACGTCTTGTGTATATACCACCGAACCTTAAGTTATTTATATATATTAGTTAAATTTAAAATTAATAATAAAGATTTAAAAATTTACTTTAACCTTAATATAGGTAAAATTATTATTAAGTAAATTATTTTTAATATATTTAAATATATTATTGAAAAGTAAAGAGGTAAAGTTAAAGGTATTAATAGTAAATTACTTTAATTTAATAAATAGGTAAAGTTTTATCTTTATTTTTTAAGATATAACCTTTAAAGAAATCTAACCTTAATAAAGTTTATTAAAGGTAATTAAGTTATTAAAGACTTTATATTTAATTTTTTATTTAATAATAACTTTATAGTCTTATATAATATAAAAATTAATTATAATAATTAAAAAACTTACTTATATTTAATAAAATATTATATTAAATTTACGGTTTATATTACTTTTAAATCCTATTATAAAAAGTTAAAAATAATATAAAAAATTACTTTTATATTTAATTAATAAGCCTTTATTTTTAATAAATATAAGCCTTTTCTTATAGATTATACTTTCAATCTCGATTTAAAGTACTTTACTATTATATCTTCTTTTCTTAATATTTATATATTTAAAGTGATCTTTATTAAAAATAATACTAAAGGTATTTTTATTATTTTTAAATATTATAAAGTCGGAGTTATTAAAGAATATTAAAATAGTAAATACTTTATTATATTTTAAAATAAAGGTTTAAAAGTTTCAACTATTACTGTTAATATTATTAAAGTTACTTTAATTACTATAAAGGAAGGATTATTATTAATAATTACCTTTATAATTATAGTAAATACTATTAATTTTAATATAGTTTAATTTATAACTTAACTATAAGGTCTTTTAATTATAAATACTTAAATTTTAATTACTTTAATAATTAAGGAAATTCTTTATAAATTATTTATTAAAGGAGTAATTAATATTTCAGTATTTATTAAGTTATTTAAACCGTTTAATAATTTGACTTTTAAAATTACTTAAAAAATATTAACTATTATACTTACTTAAAATACCTTTAAAATTAATATTATCCTTTAAATTTTAATTTTAACTTTTAATTTAAACTTAATTTTTTAAACTATATAATTTAAATAAGTAAAAAAGCTTAATTTTAATAATGCCCTTATAACTACCATTAAAAAGATTTCTAATTTAAAAATTAAAATAGATAAAAAGTATATTAAGATTATTATTAAAGAGGAAGTATATATATATATTATTAATAAAGATTTTACTATAAAAGTGATTAAAGTAATTAAAGAAAAGCCTACTTTATAAATAAATAAAGGTTTAATTAATATATTAAAAGAAAATATAATGTAAATACCTTTAATTAAAAGATAGTAGATTTAATATTAAATAAAGGCTCGATCCTTTCTGTTAAATAAAAAAGATAAAGAGGTCTTTAATAATATTTATAAATACCTATACGATTAAAATTAAATAGTATTTTCTATAAGGTCTATATCTTTTATATATTTAATCTTTATTATTTAGAAAATACTATATAATATTATAAAAAGTAAATAATAATTGATTTCTATACTTTAAATTAAATTTCCATTTTTAATAATTATCTTTTTCCTCTACAATCGAATATTATAGTAATTATAAAAGGGAAGAAATTTATTTTAATAATTGATATTACTTTATTTTTCTACCAATTTAGTATATTCTTACCATATTAAAATTAGTTAATATTAATTAATTTAAAAAGTGCAGAGGAACTTAAAATAGTATTAATAAGATATTACATATCTTAATATATATATAGAAGTTTATAAATATACTATTAAAGAAGTATAACTATTATTATAAAGCTTTTATTAATAATATTATAATTTTCTTTAATTTAATTAAAAATTATATTAAATATTTATATATGGTTTTTAAACTTTTCCTTAATAAAAATATCGTACTTTTACTAATTAAGTCATAGTTAGGATACTTTAATATCGAATTCTTTAGCTTTTATATTAATACTTTAAGTTTTATTAATATTTATAATAAAATTACCGCTTTTTATTAATTAGTATTTTTAAAAAACCTTAAAGCTTTTAAATAATATATTAAAAGATTAAGATTTTTAAAGTATTTAATTTTATATTATATTAAATTAATTAAACTTCTATAATAATAAAAGGTTAAATTATTAATTATAGAATATAAATTTAATTAAATTATACTAAATAACCTATAAAAATAAGCTGGTTATTACTTTCGGTTTACGTTTAAACTTACTTACACTAAGCTTAAGTCTTTTTATATTATTTAAAAGGCTATATATAATGATTTTACTATTCTCTTCTATTTCGATACTGCTAACGGCTGCATAGGCTGCTAATAACAAAGACGACGGTGCTCGCCAGAGCCGGCTTCGAAATCCTCCCGCACCACCACGCTCCGTCCTCCTGCCAGCGCACCTTCAACGTCTTCCCGTACCCCGTACTCGTCATCAGCGTAGCCGTTGTCGCCGTCGGCTTCAACTTACACCGCGCCTACTGTCGTAGTATCGTCATCATAGAAGGTTATAGCCGCACCTTTACTATAGGACAGATAACGTAGAGGCTGGCATAGGCCATATATAGGGTAGCGTCAGACAGTATTAGTAACGGTGTATTTGTTTAAAGGTCTATAGGCTTTTAAAGACTGGCTTTAGGCATATATTATCGCCCTTACTTATTATTACTATCTACTTAAGAAGTATATATCAATAGACCTACTATAGTATATAGTTCTTAATCAGAAATAGACTTAACTTAGTATAAATATATAATACTATTACAGTCTCCCTAATACCTTATATATTATAGTAATATATTTTTCGAATAGGAAACTATTAATCTACTATTAATTAACCTGCCTACCTTTTACATTTCCCAGATTATAGCTTTTACCTTTTTAAAATTAAGAAAAATTATTTCCGTCTTATCTTCTCTATATTTACTAGTAAAGGAGCCATCCTTACTATACAGCTTAAGCATAAATAAGCAAGATATATTACTATAGGCCAAACGACAATAGAGCAAATGCTCAATCGGGCTTACTGCATATCCTCCCTCCAACTATTCGCCCTTTAACCATACGCCGTCTAACCATTCAGCCAATTACCATACTTTTTCTCCTTAATAAAGTTATAAAGCAAATATCAATACAATATAAGATTTAAAACAAATACACTAGTTGCTACCTATAATATTTTATATACTAGTTAAAGGTTTCTCCCTACTCCTTCTTAAACCCAATTCTTGCCCCTTATACTAAGTTTTAATCCTAAAAAATCCCACTCTCTTTAATTTTATAAGGCTAAATATATACACCGATATAACATTACTACTTTAATAATACCCTATAACTATAAACATTTATATACCTTCTTATAAGTATAATAACTATACGTAAGCTAGTCTAATGCTTTACTATAGCGACTATCCTAAAAACAAACCACTTATATATAAAGGTAAAGACTGACTTAAAAGAAGGAAGTAAGTCGACATAGTCTTTAAAGAAGGAAGTATATTAATAGTCGAAAACAGCTAGCTTTAAGTATTAAATAGTCATCTATTTAAAAATATCTATTAGTAATTAACCTGTAAATAGGAAACGCTATTATATATAAAGTACAAAATATTATATCATACCCAATAGTGCAGAATAGATAAATGCTCTATATTAAACCTCGTTATAGTTTATAGAATATACAGTAGTATTTTATCATTATAGACATATAAGGTTTGCAAATAGTAGGCGATTAGAATTACCGGTCAGTTTTAAACTAGGAAGTACAGGACTGTCGACAAAATGTTATTATTAACGCTTTTACAGATAGATTGCGTTTTATAGCCACGTACCAACATTCGCGTTGCAAGTTCCCCACCGATCTTACGTAACGTTAGGGCATGGCTCGGCTGTCACTGTGGGTGCGAGTCCAAGCCCAAATAGATCGCCAAGAACTACCCCAGCTCAGCCATCTGGCAGGAAATCCAATTGCCCAACCACCATCGTGCATAAACTTTGCTCGTCAGCGCGGGAGCGCAGGTCCTTTACCCATCTCTGGTTTCCCCAATGTCGAGAGGCTGCTTCTTAGATTTTGTTTACCAAAAGCACAAGGTCTATCATGGACAATTTCCCGCCAACGGCTGAACAAATTGAAGAAGGCGTGAAGGCCTTCATCGACTCCATCGACCCAAATGATGTCTGCAAGTTAGCTTCCCAGCACAATTCGTCCAAGACCTGCCGGATATTTCGAGGTCCTGAGAACGGGAGCTATAACGTCTGTTACTTCGTCGAGTTTGAGGACAGTACCAAGTGGGTTGTGAGGATTCCATTGGAGCCTTACATCTCCAATGTCTGGGACAAAGTCCAGAGCGAAGTCGCTACGGTCCGGTGAGTTGGTCTTGCTATTTGACCTTGCCCTCCAACTGGCTCTAACCAAGCAGTAGCTACCTCCAAACCAAAACCACGATACCCGTACCCTGCATCCACGCCTTCGGCCGCGGTGGGACCGTCGACGAGAAGAACCCCACTGGACATGCCTACATTATCCAGAGCTATATCCCCGGCCAGTCGCTAGATATCTTGGCTTTTAGGTGGATGGGTATGACACAAAAGGAATATTTCTACTCGCAGCTTGTCGACATCTTCGCTCAATTACGCCAGCAAGAATTCCCCTATGCAGGCTCCTTGATGCCAGACCCAGATGGTGGGACGATTCCTCTTGTCGGTCCGTTGCTCTCTATACAACTAAATGAGCTGCAACTACAAAACCGCGAATTATCTATCCAGTCGGCCAGGTTCGCTTCCGCCACCGACTTTGCCTTCCATCAATACCGCCTCCTGGATGAGACTTATAAGCTCCCCGCCTACAAGCTATCTCGAGAGGTTGCGGAGCTCGAGATATTTGGGCTAGAGGACCTGAAGACGAGACTATCTGGCCATATCGACGATTGTCTCCCCTTCGTGCTGACCCATACCGATCTTCGTCCGTCCAATATCATAGTTGACGAGAACCTGCGGATTCAAGGCATAATCGATTGGGAATGGGCAAGTACGGTACCTCGGCAGTTCTTTCTGCCGCCTACATGGCTTGCAGGACTTCCTCCGGACAGGGTGGCAGGAGTGGAATACCAGATCGAGTACCGCTGCTTTCGCGACGCCCTTCAAGCGGATACATCTAAGCCTTATCGTCAGCTTGCTTCTGAATGGGACCGGAAGCTTCCAATGCGGATCGACCTGCCTGTAGCTGTTACGCTCAGACATCATAGTTGTTTCGTCAACACGTATTATCGGGGCATCTTTCCCAAGTTTTACAACGGCCCTTGGGAGGATGAAGTCAACAAGTTCTTCGAGCGTGATGGCAAAGACGGGCAATTCTCCCTTGGCGTTCAACAACGATTGAGGGACTCGGAACGGTACACTCATTATTTGGAGGAGAACGGGCTTGCTCCGAGCCAGCGGTGTAAAGAAAGGCAAGAACCCAGCGAGCCGCCTATTTCCGATTTGGGACGCCCTATTGCTCTTCTAGGCGCTGCTTGTCCTCCTGGAGCAGCTCAAGACTGTCCAACGACACGCTATCAAGGTCCCCTTCCAATTTCTCAAGCTCTCCTTCCCACAACTCAAGCTCCTCTTCCGCCTCCTGTATCTTTTTATTGATCTCTATAATCTTTTCCTGCGCCTTCCTAACCGATTTGTCGATATTGACGGTCTCGCCCCCGCCTCTCCTCTCCCTCGATCGCGAAGCGCTTTGCGACATCATATTCAGGAGATCTGGGTCGACCCTCGCGACGAGATCATTTTGCGTCCTCAGCTCGCCCTTCAACTTCTCGATCGACTCCTTCTTCTCTTTGATCGCCTTCTTCTTCTCCTTGTACGCCGTTATCGCCTCGATCTTAGCGTCGATCTCCGCAATCTCCTTCAGTCTGTCTTCGAGGGTTGTCATTGTGATGTTGTGATGAGGGATGGTTCAGTCTATATATCGTTAGAGCTCGGAACCGTGTCGAGCATATCGCCTTGGTAACTGCCTTCGCGACCAACCCACCAGATCCACCGCATCGAACAAGCACGTCACCAACTTCAGCGCCCGCGCCCGCTGGTCCACTCACATGTAGATACTATGTAAAGTGATCCAAGCTTCCCTCCGACCTGTCATTGTCAACGGCGGTTTCCTCAACGTCACCCACAAATTCCGCCACCTGCGATGTTCCCGCGCCCTCTAAGTCGACACCCTCCGTTCAACTCCCTCATACACCGCAATCTACAGCGGCACGCGCCGAGTCCTAGCTGGGAGAAGCTGACGCCGACTCCAATTACGAGGTGGCGACCTATCCTTAGACTTCTGGTAGCTTCAGCATGCCTAGTGCCCCCTTGACGTGATAGGTGGCCGACACTGAGCGCGGCTACGCGGGAGAGCTTGCCGGACTGCAGTATAGCGTATCTCTCGACTCGCGCGGACTATTCATCGAGGTTTCTGGTTACAACGATAAACTCCCGGTGCTATTAGAGCAGGTGCTGATTACGATACTGGACTTGGATATTCGGGACGATCGGTTCGATATCATCAAGGAGCGGCTCACTCGGGGTTATCGAAATTGGGAACTCCAGCCTCCCTGGCACCAGATTGGCGATTACACAAGCTGGTTGACCTCGGAGCATGATCACGTTGTTGAAGAGCTTGAGGCGGAGCTTCCTGGTATTACAGCCGAAGGCGTCCGCGTATTCAGGAAGGAGTTACTTGCCCAGATGCACATGGAAGTCTATGTCTATGGGAATCTTTACAAGGAGGATGCACTTAAACTAACCGATATAATCGAAACGACGTTGAAGCCGAGGGTTTTGCCACGAGAGCAATGGCCGATCCGACGCTTGCTAATCCTCCCGCCTGGATCTAACTATGTTTGGAAGAAAACATTAAAGGACGCCGCCAATGTAAATCACTGTATTCAATACTAACTACACATTAAAGAGAAAGCAGATCGCGACCTCACCGCCAAAGCGCTGCTCCTCGAGCAGATTGCCTTTAAGCTTTATTTCGATTAGCTTCGGACTAAAGAATAGTTTGGATATATTATTTTCTCAAGTATTCGCCTTAATACGATGGCTTACGGCTTCTATGTCACGATCCAGAGCCAGAAGAATGCTTCATTCTTATAAGGATCGAGGTGTTCTTGGAGATGCTCTATCAAATCATCGTAAGTATGAGTGAGAATGATTTTGAGAACAATAAGCGCAGCTCGGTTGTGAGGCGACTGGAGAAGCCCAAAAGTCTTGATCAAGAGGCTGCGTGGCAGTGGTACCAGATCCAGAGCGAGTATTATGACTTCGAGTTTGGTAAGTTTCATCCCCCCTCATGTCACGTGAGAGCTATAAATCTGACTTCAAATCTAGCACAAAACGATGTCAAACGCATCGAGGCACTCACAAAGGAGGATATGATCCAGTTCTTCGACCAATATATCCACCCGTCCTCTAGGCAACGGGCCAAGCTTGCCATTTACCTTGTCGCTCAAGGAAAGATATCCGAGCTTATCGCGGGCCTTGGGCTGAATGCAGAGGCATCAGCTCAGGCTGCCACTGATCTGCAAGAGCGTCTCAGCGCTGCCGCTGATGACGAGGAAAAGGAGGTTGAGGGTCTCAAGAGCTACCTTCTTCACGACTTGAAGGTTGCGGGAATGATCTATGCACAGAATCACGCCCAACCGCCATCGTCAATCACACCGGCTCTCATCAGGGACGTGCGGGACTTCAAGGCCGGACTCAAAGTCACTGCCGGGGCACGCCGGGCAAAGGATCTCAGCGAGTATGAAGATTTGAACTGACAGGCGGCAATCTGGTGTCCCCAAATGAAGCTCTCTTAGCATTGTACAGGCCTCTGCCATTCAAGAAGCAGGTGTGTTTGCTTACATCAGGGTAGAACTGCCTATACCATAAAGCAACTAATTGCCTCACTTCCCGGATAACTCTAACGATACGAATGCCGCTCCTGACAAGCCTACTAGAATATTGCTCCGCGCACGTAAAGAGCTGTCCTACCACGAGCCCTCTAGGGGCGGAAGAACATCCAAGCCTAAACAAGCCCAGATTACTTCAGTCAAGCCCCCAAAGATCCCACCACGATGCTGTCCGGCCGAGGTCCCGTCGACACTCCTGTTGGCCCTAGCCAACCCGTCTATGTTCGGGCCAGAGGCAGCAGAGCAATTCTCTCCGTTTCTCACGCAACTCTGCCGTCCGCATCTCCAGCTTCTCGCGACACGGATGTCGGCCATTGCCCGTTCAGGCATCACAGAAATTTTCAGCCTCCCGGTCTTCATAGCCTTGATCTGTTCCAACAGCCCCGGTGGCGTCTTCCTCGCTATACCACAATGCCCGGGTATCCCACACCACTTCTCCAAGGGGTAAAAGCGACTGGTCGCTGTGGGTCCAATAGAAAGCACCATACTGGGTATCTATAGCCCGCTGGAACCCGTCTGGGTGCTGACTGTGAGATACGCCGTCAACTTTCCAGAGCGGCCTGCCCGAGAAGAATTCGCGGTTACGTTCGGAGAGGAGCCCGCCTACTTGGGTCGGGGTTGCGGCGGGCCAGTAGTAGCTTTGGCACCTCCTGAAACCCTGTGCGAGGAAACGATAGAGAGCGTAGCGTAAAGTCACGCCGTTATTGCCGTTCACCCGCGGGATGAGCCAGCAGTCGATTTTGCAGTTGGGATCCTTGATCTTCTCCGGTGATTTGGCACAGAACTGAAGCATGAGAAGCCATTCGCCATCAAAGCAGAATATCTGGGGCATTGGTACTTGTCGGCATCGTCAGAACACCTATGCATTATTATTCGAGGCCTTCTAAGAAGCCCGACTTACCCCCGTAACTCCTTGGCCAGCTTTTGCTGCGCATTGCTTAAGCTACTCTGCATCCACTCCTCGGGGCGTATGATGTTCCTCTTCCACTCGCCGATGACAACCGGGACCTTCCGATTCAGGTAGGTGAAGGTATAAGACACATCGACTGTTTCGCTGCTTGATGAATCCAAAAAGGGTTTCGCATGCGATACCTGAAGAATGGCTGGATAGTCCGTCCATGCTGCAAGGACGACGTTTGAAACCTCAGCCTTGAACCAGTCGCTGCAATCCTCCTCTGTTTCAAGTCGCCACGAACGTTTATTGGGGGGAAAGCTAGGTGCGCCCACCGTACGGGATCATCATATATTCTTGGTAACAAGGGACTCTCAAAGTCGGCTACAATGCTTGAGCTATCGCTGGGTACGGCGCGGGAGTGTAGTGCAACCCTCTCGATCGTGGGGTATCCTCTTGTCCACGTCTTGTCTGTCCCTGTCTTATACCCGGTTGTTTTGACGCAGTTGGTGGAATGCTGGGAAAGGAGGTCCCGGACAGTGGTGGCCATGTTTCGAAATGAGGAAGATGATGGGCGAAGCTTTAATCTTGGAATTGATAGTAATGCTGAGATTATACCAGGGCCACAAGATTGCGGGGATGGGGTTGGGCACCATTACGGATAAGCGGTCACCCAATCACGCTCTAGAGCGGCGTAACTTATCGTAAAGGCCTTTAATAGGTAACACAAGAAGCACCAGATAGGTCTGGGAGCTGGAGTCTTAAATGAACGATACGCCGAATTATAATGTAAAACACAACGTACTTAATCTGTATAAGCCATTTACTACTTAGGTAGGAAGCCATCATCAATGAGACACTCTTGATGATCTTGGTAGATCCGCAAGATATGGTCAATATCAGAGTTGACGAAGAAGGCCGAGTTTGCCGGGTTAATAATGTATTCAACGCTCTCTAAGTCCACCACCATTACCCTGAGGCCATTATCCCGAATAAAGTGTAGATTATCCAACTTCAAATCACCGTGACCGACACCACAACGTGCGAGAGCCTCAAATGCATCACGTAGCAGCTTGGCCAGCTGGTCCTTTGGTATTGCGCCTGCCTCGGGTTGGTAGAGCTCGTATCCTCTAATGTCCGAGAGCACCAGCGCAGGCACCGGTTGCTTGCCACAGATGACGAGACCGTAGCAGACAGGAATAACAGTGCCCTGCAACTCCTGTAACCTCGCGTACATACGCGTCTCGTTCTCGAATTCCTTATCCCAACCTTCCTTCCTCTTCTTCAGGATAATGTTTCGCGGGAGGAACCACTCGGGCCACCGTGTCTTCGCCCACGACTGCACCACATGAGGGAGAACGTTAATGACGGTGCCGAGCAGCCCTGCAAATAGGCTGGGCTTGAGGCGCAACCGGAGGACGTGGCTACTGCCGTTGATGGTTGTGCCAGTTGCCAACACGAGGCGCGTCCCCAGCCGGAAGTGTATGTCGGGGAGCCTATGCGGATCCAGGTCCTCAGAGGTGATGAGGCGATCGTTCGAGACGTTTTCGGAGGCAGAGTCGGAAGAGGATATGGGATCGCAATTCATGTCGGAGAGGGCCTGGCTTCCGCCAGAGTTATCCTGGGTGGGTTTCCGACGGATGCCTGGGGGCAGCACATCGCGGATACCTGGGGGGAGGTTGAAGCGGTTGGAGCTCGGCGGCGGGTGGAAGCCAGGGGGCGGGTTCTGATGGCAGCCTGGAGGAAGGCTTATACGGAAGCCCGGGGGCAGGCCGGGGATGGAGTTGGTTGGCGGTGGCGGTAGATCGACAACCTCACCGTCGGACCATATCTCTTCCGCAAATGTCGGATTCTCCTGGCGGGGGAGAGTGGATAGATTCAGTCCGTCGGTCATGTAGCGCGACGCAGGGCGTGCTGGGGTTCAAATGTTCTCGTTAACAGAGACTTAGCCCAAGCCCTGCTTGGCTTTTGCAGAGCGCGGACAGGAGAGAATACCGGGGGTCAAAAAGGTAGGTTCTATTTTTCGAAGGAAAGGGCCCGCCGGGGTGGTTATGACGCGTGTGCCTTAGCAGTGAGAAACGAAAAGTCTCAACTCTCTTTGCCCCACCCCGCCACCCACCCCACATTTCTTCGTCACTAAGTCACGTGCGCACGTGAATTACGCGACCGTGTCCATTGGCCGCGTAGAACCCTAATAAGTTTGTTTCGCGTTTCCGAAAACAATACGTGATTACCTCTCTATATTGTCTCCCTCACAACAAACTCGCCCCCCATGACCTAACCAAGCTTGGAAGCGGGGTTGGGACCAGCGTCTGTAGAGGAGGTTTGTAGCCACGGAAAGCCGGAGGATGGCAGCCTGGAATTCCTTGTAAAGTGGAAAAGTGGGGAGGAGACCTTGGAACCTTTCGAGAACGTGGCGGAGACAGAGGCGCTGGACAGGTATGAGCGCCTTCATGGCCTGGTTGTAGGTATAGTCTGAGGTTTGTCTTGACTATGAATAACTTCTGTTTCATGTTTACTCTTATCGCGTTCAAACATGCTCTTTCTAAATGATAGCGCCTCTGAGCCGACCCGTCCACGATAAGTCGGCCTATTTTCGAGCTATGCGAGGCGAAACTGGCTACGAGAGAAGGTACTGGCAGAAGCACGGCACTCTGGATAGTATGAGGCTGATCCCCTCCGTCGTTTCATCATTCAGGAGTATTATCAGGCGATGGACGGCGGTGCTCTCTAAGCTCACGCGGCTCAAGCAAAGGGGTCCTCGTGTCGATTGTTGTATCTTGGTTGCCGATAGTGTGCTGCAATGTGTAGCGCTGTCTAACCCGCCAGATTCGTACCGCTTCTGTTTATATCGCTGCTTCTAGGAAGCAACCGCCATATGAAGAGCCAACTCCTAGGTCCCTGGCACGCCGAAGACCCTTGCTCTTACGTTTGCGCCGAAGCTTTTCCATTCTTCGTCATAGTACTTGTGCTCTGTGCAATATAGAATCGTAAAAAGTCGATGAATGTTTTAACTGGCTGTAGCGGAGCGTTTTTAGATAGAATTTCTTTTCGGATTTTCATCTTGTCTTTAGAGGATGGCAAGACTGGGACCCCGTGTTGTGAGATTCCACACCTCTATAGAACTCACCCAATATTATAGTCCACTTTGTACAATTCCTTAAAAGGATCCGTAGCTTAGGAGCTCCTAAAGGAAGCTCCTTATCTTATTCTTACCTTTTACTATAAGTCATATCCTATATACGATATAATTATTGTATTCTTATTTTTTTTCTTATTCTTTTTTTCTTTCCTATATATAAGTATATATAGTAACCTTTCTAGCTTTAATTTCCTATAGTAAATCTAACCTTAAAAGATACCTCTATATTCTCCTTTATAAAGGAAGCTTTCGTTAAGCTTTCTATTTATATACTTTCTATATTAACTATAAAAGTCTATATAAAGAACCTTTTTAAAAAGGCTTTTTAAAAATTCCCTTTAGACTTTTTTATAAACCTTCTTATAGAACCTCCTTTAAAGCCTTTTTCAGAACCTCCTTTAGAACCTTCTTTTAAAAACCTCTTTAAAAAACTTCTGTTAAAACCTTCTTTAAAATTTCCTTAAAAAGCCTCCGTTAAAACCTTCTTTAAAACCTTCTTAAAGAGCCTTCTTTAAAACTTCCTTTAAAATCTTTTTTAAAGCCTCCTTTAAAACCTCTTTTAAAACCTCCTTAAGAACTTTCTTTAAAAACTTCTATTAAGAATCTTCTTAAAAACCTTCTACTTAAACTTCCTACTAGAAAGTTATAATATTAATAACCGTAATTAACCAATTAAGTTACTAATATATTTAATTAAGACTAAATACTATTATAGGACCTTATTAATATAACATTAATATACTTTTTATAGCCGCTTCTTACTTTATAGCTATAAAGGACTATTTAAAAGCTTCTCTTTAGCTTTTAAAGATTCTTTCCTTTTATAAATACTTTACAATTTACTTTCTTCTTAAGGTTAGAATTAACAGAAAATAATAAGCTTATTTACTTACTCTTTATATAATAAAGGATCTTTGAACTTTAATTCCTTAATATAAGCTTTATATATATTTTATCCTTAAAGTATATAAATTAGCCTTTCCGATATCCTTAGACAATTCCTATGCCCTTTAAAAGTTAAATAAAAAGCTTAATCCTAAAAGCTTTTAAGGAAACCAATTACCGGCTCTTCCTTTATAAAATAAGGAAGAATTCCTTTTTTTTAATATATAATATTTATTTTAATTAAAATCCCCTTTAAAAAAGCTTTTAAAATCTACTACTTTACTTAAAAATCTGCCAGTCTCTGACTTCTTTTATATCCAAAACCTTCTTTGGCTTTATTAGCAATTTATAATACTTTTTAAAAAGACAGACCCTCTTTATTTATAAAGGCTATAAGGACCTTTTAAATCCTCTTTTCCTTACTAACTAAAGGGTTAATAAGAATAGATTAGGCCGATTTTAAAGAAAAGCCTTAGCATTTAAAAGAAAAGTTAGTAAAAGTAAAATATAAAAAGGTATTAGTAAATAAAAATAAAAATATAAAGGATATAGAAAATAACTTATCTACTTTACTTATAATAATAGCTTTAAAAGACCTTAAATTAAGCCCTATTACCTTTTTATAAAATACTAAAATACCCTTTTATAGAATATTTACTAATTTACTAACTGGCTTAAACCTTATTAAGATCCTTAAGCTTCCTTCTTCTATAAATATAAAAGGTCCTCTCTTTCTTTTAAAAAAGCCTAGTTTACTACCGCTTTTTACCGATAATAACAATATTAAATAACCTTTTAAAAATAGCCATTTTTAATATTATAGAATGCTTAATATTACCGTATTTTAAAAGCTTATCTTAACTGACTAGCTTCTATTAAAGGCTATTATAAGTAATAAATAATAAAGATCTACCCTATATATACTATTAAGCTATTAACTCGATACTATTTACAACGTCCTTACTTAATAGCTATAAAGCTTTACTATCTAACTATTTAATACTAAATTTTATAATAAATCTTTTTAAAACATTAACTAATAATAGCTTAGCTAAACTACTAATAAAGGTTATTATCCCTTTTATATTACTGTTAATTTAACTGATAAGTCGGAAGGATCTAGCTAAATAAGCTTACTTACCTTTAAAAAACAACCTAATTGTCACGGCCCTGGCACGCTCCATTGGTCCATGACCTGCTCCGTACTAAGCCTATTTCGGAAGTGGAGCATTTCGGTGTTTATTTTGCTTGTAAGGCCATAGCCCAAGCAATTCCCTTTCTTCTTTTCTTCTTTAGATTAAAATCCTATAAATTAGCCATTACTTACTTATACCTTACCTTATATAATACACTGCCCTTATATCATTTTAATCTTACCTTCCTTATTTAGAAAGATATTAAATTCTATTAAAATCGATACGTAAAAAGACAAGGTTAGTATAACCTATAGTTAAATAAAGTCCGATACTATATCTTAATTAAATTGATTAATTATAATTAATTTATTAAAATAAGTACTATATCTATAGAACTAACTAAGGCAGCTTAATATACTGATATAGTATATAAGTAGGTTAATTTTAATATAGTTTTATTTAAATAAAATCTTTTTAAGGAAAATAAAGTAGACCGAAAGTCGGTCCTTTATCGATAGTTTAAAGCCTTTACTATACTTTACCTTACTACTGTTTATACTGCTATAGTATATAAAGACAATAATTTCAATCTTAATAATAATAAAAATATTATTATAGTTATTAACGTAGGCTAACTTAGCTTTACCGATAAACTAATTTAGGCATTCTGCTATTAAGTTATAGACCGACTTCTTTAAAAGCATTTCTTTATTTAAGGGTATATCGAATTATATAATAACTTTATATTTAAAATTTATAATATAGTTAAATACTATATCTGTTATTTTAACCTTAAAGGCCTTGGTTTTTCTTATTAGACCCTAAACCTTAAGAACTTTACCCTTACCTTTAAGGACGTTGTCGATTTTCCTTAATTTAAAAAGATATATAAGACTAATTTTAAAGCCTTATTCTATAAAATAAAGATCCGAACCTTTATAACTATTATTTTTAATAAGCAGTTATATAAGCTCTATATTTTAACTACAAAGTTTAATAATAATTAGGACGTTATTTACTACTAAGGCAATCTTCTTTATTAAATTATTTAGGCTTAAGATAAGCTTATATAAAATACTCCTTATTTTAATAAAAAGCAGTAGACTATAATTACTATTATAATCTTTAAACTTAAGAAGAGTCTTTAGAAGTTTTAAAAATAGTTTAATAAAGCTAATATTAAGTTAATTTACTTAAAGAATTCGAATGTTTATATTTAAGCTAAGTTAAAAGAATTATAGGCCGACTTTTATAAGTCTTAAGTTTTATTAAAAGCTTAAAACTATATCTAGGCTAACCTTAATAATATAAGTTCTTTTTATCGATAGCTAAATAAGTATACTATAAAGATCTATAAATATAATAATACAATTGTTTAACTTTAAACTACTATCGTTAATATAATAGTTTTTAATCGAATAAATACCTCCGGCCTTTCCGAGCATTTAATTATATTTTCTATTAAGGTAAATAAAAGTATAAAGATTAACCCTCCTTTTCTATAGTATACTAAGCCTTTAAAGGATACTATTAAGTTCTATATATAGTATAAATAGATAAAGAATAAAATAGAGGCTAATGCTAATTATTTCTTTAACGATTATATTAAATGCATTTATATTTAAAACTATTTAGCCGGTAATACCATTAATGCCTTTAAGCTTTACCTTTATAAAAACTATCTTAATTACTTAATAATATATAAAGCTTTGATATAATACCTATATAATAAGTATAACGACCTTAACTATATTAAGGATATTAAGTATAAGTTTTTAAAGTTAGTTTATAAGTTTAAGGATAATTTTACTAAGTTTAAAAATGACTTTATTTATTTAATTGGCAAGATTTATAAACTAAAGTCTAATTGGAAATATAAGTTTAAGAAAAAGCTATCTACCTTTTTATAAGTAAGTACTAATTATATATATATAAACCCTATAATTAAATTTAATAAGTATATTTATTATTATTTAAAGATAGTTTATAACCTTAATAATGTTAAAAAAGCTAAAGAGGTATATATTAAAGATAAAGAAGGCTCTTTTAACTTCTTTAATAATAATAGTTATAATTAAAGTTATTATAATAACTGTAAAAACGGTAAAAGTATATGTCAGGGGGGGTTCTATACGTTAGAGTGTAAGGCTAAGCAAGTAGCCTGCACTGTATATACGACGGGTTCATGATAAGAAGACAATAGTGGTTTAATATAGGTATATTATTCTACCTACACTAAACTCTAGCCTTTCTAGAATCCCAAGTCTACCACGCTACCCTATATACCCTACCGGTAACCTAAGCTCGGCTACCTCCTTTGGAGACCTCTTTTTACTATAGGATCCTATAGTTTGCTCTAATCTAACTATTAATTGGATGTATATACAGACATTTAGCTATTGCAGCTATATTGTTTATACTACGTTAATAAACCCTAAAAGGTCTATTAATTACTAACTATTAAGTACTGCTATTACCAGCTTAAAACCTCTATCCTTTAGGCCTATTTAAATTGCACCCTAATAGAGCCTCTTTCCTTTTAAGTTCTTATCTTTAGAAACTATCCTTAAAGCCCTTTGCAATAGTAAGATCAGTAAAAGAGTTAAGTAGTTAAGGAACTACTAGTTAAATAGAAGATATAGAAAGGTCGGCCCTTTATTATAAGTAAAATAGTAATAAAGTTAGTAAAGAAAGGGGAATAAAAGTTAAGTATATTTTATAATAGGGAGAGACGGCGGTAGTAGGTTGTAAATTAAGTGCTTTTGTATTATAAATAAGGTAACGGCGATAGATATATAGGATTAAGAAAAATAAAGCTACCGATAGGAAAGGTATTAGATGGTTGTTTCCTTAAGGAAGGTATAGGGATAGTATAGGCTAAATAATAAAATAGGATAGTATTTAAAGATTGGAAGGTAATAAAGGTAAGTTATAAGCAATATACCTTTATATTGTAAATAGGACAAAGATAATAGAGTTATAAGGTTAAGTGACTTTATATAATAGTAATAGTCTATTAGTAAATATATTGTAAGTAATTTAAAGAGATATTATAAAGTAGGGTATAAGGTAAAAGAGGGGGCTAAAGGGAAAGTTAAATAGGGTAAAAGGAGAGTAAAGAAATAAAAGAGGAAAGTAAATAAACCTCTTTTTATTAGTCGCTATTAGATAGCACTTAAGGTACTTATAAGTCGGCTGCCTTTTAAATGCACTTTTTAAAAAATCCCTTTTAATAGTAGGCTTAGTTTCTTTTTTCCGATACCTATTACTACTATATAGCTATAGCTTATAGTCTGGCCCTAAGTTATTAAGGTTATAAAATAAGTGATTACTTAAAGGCTTAAGCTTTTAACTTTTAATTCCTAACTATTCTATTATTTCCTTATAACCGCTACTGCCCTACTTTCTTTCCTCCTTTAACCTTTTATACTTTGGTAAATCTTCCCTCTATAGTTGCTATACTATACCTGCCTTATTAATAATAGCTTTATAACCGTTAATAGCTAATTAGTTAGTAGAATTTTAATCTTATTATTAAGTTCCGGCCTCTTATAAGGTTTTTCTCTTTATTTTATAAGTCGCTTTATTTATAGGTTATCCTACAGTCGCTAATCTAATGTCTTTTTAAAATACAAATAAGCCTTTCCTTTTCTTTATAGGTATCTATACTTACCTTTAGTATTTTATTAAATAGATAGCTAATCCTATATTTATAATAATTCTCCTTTCGAACTTATAAGTAAATACTATAGTAAAACTAAGCTATATATATTAAAAATATAACCTAATTATCTACTAATAGCACTAATACTATATCTACTATAGTTACCTTTCCTCCAGTTATTAACACTGTTACTACCGCCGCTAGTACCTTTAAAAGTAACCTCTTTAGAAATAATAATAAAAAAGGTCCTTTAGCCTTTTCTTTTTTTTATAAATACTGCTATATAGTAAGTACTCTTTACTTATCCTTATAGTATATACATTTTAACTATAACTTATAAAAAGATAACGACGATAATAACGATAATGACAATAATGACAATAATAATAATAATCTTCTCTTTACTTTTATACTATAAGCCCTATTATCCCTATATCGTAAACACTATACTAATCTATAGTTAGTTACGTTTATTGTATCCTCTATATAAAGAAAGAGATAAAATACCTCTATTAGCTTTAAGTTAATAAAAAAGGTAAGATCGTTACCTTCCTATTATAAATACCGTACTAATTAATAGAATAGGATATTGCTATATAGATTATACTATAAAGAAGAAGCCTTACAATCCTATAAGCCTACCTTTCTTTAAAAAAGAGTATAGTTTCTATAGAATATAAACATCTTAATAAAGTATACTAGATTTCTTAAGTATTTTAATAAGCTATATTCTACTTAATGGCGGTTAAGGATAAACTCCTTAACCCTTAGTATTATAACGATATAAGAAAAAAAACAAAAAACTTTGCCTTTCTATTATATTTAGTTCGACTATACTAACTTTATAAAATAGAATTTAAACTTATTAAAAGACTTCTACTTCTATAAAGCCGCCGCCATTTGCTTTTATTAAAAAACTAAAAGCCACTTCCTTACCGGCATTATAACTGTAAAGCGGTAACGCCTTTAAGGTATTGCTAAAGCCTAAGTTTAGACTTAATATACCCTTTACTATATAAAAGGAACCTTAACTACTGCCGCTTCTCCTTTATTTACTTTTACTATCCTTATCGCTGCCCCTATCGTTTTAATTATCGCTATCGCCCCTACCCTAAATATAACCTCTGCCTACTTTACCGACATTATAGCCTCTTACTTTAAAAATATAAAGCAGATACTTTAAAATCTTACTATCTTCTTTATTACCGAGTATGCCAAGAATATATAGCTAAGGTATACTATTATTACTTAAAGTAAAACCTTAAAGAGAATCCTCTATTATACTAACCATTTTAAACTTATATAACTTAACTTCCTTATACTTAGTATAGCCTTCTTCCTTACTTACTCTATAAGTACACTCTACTTATAACCGTCGTATACTTTTAATATATTCTAAGGAGTTAATTTTTAAAAAGAAGTCTCCTTTTTAAATGTTAATGTTTTAATAGCGTACTAAGGTTATATCCTTAGCGCTAGTCTTTTAGATCCTAACCCCTTAGGACAGTATAGTTTTGCCCTATATAATAGCCGTACTGTCTATACTACTTTTATATACCCTACTACCGTTTTCTTTTAAAGGTCCTTTACTACTGCCCCTTCCCTTTATAGGAATTAAGAAAAGCATTGCTTTTTTATAAGTCTATCGTTTCTATTATATAAAAACATTACTAACTACCTATAAGATTTCGCTCTTTCCTTTTTTCCTCCTTCTTTACCTTAAAAGGTTAGCTTAAAGGCTAAAACTATAGTATTAAGCTTAATAGTATTATTATTTACTACTACGCTGCCCCCTTCTTTCTATTTTCTTTATTATTTTTATAGGAATAGTTTTTCTTCTATACCTTTACTATACAAACGCTACAGCCCTATCCGCTTTTCTATTTTAACGCTAATACTTACTCTAATCTCCTCTTTCTTTTAATAATCTTTATATAAAAACACTTTATACCGATCTACTAAATTCCTATTAAAATTTTCCTAAAGCTTTTACAAATTGTCCTTTTCAGAGAATTCTAGCTACTTTACCAGGTATTAACAGCTTTTAAAAAGGCCTTAATACCCTATAATACTTTCTACTTTATAGCTTTAAAGTTAAAGTTCGATATTTACAGCTTCTTACTACTAAGCGGCAGTTACTTAGTCCCTTATAAATAGTTCTAAAGTAAAGATAAAAAAGACATCGTAAATATAGAATCGTCTAGAAAGATCTAACTAATAGGCCATTTTCCAATCCTCTATAACCTTAAGTACCTAAAAGGGCCTAATAAACTTATTAAAAAGCTTCCAACTAAAGCGTCGCTAATTAAGGTTCTTAGTTAACAATATAACCTAGTCTTACTTTTTAAAATACTAGTCCTTCCTCTTCTTATTATAGTACTTAGTATATAACTGGTTAATATACTCTAGCATCTTTACTACCTAATTACAGTATTGTACTATATTATTAAAGCAGTTATTTATAATAGGAACGTCGCTTTTAACCAGTATAGCTAGGTCGCTAGGCTATTTAGGATAGTATCTATATAAAAGATAAGCTAGGCTATTATAAGTAGCAAAGTGCTAGAAGGTATTATAAGTGTTTTCCGCTAAAGAAAGGTAATTGGCCTAATTAGACTGATCGTAAAAGCAATATATATATAGATAGTACTTTAGGATCTGGTTTTACCGTTTAGTCTAGCTATCAGTTTATAAATAGTATATGGTACTTAAGCGATAGAAGACCAACAGGTACTTACAAAGGCAGGCTTAGAAATTGCTAATAAATAACAAGCCTCTATTTAAAGTAATATACTCTAAAAGACTATAGAGATAGTAAATATAGTCTAAGAATAGGTCTATAAAGCCTAAAGCCATAAGCTTACTAATAGTAGCAATATAAAGAGCGAACTTAGTAAACTTATCTACTATTATTAAGATAGTATTATATAGCTGGTTATTCTTTCAGTTAATTAAAGTAGGCAATTTAATAATAAAGTCTACTATAATATATTCTTAAGGTCAGGATAGGATAGAAAGCAACGATAGTAACCTATAAAGGCAATGCAAACAAAGCTTAGTCCTTTAATAAAGGATATAGAGTTTAATAAAGGCCTTAATATCTTTACTTATAGCCGGCCAATAGAAATAACACTTTAAGGCCTCTTCTATCTTTTTACCTCTATAGTAACTTATAGTCTGGTCGTTATAGTAACATTAGAGTATTACTTACTATATATATACTAATATATAGATCTTACCAATATACTAAAGAAGGCCTTATTTATCCTTTACCTAATAGTAGTTAAAGTTATTAATAAGCTTTTGTATTTTAAGGTCGGCCTACTATTTCTAAAGTAACCAATTGTCTATATCCTTAATTAACTCTTTTATTATAAAAATAGCCTATACTGCCTTTACAATTAGTTAGTTTATAGAAGGCTTTTTATTATTAGAACTATCTAAATAGTCCCTCTTTAGATTACTAATATAAAAAGGTATAGCGTCTTCTAATTACAATCTCTTTATAGCCGCTCTGGCAGTACTTCCTTTATATACCTTAAATATACTCCTAATCTCTAATTCGATAACTATTCTTTAATATTATATAAATATTTACTAATATAAAATAGGTTATCTTTTTTTAAAAGGTTATTAATCTTAATAGGTTATCTTTCTTTAAAGGGTTATTAATCCTAATAGGTTATCTCTCCTTAAAAGGTTAGTAATCTTAATTATAAAGGTCATCTTTTCTTAAAAGATTATTAGTCCTATAATCTTTTCCTATAAAGGGTTAACAATAGTATAGCCAAAACTCCTCTACTAGTAGTTAGCCCTCTATAGCCTAACTATATCCTAAATATAAACGCAAATACTATAGTAATCCTTCGCTAATAGAACGCCTCTACTAGTAATACAATATTATTAAGGATAGGAAGGTAAGGAAGGAGAAGTATAAAAAGAAAGAGAGATTAAAGTATACTCTTTACTTATAAGATCTTTACAGTTAACTATAAGGTCCTTTTTTAAGACCAAATACCTATTTTAACTATAATTAAAAAAGGACTTATCTACTATTAGTAGAGGCCTCTTTTTTAGGACCTTTATATAATAGGATAGTATATAGAAAATAGATAGGCTTAGGCTCTTTTTTAAGTATAATAGCTAGGACTTTAAAAGGTTAATTAACAGATTTGTTTTAAAAACGGTATATAAATCCAATATATAATTAGACTTATAGGATAGGCTATTTATAAGATTTTAAGTCTCTAAACAGTACTAGATTACAAAATTAAAAGCTACTAGATCGTTACTTTACCTTAATTAATAGAAACTTAACTTACATTTAGTCTTTAAGTACTTTAAATTTAAGTAATTAGTAAGTATAGTAATAGGAATAGGCATATATAATAGATATTGCCTTTAAACTTAAAATGCATCGATTAGGGCTAATAACTTTTAATTTTTAATATTATACTAGGTTTCTATAGGTATTAGTTTATATAAGTAAAAGGCTATAAAGTACTAGCGGTCTTTTTACTTTTAAGAGAGTACCGTCTTAATAGTAAAGATTAAAGCGTTAGTTTTTAGATAGATTAGTAAAATAGGATTAAAGTATTGTAAAATCGGTACCTTTTAAAACTATTATAATAACTATATAAATATAGTATATATACAGTTCAAAAATATAAAAGGCAATATACCCCCTTTCTTAAGTAGGTTAGTTATAAATACAGTAATTTTCAAATAATTCTATATAAAGCAGCGATAGAACCTTATAAATCTTAAAAAAACCTATAGGTCCTTAATGCTTTAAAGGACAGGCTATTTAATAATAGACTAAATATAGCTTAACTCTATATTAATCCCCTTAAATAAGATTACATATCCTAAAAAGGATACTTCGATAATACTGAACTTACACTTTTTAAAGTTAGTATAGAAATCCTACTTATATAACCACTAAAGTATATTACATATATATATTATATACTAATCAGGGTTATCACTAAAAATCAAGATATTATCTAAATATACAATATAAACTATATCTATAAAGCCAATTAGAGCTTAGTTAATATATATTTAAAAGGTTGTAAACATATTAGTAAGCCTAAACGGCATTACTTTCTATTTATAGTAACTATAATAGATCTAGAAGGCCGTTTTTTATTTATCTTCTTTATAAATTCACATCCGGTAGTAAGCATCTTTTAGGTCGATCTTAACATATATTTTAACTATAAAAAGCCAGTCAAGGATCTCTCCGATTAAAGATAAAAGGGCTTAGTTCTTAAAGATAATCTTATTTAGCATTCAGTAATCGATATAAAAGTGCATTAAGCTGTCCTTTTTAAATATAAAGAAAATAAAGGCGCCGGCCGGACTAGTTAATAGTTAGATCTATCCTTTTTACTTAATAGTAATAAACTACTTTTATAAGGTCTTTAGTTCGGTCTTCTTTAAAGGGTAAATAGGCCTTTAAAGAGGCATTATCTCTAACATTAATTCAATCCTATATTCTAACGTTAAATAGAGCAATAGCAGAAAGTCCTAGTTAATAGTAAAAATATCAAAGAAGTCGTAATATTTAGAAAAAACAGCGGCAAACTTATCGGGATTATTATTAAAGGCAGTATTTAAAAGTTATAGAGGTTTAAAAGGCTCTTTACCCTTTATTTAAAGGCAAATATAAGCTATAAAAGAACCAGTAAGTAAATAAAGTTCTTCTTTCCTAACTAGACATATACTACCGGCTATATCGGGATAAGCCTATATCTGTACCCTCTATTGGATTTACAGTTCTACTAGGTCTAATTAAAGAAGCTTAAAAACCACTTAAAGAAGTGTAATATCGGCAATTATAAAGTATATAAGCTGCTTTTATATTATATCTTTAAAATCGGTAACTTATATTAAAAAAAAGTATAACTTAAATACTTATATAGCTTTACTATTAACTCTAATAATATTAGAAACTTCCTATAATTTAAAAAACTAAAAGGTAGAGATAATAAGCTTATAGTTAATTAAATTAAGTTTTAACTTAAAGTTTAAAAAGGCCTTAATTAACTTCTATAAACTATTTAAATATAACTAAACTGTAATTTCTAAATATAATAGAATATACCTAACGTATCTTTAACTAACCGTTACCGCTTAACTATTAGTATTAATGCCGCTTATACTTTTTAAAGGCTTTATATTTATATTTATAGTAATAAATATAGAAAAAGTAAAAACTTAAGGTTAATTAAACTGGCATTTTCCAAACAAGTAATTACAGTTATAATAAAGGGAGTAGATAGCCTAAAGGTAGATAATAGTATAGTAGCCCTTTTACTTATAAAAGTAGTACTAGACTTCTTTTAAAGGAAGATAGGGGAATATAAAATTATAAGTAAAAAGCTAAAGAATAGTAATACTAAAAGCAAAATTAAGGTAAAAGCGTTAAATATAACTAAGCTAATTATAATAGTAATAGCAGTAGTTTTAAAGTAAGGGCGTATTATACCTAAAGCACTTACTTAAAGGAAAAAGGGTTAGTAATTTAACCTTCTTTAATTTTAAATTATAATTTAAAAATCCTACCTTTTATTGACTATCTTTAATATACTTAGCTTAACTTATTAGCTTTATAAAGTCTCGAAAGGTCTAAGCATTAGCTAAGGCAATACGAATTTCCTAATAAAGCTTAAAAATAAAGGAGGCAATATACTATTTAAAAGATAGAAGGTAATTTAAATGTCACAACCCTGGGATATGGACGAGAATAACGATTGGTTGTGGAACCACGGAAAGTAAGGACCAATCAGGAATACATCTCAGAGAGCCAATCACGGTAAGGAACGGTTGATCAGTGCGCTCAGGACGCTGAGCAGACTGAGTAGGATGCTCAGTCTGCTCGGAGCACTGAGCAGACCAAGCACGGTGATCAGTGTGCTCAGGGCACTGAGCAAGGGGAGCACGACTAGAAAAGAGTCTATATATACGGAGGAACTAGATAGCTCGTAGATAGTTCCGCAGTATGCAATCACAGCTTGTATTCACGGTACCTTGTGTTTACATTGAGACATCTTGTTGTGCACTGTTTAGCTGCACCGAACCAATTGTCAGAAGTTGCCTTTCAACCGAGTATCCCTTTCAGAGGTTCTGATCAGGGGTTCGTCACACGTTGCATACTCACTTCAACTCTGTCACGGATAAGTTGAAGGCACCAAGCCAGCGCCATGGCCGGAAACACCGACACCAAGGGAGGAGCCTCGACTCAACCCACCATCGACCAACTCCTCGCCCGCATCCTGGAACTTGAGGATAAGTCACGCCTCTCCCATGACACCCTCACGCAGGAGAACGCCATGCTCCACCAGGAGATTGGCACCTTGCGTAAGGAAGGAGAGCGTGCCAAGCTCGAGGCACCCGACCGCTATGGAGGTGCCAAAGGAGAACTGGGAGGATTTTTGATTCAGCTCAAGGCATATTTTCGGTACTACCCTTCTCGTTTCCCGGACGAAGAGTCCAAGGTGGTGTACGCTGCGTCCAGACTCAAGGACAAGGCACTCACCTGGTTCGAGCCGATTCTGGGAGACTATTTCGACAACCTACACGACGAAAGGGAGGATGTCACCAAGAAGTGTTTCAAATCGTACAAGGGTTTTGAGGAGAAGATCAAAGAGGTGTTTGGAGAGTACGATGAAGGCAGGCGTGCCCAGGAACGACTGGCCAACCTGAAGCAGACCAGGTCTGCTGCCGACTACGCTGCGGTGTTCAGGACTGATGCACTCCGCAGCGAGATCAACGACGAAGGGTTGATGCAGTTGTTCTACAACGGGCTTAAGGAAGAAGTCAAGGATGAGCTGTACCAACAGGAACGGCCGGAGACTATCGACGAGTACATCGCGATGGCGGTCCGCATCGACGATCGGCAGTATCAGCGCCGCAAGGAGCGCAAGGGCGCACGCGTGCAGGGACCCTACCGCCCCAATGACAAGAGGAAGAGAAGGCCTTATGGGACTCACGTCTCAGGAACTACTCACGCGGGACCTATGGAGGTGGACGCGGTCCAGAAACGGTTCAAGGGGAAAAACGATGTCAAGTGCTTCAACTGCGGGAAGATGGGACATTTCAAGAGAGACTGTCGGGCACCCAAGCAGCTCAGCTGGAAGGAAAAGGAGGCGGCGGCAGTTGCGAAGACAACGCGGGTTGTTGAGATCTCAAGCATTGAGTACGGCAACGATGGATTCCTGGACTCAGCGGACGACTACACCGACAGCGACTACGAGCATGAGACTCAGGAAGGAGAATTAACAGTCGACTCTGAAGGAGAAGACCGTGTTGTGGGACAAGAACTGCCGACCAGGGGAGCCACCAGGCTAGAAGAAAACACGGCTCCAGGACCCTCTGAGGAAACCTTGCGGAGACTAAGGCAGGTTTTCGTCACGACCGCCCTCTCGAGTCTGGACACGGGGGAGGCCCTGAGGCAGGCCGAGGAGCGAGTTCAGAGGCTCGAGGAAGAGTTGGCAGAACTTCGGAACCAGCGAGAAGCGATTGAACAACGCTACCGCGATATCGAAAATAAGGTGGCGCAAACTATGGCCAACAACCAACCGCTCGCGCAGCTGTGGCAGGGCAACGAGCGTTGGATCATTCCAGAAGAAGAGTTCGGCAAAGAATTTGCACTACTCAACAAGGATGAGGAGGTCTGGGATGAGTTTTGGGCATCACGACCAGTAGCCAGCACCGGACTCGCGCTGACGCCAGGAGAGGTTCCGGAGTGTGGGTGGTATACTCCGTGCGAAGGAGACACACCACAAGTTCATCCACGACACCCGGAACACAGGAGAGTGCCATGGTTCCAGTGCATCGCTCATGGATGCGTGGAACACTACCAGTCAAAGACCCTCAACGGGCACTGGCCGATCAGGGAGGTCACCCAGACAGACCAACCGGTACCGGTGTCAAGGACTCTCGCAAGGTGGGGAGCGCCGGACGAGGAATTAAACGATTATTTCCTGTGGAAACAGGGGGACCCAGTCAAGCTGGAGGAACTCCAGGTCATACAGGTCACGCCCAGGTACGCAAGGTGCTGCCTCGAGTGGGTGACAGGCTGGGGAGAGAACACCGCCAACGAGAAGGAATATGGTTTGACGTGGTGTAAGAGTGCCGATTGCGCTTTCCATCTACGAGCAAAGGCCCGAAAGCACCACGAGGCCAGCCCCAAAGGATATAAGGCACGCAGCAAGAAAAAGACGCAGAAAAGTGCCAGGAACAAGAAGTGGAAGGAAGCCCAACGACGATGGTTAGCCGGTTTCGAGCTGCTGGACAGTTCGGCGAAGGAGGACGCTCTGGAGGCTCAACAACAGTCGGGAAAAGGGCCACGGCCTTTCGCGGAGGCCGCAAACCTCTAAGGGACCACGAGCTACACATCAGCGAGGTCGCTGCTGTACAGAAGAGGGGCATGAAAGACAAAAGATTGCGAGTAGCAGCGCGTTGGAAGGGTTTCCAAACGCAAGCACTCGTGGACAGTGGAGCAGAAGCGGACTTGATTTCACCAAGATTTGTGCAACAAGCCCGGGTTCCATGGAGAAAGAAGGAGGAAGAGGTCGTCATGAAAGGACCCTTCCCTACACAGTTGGTAACCAGAGAGACGTTGCCACTGGACATCACAGTGTCAGGAAAAACTACGACAGTGATTTTCGACATCGTGGACATGGGGCCAGAAAAGGACATGATTCTAGGGCAGCCATGGCACGAGGACTACAACCCAGACATCGATTGGAAGGATGGTGGCCACCTACGACCGAGGATATATCGGGAGTACCCGACCAACGATGGGAGATCAGGAGCACGGCAGGAGCAGAGTGCAAGACAAGCACCCTCCACGGCACCACCGCAAGAGACACGGGAAATATTGGTGTACTCAATTGACCAAGGCGGCAAGATCGAAGAAGTAGGGTTGGTAGGAACGGTTGCGTTGGTGGAAATTGCGGCAGCAATGAAGGACAAATACGCTTATTACAACAATTTGAAGAAAAGCGAGAAAAAGGAGGTACCGTCGGAATATCAAGGGCATCCAGTATTCACGGCAAAACACCTTCAGAGTCTACCAGAGAGGGGACCATGGGACCATGAGATCAAGCTCAAGGAAGGAGCAAAGCTCAAGCTTTTTCAGGTCTACCACACCAACGACAAACAGAGTGAAGAGTTGCGGAGGTATTTGGACGAGAACCTCAAGAGAGGACACATCAGATCATCCACATCACCAGCTGGATATCCTGTTTTCTTCGTGCCGAAGAAGGATGGGAGCCCACGACTGTGTGTGGATTATCGACAGCTGAATCAGGAGACGGTGAAGAACGGTTACCCACTACCGCTGATTTCGCGGCTGCGAAGTCAACTGTCAGGGGCACAATGGTTCACCAGACTTGATATGCCAGTCGGGTACGCGCACATACGAATCAAGGAGGGAGACGAATGGAAGACGGCTTTTCGCACACCTTACGGGCATTTCGAGTATCTCGTCATGCCGTTCGGGCTCACAAATGCACCAGCGACTTTCCAGGCCCTCGTTGATCACACGATTCGCAAGTATCTCGACAAAACAGCAGTTTGTTATCTCGACGACGTTCTCATCTACTCCCGCACTCTGGAAGAACACAAACAGCACGTCAAGGAAATTTTGGACGCGCTACATGGAGCAGGACTATCGGTCAACAAGGACAAGAGCGAGTTCCATGTGCAGGAGACGGTCTATCTCGGATATCTGATCTCGCCAGGAGAAGTGCGAATGGAACCAGGGAAGATCGCGGCAGTCAAGAACTGGCCGAGACCACAGGGAGAAACACCCGAACAACTAAAAACGAGGATTCGAGAGTTTCTGGGGTTCACCAATTTCTATCGAATGTTCATACGGAACTACGGCGCCATTGCAAAACCATTGAACGACCTAACCAAGAAGGACGCCGAGTTCAAATGGAAGGAAGAACAGGAAGAGGCTTTTCAAGCCATCAAAGACGCCATTACGGCGGACCCAGTACTCAAGCTTCCAGATCCAGGACGACCTTTCGAGGTTGAGACAGACGCTTCCGACTACGCCATCGGAGGACAGCTAGGACAACGAGACCAAGACGGGAAGCTGCACCCGGTGGCATTCTTTTCGAAGAAGCTGGAGGGACCACGCAAGAACTACCCCATCCACGACAAGGAGCTGCTTGCCATCATCGAGGCTTTCGAGGAATGGAGACCATACCTCAGCGGAACCAACTACGAGGTTCAGGTCTACACGGATCACAAAAACTTGAAGTATTTCACTACTACCAAGGTCCTCAACGCCAGGCAAGGCAGGTGGTCAGAATTCCTGTCTGAGTTCAACTTTCAGATTCATTACAAGAAGGGGTCCGAGAATGCAAGAGCGGACGCTCTAAGCAGAAGGGCGGACCACCACGAGGAAAAAGTGGCGGAAGAGTCACCACCACTGCTGCAAGAAACAGCAGAAGGCACACTAAGGCACCCGCTCCAGCAGTGGGCTGAGTGTTGCGCGGTGTACCGAGAAGAATCAACAGCCAACAAGTATCAGAGCAACATCGGCAGTGACGAGCAGGAACGATGGGCTGAACTGGAATCTTTGGGGATCCAGAAGGACGACAATTACCGACTCTGGTATCACAATCGAGCTTACGTCGAACCAGAGCAGCGGAAGGCATTGATTCAGGAGATCCACGAGTCGAAGCTCGGTGGACACATGGGAGTGGCCAAGACAACAGAGAAGACCAAACAACACTTCAATTGGCCCGGATTGAGGAAGGATGTTGAGGAAACGCTGCGAGAATGTGACCTTTGCAGAAGAACGAAGGCAGAGAGACACAAGCCTTACGGATTCTTGGAGCCATTACCAGTGGCAGAACAACCATGGAGCTCAGTGACGATGGACTTTATCACCAAGCTACCACATTCCAAGGACACGGTCACAGGAGTCAAGTACGACAGCATCCTCACAGTCGTTGACAGGCTCACCAAATGGGCATACTTCCTGCCCTACAGGGAGACTTGGACGGCGGAACAATTGGCGGATGTGGTGTTTCGGAACGTCACGGCGACACACACATGGCCAAGGGAATTTATTACGGATCGCGATACCAAGTTCGTGTCGAAATTTTGGAAGGCCCTGATGAAGCAAGTAGGAGTGAGAAGCAAGGCATCGTCGGCGTATCACCCGCAGACGGACGGACAAACAGAAAGGCTCAACCAGATCGTTGAACAGTACCTTCGGAACTACATCAACTTCGAACAAAACAACTGGGTTGAACTTTTGCCAGCAGCACAACTCGCCTACAACACAGCACCCACGGAAACGACAAAAGTCACACCATTCTTCGCGAACTACGGTTTCGAGGCGGATCTACGGCAAGGACCAGAGGCAAAAGTGCCTAGGGCGGCAGCAAAAGCAGGAAAATTACACATGCTGCACGCCAAACTCAAGGAAGAACTCGAGTTCGTTCGGGAACGCATGCGCAAGTACTACAACGTCAAACGGCTCGAGGGACCTCGCTTGAAGAGGGGGGATAAAGTGTTTCTTTCAACTCGGAATCTGCGCACAAAACGACCAAGTAAAAAGCTGGACCACAGGAGGGTGGGACCTTTTACGGTCGAAGAAAAAGTATCGGAAACGGCTTTCAGGCTCAAACTACCAAGCACTATGCGACTACGATCTAACACTTTCCACATCTCACTCTTAGAACCGGCACCACGGGACACCAACCCCGACACACAAGTAGAAGCCGAGGACGAAGAAGAGGAGTACGACGTGGAGGAAGTACTAGACTCTCGCATCAGCGACGGACAACTAGAGTACCTGGTTAGCTGGCTGGACTACCCAGACACGGACAACTCATGGGAACCAGCAACGAACCTCAGCTGCCCTGAGAAACTGGAGGACTTCCATCGGAGGAACCCGGGGCGGCCAGGGGTGGAGAGCTCCGGGAGGAGCCGACAACTGGCTCCAGGAAAAGGTCGGGACCGGACGGAAGGCCGAAGGACAGGTCGTTCGGGAAGTTCTGACCAGGCCAGTCGGGCATTGCGGGGGTCCAGTCGAAGGAGGGGGTCAAGGGAGGATTAGCGGTGGAGGAAGACTGCGCTTCTTCCCGCTCGAGATCCTCAATCAACCGCTCCTCGCGGGCCGCAATACGGCGGAATTTGGCGGTCAAGGCACGACGCTGGGTGTCCACCCGCGTAAGCTTCGAGGCAGCTTGTAGCATGGTAGTACGAGCTTGCTGCTCTTCGGCGTCCAGTTTCTCTTTCTGACGACGAAGGGAGGCTGTTAAGGCGGGGGTAAGACCCAGGACGTCGCAGTCGGAACGGCCAGAACTTATACAATGGTTGCATTTGGAGGAGCGTTCGAAGACGCGACAATCGGAAATGTTAAGGGTTTCGCAGGAAGAACAGGGAAGCATTTCGTCACCAAAGATGGAAGCAGCGGCTGCGAGATTCTGGCGGCGAATGGTACTGGAAGGGCCTTTCGGCGTGGATTTCTTGACGCGGTTAGACATTGCGGAGGCGTGGTAGTGAAAAGGAAAACTTACCTGGGGAGGAAGTTGTTGTTGGAGGAAATAAAAGAACTAGGCCGTCGGGACGTCGGCCTGAGAGGGGGAGCATCGTGTCACAACCCTGGGATATGGACGAGAATAACGATTGGTTGTGGAACCACGGAAAGTAAGGACCAATCAGGAATACATCTCAGAGAGCCAATCACGGTAAGGAACGGTTGATCAGTGCGCTCAGGACGCTGAGCAGACTGAGTAGGATGCTCAGTCTGCTCGGAGCACTGAGCAGACCAAGCACGGTGATCAGTGTGCTCAGGGCACTGAGCAAGGGGAGCACGACTAGAAAAGAGTCTATATATACGGAGGAACTAGATAGCTCGTAGATAGTTCCGCAGTATGCAATCACAGCTTGTATTCACGGTACCTTGTGTTTACATTGAGACATCTTGTTGTGCACTGTTTAGCTGCACCGAACCAATTGTCAGAAGTTGCCTTTCAACCGAGTATCCCTTTCAGAGGTTCTGATCAGGGGTTCGTCACATTAAATCGGCAATAATGTTAATAAACTATTTATAAAATTCTTAAACAATCTTATTTACTACTTATATAATAAAATAAAGCTATATAAACGCTATAAGATATTAAATTTTAAGATCGGCAAATAGGTTATATAGAAACGTTTTTAAATTAACTTAAGTAATTTAATTAAGGTTAAAATAAAGGTCAAAAGACTTTTAATTAACAATATACTTAACCTAGACATTCTTAAAAGTACCTTTAAGATAGCTTATAGTATAAGCTATTCAGTTCTAATCTCCTTAAAAGGTCCTTATAATCTAAAAATAGGTCTTATAGTTATATAGAAAGTATTTTAGGTTTTAAACTAAAGAGCCGTTATAAATCAGGTTTAATATAAAAAGGAAATGCTAATAGGTTAAAGGCGATATATTTATAAGGCAGCTAAACCCGGCTACTTAAGTTAAGAGGATTATAAGTAGTAGAATGCCGGATATAATAGTAATAGAGACGGTAATATAAAAAGCAATAGAGGCTATAATAACGGAAGTAAGGAAAAAGTAGTTAAAGGCTAAGTTAACTAGCTAAGCCTTTAAAGCTTCCAACTTAATAACTTTCTAATATAAAAGAAGTATATACTGTATATTAGCAATTTAAACTTCGATTACAGTAAGGTTATTTTTAAAGGATAAGGCTTTAAAAGTCTAGATCTATATTAGGTTCTAAAGTAGTTAAGTAGCCTAAGGAATAAAGAACGATACTTAGGTCGATAAAGAGGCTTAAATAATAGCAGGCTTTTACAATAAGGTAGGCATTTAAATAGGGCGCTTGGCTGGCTTAAATAAAGTACATAAGTCGTAGTTACTATAAAGATTAACTATTTTACTTACCTTATAGTCTAACTCCCTTTAAAGATAAAGAGTTTAATATATTAAGGAGGGTTCTATATATTAGAATGTAAGGCTAAGTAAGTAGCCTATACTATATATACAACAGGTTTGCGATAAGAAGACAATAGTGGTTTAATATAGGTATATTATTCTACCTATACTAAACTCTAGCCTTCTTAGAATCCCAGGTCTACTATACTACCCTATATACCCTACCGGTAACCTAGGCTCGGCCACCTCCTTCAAGGACCTCTTTCCGCTATAGGATCCTACGGTTTGCTCTAATCCAACCGTTAACTGGGTATATATGCAAGCATTCAGCTATCGCAGCTACGTCGCTTACGCTACGTTAGCAAACCCTGAAAGGTCTGCCAGTCGCTAACTATCGGGCACTGCTGCTGCCAGCCCAGGACCCCTGTCCTCTGGGCCTACCTGAATTGTACCCTGACAGTATAAATATCCCTATATTCTTTAGGTTATTTTTAAAATCGAAGCTTTTAAGGCACTTAAGTTCTAATAAACTCTATAAGCTTATTATTAAAGGTTATTACTTTACTTACTAAAAGAAAGGTTATATTATTAATAACTATCTTTATAAAGATAAGAAAGATAAAGAAAAAGAGGCTTATATTTAGGCTATTGTTAATTATTTTAAATGTTAAAAGTCTTTTAATAAAAAGTGTCTTAATGTTAAATCAGGTAAAGATAAGACGTTAAAAAACAACTAACCTTAAGTAAAGCAGTCTTCCCTTTAAAGAAAGTGTCAATAGTATTAATATAATAGATATTATTTATAATTTTAAAGTAAAAAGGATTTTTAATTTTTAAGTATATTAAAAGAAAGTTATTTTATATTAAGTACTTTATAAAGAAAAATAATATTAAAGTTTATACTTAAATATTTGTTAATATAAAATTTATATATCTTTTATAAAAATAATTAAATATAGAATAAAGAAATAATTTTAACCCTATCCCTATAGGTAGCTATAATAGTAAAGGCTATTAGGATATTAATATTACTATAAAAGGTTCTTTAAGTATTACTAGCCGGTATTTTCTAGTAAATTAGATATTAATTATTGATATATCTACCGATATAATATTAGGTTAAAAGTAATTAGCTTATTATAATATTTAGGTTAATATAAAATTTAACTTTCCGGTTTTTCCTAAAAGGGAGGGAGTTTCGATAGACTAGTTAATAGACTAATAAAAGAAAGATAATAACTTAAGATTGGTTTAAAAGAGAATATAATAATTGGAATTATTAAGAAAAGATTAGGAAAAATAAAAAGATATTTAAATTATTTACTAATTAAAATATTAGACTTTAATTACATTAGATTTATACTTATTTAAACTATCTAGTATACTTAATATAAAAGACTGACCAGTAGTTAAAATATATTATAAGCTTTATATAATTTATATAAAGCAGTTATCGCTATTATAAAGGAAGATAAAAAGGCTATCTCTTAATTTTAACATTATAATATTAAATATAGTATCCTTTACTTTAGTAATTTAAATTATTAAATTAAAGACATTCTTTATTAGTCTAATAAAAATCGATACTTATATTTAAAATAAGAAAGTTATTAAGAATGTACTATTAAATAATAAGTAGTTCCTTTAAAAAGCAATTGCTAATTTAATTTTAAAAGTATATAAAGATTACTATAATATATTTAATAAGGTATAGTTAGATATTATCGTACTATATTGACCTAGTAGAGACTACTGTATTAAGCTAGAAATAGAAAGAACCCTGTTAGAATTAGAGGCCTATCCTTTATATAAAATGTCTTTAAAAGAGCTAAAGGAATGTTATAAATATATTATTAAGTAGTTATAAAAAGGATAGATTAAGCTTAGTAATATTCTTTAAGTAGTATTTATATTGTTTATTAAAAAGGTAAATAGAAGGCTATGCCTTTATATAGACTACTGTAAGCTAAATGTTTTTATTAAAAAAGATCGATACCTTTTACTATTAATTAATAAAACCTTAAGTTGCCTTTTTTAAGCTAAAATCTTTATTAAAATCGATATAAAATAGGCCTTTAACTAGATTTAAATATACCTTAATAATAAAGACCTTACGATATTTTATACTTACTATAGCTTATATAAGTATAAGGTCCTTCCTTTTAATTTAATTAATAGACCTATAACCTTTTAAAGATATATTAATAAGATCCTTATAGATTCCTTTAATAAATATTACTTAGTATATATTGATGATATTATTATATTTTCTAAGTCTAAAGCCGAATATAAAATCTATATTAAAACGGTATTAGGATATTTAAGAGATATTAGTTTATAGGTCGATATTAAGAAATGTAAATTCTATATTTAAAGTATATAGTTTTTAGGATTTATTGTAAAAGTAGATAGAGTGGCTATTAACTTAAAAAAGGTAGCTATTATAGTTAATTAGTAAGAGCTTATAAATGTAAAGGAAGTTTAAGCTTTTTTAAGATTCTACAATTTTTACTATAAATTTATACTAAAGTATAGTTATACTATAAGGTATTTAACGATATTTATAAGAAAGGACTAGCTATAGATATAGGAAATAATATAGTAAGAAGCCTTTAATATTTTAAAGAAAAAGCTATTAAGTATACTGGTATTATAATATTTTAATTACTTATTACCGATATAAGTTAAGATGGATTTTTTTAATAGGGTTATAGTAAGTGTTTTATTATAGCTTTATTTGGAGGATAATAAGTAGTATTTAATGGCTTTTTTTTTTAAAACTATAAAAGAAGTTAAGTATAATTACTTAATATATAATAAAGAGTTACTTATAGTAGTATAAGTATTAGAAAATTAGAGGCTAGAATTTATAGGCTTAAAGGATTAGCCTTTTACTATTATTATAGACTATTAAGTATTAGAGTATTTTAGTATTAAGCGATTGCTTAATATTAAATAGGTAGGTTAGATGGTTATAATATTATATTATAACTTTATTATTATATATTGCTTTAGTATTGAAAATACCGCTGTTAATGCCTTATTAAGAAAGTCTAAAGATATATAGACCTAATATAAATAGAAAGATACCGAATATACTATATAAATATTTAAAAGCATTACTATAAATAAGCTTATTACTATTTATCTTTTTAACTTATTTAAAGAAGTAAGTTTTAACCTTATAGCCTTTAATAAGGATATCCTTACTTTTAATAATTCCGGTATAGCCTTTTTAAATTGCTTACTAAAGGCTAATAAGATTAATAAAAGCCTTTTAATTTAATAAGCGAAGGTTAGAAGAGGTAACGATAGCGATTTATCTCTATTTTCTTTAATAAACTAGTTTCTATTATATAACGGTCGTTTGGTTATTTTTAAAATAGATAATTTAAGAACATTTATAATTTAAAAAGTCTATAGCCGACTGTTAGTAGTATATTCTGGTTATAATAAAATAAGGAAAATGGTAAGCTAACGTTATTAGTAGTTAAGATTATTTAATAATATTAATAGATATATTGTTAATTGTAAATGTAAATTAGTAAAGGTCTTTAAAAATAAAATCCTAAGCCTTCTATATCCGATTTTACTATTTAAGAGACTATGGTAATATATTATAGTAGATTTTAAAAGTATACTATAGGATAAGAAGGGGTATAATAATATATTAGTAATAATTAACTGGCTTAATAAGGCTATATAGATAGTTCTTTATATTATAAGTACTATAGTAAGGGATGCTGTTTTTTACTATTATAAAGGCCCTTTTAAGGTATTTAGAATGCCGATTTAGATTATTAGCAATAAAAGTCTATAGTTTATTGCTGACTTTATAAATAAGCTATTGCAAGTTATAAATATTAAATAGAAACTTTCTAGCTTTAGTTATTTATAGACTATAGGATAAGTTAAAATTATAAATTAATACTTCGATTAAAGACTTTGCTTATTTATTAACTATAATTAAGATAATTAGTTAATTACTTTATTTACAATAAATATAGTTTAGAATTTAATACTGTACGATAGTACTGGTTTTAAACCTTATAAAGTCTTAATAAGATTCCTAATACCAGTCTATTAGGATTAGTCTTAATATACTGACTTAATATAGAAAATAATTGCCTATAAACGACTTAACTATAAAGAGGCTTAATAGTATTTTCTATATTTAAGAAAATATATTAACTTAATAATGGAATATATTGTTAAATTATAAGAAAAATAGGCTAAATAGGCTAATCGGTACTAATATAAGCCTAACTTTTAACTAAAAGATTGTATATTTATTATTAAAAAGATATAGTCTATCGATAGACTTAGTAATAAGCTTAATTTTCCCTTTACTTATTAATACTATAAGATTAAAAAAATAATTAAGCATTCTTATTAATTAAAGCTATTTAATAATTAGTATATAATTTAGGTTTTTTATACCGATCGACTACGTAAGTACCTGAATAATCCCCTACTAGGCTAGAAAAATAAAAATCCTAGGCTTAAGGATATTAGTAATAAGGAGGAATAGGAGGTTAATTAAGTGTTAGTCTTATATAAGTACTATAGTAAGCTATAGTATTAAGTATAATAAAAAGGATAGGACTTAGACCTAATATAATATAATACCGGTAAGTTTAAGAACGTAATAGTAAAACTATATAAGTACTATAAACAGTATTTAAATAAGCTAGGCTTTCTAATAAAGTTAAAGGAGTAAAAGAAAGTAACGTTAAAGAATAAAGTAAATAAAGATTATAAAATAAATAATGCACTTATAAAGCAGAAGTATAGTAGTTTAAGAAGGTTAGTATATAGGAAATAAAGGGATTTAAGTTATTAAATAACTTAATTGAAAAAAAGATAAATAACGCTTTCTTATTTAAATAATAAGTTTAATAAAATTAACAATACAATTTATAGGTTATATAGTATAGTAATAAAAAGGTTAGTACCTTTTAAATTACTATAGCTATTACCTTAAAGGTAAGTACCTTCTCTTTAAAAAGTAAATAATATAAAGCTGTAAAAAGTAGTAAGTTCAAGCTAACGTTAGAGCAATTATTTTTTTTCTTTTTACTTTAGCTTTACAGTCGAAGCTAGCTTTTTAAAGAGGATGATGTTATAGCCCTAGTATACTCTATTGGTCTATAACCTACCCTATACTAAGCCTATTTCGAAAGTAGGGTATTTCGGTGTTTATTTTGCTTGCAAGGCCACGGCCTAAGCAATTCCCTTTCTTCTTTTCTTCTTTAGATTAAAATCCTATAAATTAGCCATTACTTACTTGTGCCTTGCCTTACGTAATACACTGTCCTCACACTAATTAACAATCTATCTTTAAGGAAGGACAACTATTTAAAGCTTACCCTATCGACTTATCCCTATAAGGTCCAGAAAAGTAATAAAGACTAGGATTTTTAAACTATCTTTAATACCTAAAATCCTATAAAATTAATAAAATAATAGTAAAAGATAGTATATACCTTTAAAGCCTATTTAACCCTTAAAGCGTCTGATTTTCTATTAAGGTACTTACTATTAAAAGGATAGAATAATAAAGAATAGAAGTATTAAGATTCGATATAGAACCTATTATTAAAGTAAATTAAAATACTATAGTTTATTACTATCTTAACTATAATAATAGATTAGAACTGCCTTAATTTTTTAAAAAGGTCTATAGTATAGGATACTATAGAAAGAATTGTAAAGGATATAGAAGTAAACTACCTTACTATAGATAATAAAGTAACGGTATTAAAAGATATTACCGTCTTTATATAAACTATAGCTTAGTACCTCCAATTAAAAGTAAAGCCTAGAACTTATAAAAGATTATCCTTTTATTTATTAAAATATTAAAAGCTATTTAGCTTTTTATAAAATACCGATAAGTTTTATTAACTTTAATTAAAATAAGGCTAAACATTTCTACTAAAGCTTATAGTAATTCTCTATAGTAGTAATCTATCCTTATTAAAATAAAAGGCTAGTATAAAAACCTTATATCCTATAAAAGTACTACTTTAATACCTTCAGCCTATACTAAGTATATTTTTAATAGGCCTAATATAGGATATACTAAATATCTCTATTTAATCGATAGTTACTAGAATAATAACTTTTTATATTTAGCTAATTAGAATAAGCTTAAAAAAGCTATATAATTTAAATCTATATAGAACTTCTATAACCTTCCTTTAAGTCTAATACCTAGAAATAAAGCCTTTTAATTAAAAGTTCTACTAATCCTACTATTTTTAAAGGAAAAACTTATCTTATCCGAATATATAATTAATAATCTATTATTTTTTAAACTCTATCGACAGTTCTCTTTTAATAAAGGAAAGCCTTAATATAAGAAATTTAATACTATAGACTATCCTTTCCTTAAGCTTTAATTTAAAGACTAATCTTTAATAAATAAGCCTATTACTGTCAGTAATAAGTATTCGATTATTTACTACAATACCTATATATAGATAAAGTATATACTAACTACTGTTATTTAAAAAAGCTAAGCTATACTTTTTTATACTTAATAGTCTATAATTCTTTAAAGATTAGTATTAACTTAGTTTATTAGACTTAATACCTATAAAAAAGCCTACTTTAATAGTAAAATAGAAGTATTTAGGATAGTAAATATAGTATTAAGAAGGTTTAAGACTAATAAAAGATTAGTATATATTAAAATAGAAGGCCTTTAACTTTTTCTTTAAAAGGTAAAAGAAAAGGAAATAGCCGATTAGTTTAAGAAGAAACGTCATTTAATTAAAATGTTTAAAATAGTATAGAAGAAACTTATTTACAATATTTAAAAGACCGTTTCTTTTAAGGCTATTTTATTTTTTAAAGATTAAGATTAGTATAGCAATCTATCCTATTAATATATACTTAAGAATAAAGCTATAAAGAATATAGAAGTATAGTGCTATTTTATAATCGACTGATTAGAATGTCGTTAAAGCTATTAAGATTAAATTAAATATAGCTGCCTTTAATAAAAATAAATAAGGAATTGTTATAATAATACTTACTTTAAGGATTAACCTTAAAATAATTACCGAAAGTTTAATTGTAAAGAGTTTAACTGTTAAACCGGCTAGTAATTTAAATGTCCTTTAATTATTAAATAATAAGGAAATAAAGATCTAAAAATATAGTAAAATCTAAACAAATGCCTTAAATATTAAAAAGATTTAAAAATTAACATTGTTAATACCAATAAGCCTATAGTTAATTTCTTTAATAATAACTTTAAATATAGTAATACTAATATATTTAAAGATAATAGCGATATTTTTAACGATAATCCTAACTCTAATAATAAAAAGAACTAAATCTATTATACTTTTAAAGTAAAAGATATTTATATATATTTAATATTTAAAATATAATTAACTTACCGGCAATACCTTATAATATTTTAAATACTATAAGACTTACTGTTAAGATAGGTGTCTTATAGGCCTATAGGTATAGATCTGTGCAGGGAATAGCGTAGAATACTAAGAGCGAAGAGGGTTTTATCTGTAGTATACAATAGTGACTGGGTACTGAAGGAATGTGGATTATAGAGGCGATGCCCTGTAATATATAGAAGGTAGATACTGTAATATAGGCTTATAAAGTACTGTAAGATATGGTAAATTAGTATATTAAATTGACTTATTAGTTAAGAAAATATTGTAGTAAACAGTCATAAAGGATAAGACCTATTATAGGTTTTTAGCTTTATATTGCTTTCTAAACCTTTTTCTGTTCTAGGGCCTAAATGCCTGTTAAGTCCGCTAACTGTAAGGCTTAAATGCCTGTTAAGTCTGTTAAGGTCTAAATACCTATTAAGTCTGCTAACTATAGATTTAGCCGGCCGGCTAAATTTAACTGTTAAGTGTATTAACTAGAAGCCGTTTATAAAATATAGGGTACTAACGTTTTACCGTTATAATGCACTAACCGCCTAAGGCTTTAGGCTATTTTAGAAGTTTAAAGACTACTGTAATTGCTATAATAGAATATTAGTAAGCACTATAATTCTAAGCTATTGGTTATTATTAGCCCTATAGGTTATAGGTTAAAATATATTATAAAGTTTACAATTATAAAGTCTACAACTAAGTGCTGTATTTTAATACCCCCTTTACAGCTGCAGTACATAGCACTAATTAAAAGGGCTTGGAAAGGTTCAATAGTAAGACGAAGGTATTAAATAGCACTATAAGTAAGGCTTTGGTAAGGCCGTCAGTAGGCATCTCCTTTATAGGAAGGTAGGTTACAGTGATGACTTCAGTGGATATAGCTTCTTTAACCTCTTAAAATCGAATTAAAGTATGTTTAGTTTAGCGATTGTACTTATTACTGTAAGTAGTAATAATAAAGCCTTTATTATTATATAATAGAGGGGTAGGGCCTATAATAGGCCTGGAAATTTCCTAAAAAAGACCCTTAAGCTATATAGCTTCCTTAAAGCCTTTAATAAGCTTAATATATTCGGCCTCTAAAATACTAAAGGATATAGTAAATGCTTTCTTAAATTTCCAGCTAATAGGTCCTTCAACTAAAGTAAATAGCTAACCGTAAATAGATTTAGTACTTTCCTTATACCTAACCTAGTTACTATTAGTAAAGCTAATAGGCTTTAAATTACTATTAAAGCTATAACTAACAGTACTGTAAATACTAAAATAGAGGTAAAAAAGTAGTAATTTTATAGCTTTTAAGTAGGTATTAGTAGGCTATATTAAATATTATGAAAGCTATTAAACATTGAAAGCTACGTTAGGCTTAGTTTAAACTATTGTATATATTAAAGTACCAATTAGTTATTAATATAAATGCTAATTAAAGGAGCTTGCAGGGGTTCCAGGCCTATTGCCTTTGCTTATAATTCCAAGGTTTAATAAAAGGGAAGTTAACTTAATGCTAATTCTAAAGTACTTAATTGCCTTTATAATATAGGCCTTTTAATAGATCTAAAGGTACTGTTAAGGCCTATTATATTTAATTTAAATACTAAGGAAGTAGCAGATAGGACCTAAATTTTTAATATCATAATGCTCCTTTATAACGTTCTTTAAAGCTTAAAACTATAAAGGCTTAAGGCTTATAATTAAGTAGTTATTAATGTAGTTAATAATAAAGATCTTATAGTTTAGGTAAAAATAGGTAGCTATATTAGAAATAAAAGGCTTAAAACCTAAAGTCTAGGTTATTATAAGGACTTTCTATTATTAAAGATAAGAAGCCTATTTTAAGCTATATAAGGATTTCTTTAATAGGATAACTTAGTCCTTAATAAGGTCTTATTTAGCTACTTTTAATAGTATTATAGCGTTAGCATTACTGTAGGTACATTTAAATAGTCTCTATAAAATTTTAATATAGATATTAAAATCGGTTTTTAAATTTAAAAAGGCTTTTATAAAGTCTACCTACTTTAAATCCTAGTTAAATATAATTGTAAAGGCCAGTATAATTCTTTAAATTAAAGGCCTTATAGTAGAAGTATAGGTCTATTTAAAATCGATTTTAAAGGCCTATTAGAAACTTTAAGTAACTAATTAGGCCTTAAACTTTACTATAATACCCTATAAATTCTTTTTATCTTTAAAGACCTAACAGTTTATAATAAGCTTCTTTTTAACTTAAGATTAGTAGATAAAATAAAAGGTCTTAATAGTAAGAAGTTAATATAATTTAATAAAGATAGCCTATAACTATTGCTTCTTTTTAAGGTATTTTAAGGCTTACTTAAAGGTATTAGACTTTAAAGCCTTTATAAAATAGCACTTTTATAGTAAAAAACTAAGTAAAAAATAAACTTATTGTAATTTATATTATTTATAGGTATAAATTTCTTACGTTATTTCTATAAGGTTTAAAGTAAAAAGATTTTAATAGTAATAGAAGGTACTATAAGTATTGGAATTGTAAGCTTAAATAGCAGTTAAGTAGGTAATATAAAGGATGATTTAAATATTAAAGAATTAAAAATTAGTAAAATAAAGGGACTATAAATAGAAGGTTTAAAGACTTAAATAGTAATATCCTTTTCTAATTTATTAAAGCGGTTAAAGACCTTTAAAGGACCTATAGGGCTTAAAGGACCTATAATCTAAACTAATAAGTCTTTATAGAATTTAATAAAGTTAGTTTTAATAACTTTATTTAAACTTAAGTAAATTAAGTAGGTCTAATAATTTAAAATAGTTATAAATCTTCCTTTAATTTCTTAAAAGGCAAGTTTAAAACCTATAGTTTAATCTTTAATAAAGATATATACTATAACCTTAATACCTATAGCCTTATAGTTTAAAAGGTTTAATTAATATAGTATTTAAAAAAGTAATAGTTTATTATAAAAAGCTTAATAAAATATAAAATCCTTAAAGCTTTAAACTATATAGTTAATGATTTTTACTATAGAAATAACTATATATCTTTAAAAAATAATAAAGAGGTTTAAAGTTAAAATAATAGCTTTAAGACAGTTTAAAATAACCTTAATAGAATATTTAACTAAACTATTTTAATTGGAAGTTTTAAGGTTTAATATACTAAAGCTAATATTTTTTTTAATAAGGTAAGTACTTAAAGAAAGGCCTTCTTTTCCTCTATTATAGTAAAAGTAAATAGGGTATTGCCAGAAAGTATTATTAAGGCCTTTAAATAGTAAATAAAGTACTATAATAGTATTATCTTTAATAGTTAATAGCTTAAAAAATTAAAAATAGGTCTTTTGATTTACTATAATTAAGCTATAAGGTTTCTTTAATAATACAAAAGGCTTAATAGTAATAATATTCCTTTTTAAACGGCTTAAAGTAAAAGAAGGGTTTTAAATAGGATTTTTAAAAGGCTTTTAAAGGATTTTTATAATATTATAGTTCTTATAAATTAAATCTTTAAGCCTAATCTTCTATAAATTAAATATACCTTTAGTAATAAAAAAGGTCTTTTTTAAAAGGTTAAGACCTATATACTTAAACTATATATATTAAAGGATAGCTAATCGAATTAAGGTTAGTAAAGGCTTATTAGGATCTTTAAAAGACCTATCCTTTTTTAAAAAGTTAGAAGCTTTAAAAAAGACATTCTTTAAAATTTTAAAAGCTTAAAGGCTTTAAGAAAAAGTAAGGTAATTATTAAAGTACTATTAGTAGGAAACTTTTAGTTAAAGTTAGCCTTTAAAGCTAAGCTAGAATTTTAATTTTTTAAAATTTAAAAGGGCAATAAAATTGCAGTTACTATCGGTAAGCTTTTAACTATATAGAGCTTTTTTAATACTATATAGACAGTCTCTATTAACAATATTTAATAGAAAAGTAAGAATAAAGAAGGTTTTAATAAAGCTAATAACTAAAAAATAGACCTTATTATTATAGGTTTTAATAAAGAATTAGATTTTTATAATGCCTTTATTAATAATTTTTACAAAGCTACCTTCTATAGTTAAAGGCTTAACCTTTACTTTAATAAGGTTAGTAAAAAGGTTTTTATTATTATAAATATAGACTGTAAATCTAATATTAAAAAGTTAAGCTTCTTTTAAGGCTAAGTTAGTATAATTAGTTAAATTAATAAGTATAAAAGGCAGGACTTTAAAAAATAGGGATACTATAGACTTAATAAAGCTATAGTATTTATAAAGTATAATTAGCTTTAAAGATTTAATATTATAGAAGCCTATACTTAAATCGAAGCCTACTATAAAGGAAATTTCCTTAGAATTTCTAAGGTCTTTAACATCCTCTTTCTTTTTATCTTCCTTTTTCTTTTTCTTTTTTCTAATAAGCCTAAGCTTTATAGAGTTCTTTATAAAGGTATTTAAAGCCTTTAAAGCTTTAAAATTCTTAATAAAGATAGTATAGAAATAAAGTATAAAAAGGGCTTAGGCAATTGTAATATTGGAAATATAGGTTTTAATTAGAAACTTTCTTTATAGGAATTCTAATATAGGGTAATAAGAATAGCCGAAATTATACTTGTTTTAGTAAATTAAAGCTTTAAAATATTTATACTATAGTAAAAAACTGCCTTTTAATAAACTTAAATAGTAATTAACCTAATTAATAAGCTAAATTATAACCTTTAAACTTTAAAGCCTTATAATAAAGATATTAAACTTAGCATTGTATTTAATTACTTCTAATAAACTATTGAATTTAATAGTATAGTAAGCCTTATAAAGTTTATTTTAAAGAATAGCCTAAATAGGGATATATTAAGTTTATAATTACTAAAAAAAGGTCGTTAAGAAGTCTTTAGCTTTAATAGTAAGCAATAGGCCTACCTATAAAATATTCTAAATAATAAAAAGAAGGAAGGCTTTTAAGTTATTGTTTAGTAAATTAATAATTAACTTAGGCTTATTTATAAACTTAAAGAGGCTTAAAACCTTTATTTAAATAGTAAAAGCTTAGTACTAAAAGTGCCAGTTCTTAAGACTTAAAAGCTTTTATTTTTTAATAAAGTAAAGGACCTATTTATTAAAATCCTTTATTAAAAGTACAGTGGTCTTTTAAACAGTTTAATTTAAAAAGGGCGCTATAATAGATATAACAATAGAAGCTGATAAACCTATATAAGTTAAAGTAACTGAAGATAAGGACAGTATAGGCAGATTTATAGAAGGTTTAGAAGAAAACTTAAAGGGGCTTAAAGTAATATATTTTAATAAAAAGCAAATGTTAAAATTATTAATATAGATATTAACTTAATTAATTTTAATATTTAAAGCTTTAATTTAATTAGTAAAACCTATTATAATAGCCCTAATCCTGCTATTAAAGGTAACTATAAGGTTGTTTTATAATTATTGGAAGTATTAAGTAAAGTTAAAGCCTTTAAAGAAGTTAAAAGTTAATAAAAGGCTAAAGGTCCTTAAAGCTTTAAGGCTTATAGAAAGGTTGTATATATCTTTATCTTTTATAGTAAAGGAGGTTGAAGGCTTAAAAAGGAAGTAAAAGTACTGTTGGAAGTGCTAGAATGCTATTTTTCAGGTCTTTAATACTTAAAAGGAAAGTAAAAGTACTATTAGAAGTACTAGAATGCTATTTTTTAGGTCTTTAGTAACTTAAAATAAATAGGGCTTATAGGATAGGTATTATTGTAAAGGCTATAAGATAAAGAAATTTATTTAAGCAGTATAAGTCTAGGCTTATAATCTATTAAAATAGGTATTTTATAGGCCTATAAATATAAATCTATATAGGGAACGGTATAGAATATTAAAAGTAAAGAGGGTTTTATTTACAATATATAATAGTAACTAGGTATTAAAAGAATGTAGATTATAAAGGCAATGCCTTATAATATATAGAAGGTAGATACTATAATATAGATTTATAAGGTACTATAAGATATAGTAAATTAGTATATTAAATTAACTTATTAGTTAGGAAAATATTGTAATAAACAGTTGTAAAAGATAAGATCTATTATAGGTCTTTAGTCCTATATTGCTTTTTAAACCTCTTTCTGTTCTAAGGCCTAAATGCCTATTAAGTCTGCTAACTATAAGGCTTAAATATCTATTAAGTCTGTTAAGGCCTAAATATCTATTAAGTCTACTAACTGTAGACTTAACTAGCTAGTTAAATTTAACTATTAAGTATGCTAACCGGAAGCCGTTTATAGGGTATAGGGTATTAACGTTTTACTATTATAGTACGTTAACTGCTTAAGGCTTTAGGCTATTTTAGGGGTCTGAAGACTATTGCAATTGCCGTAGTAGAGTATTAGTAAGCGCTATAATTCCAAGCTATTGGTTGTTATTAGCCTTATAGGTTATAGGCTAAAATATACTGTAAAGTCCACAACTATAAAGTCCATAACTAAGTGCTATATTTCAACACTTACTTTATTATATAAAGGACTATTTAGTAATTCCTATTATTAAAGATTCTAATTAAAATATCTTTTACTTAAAAGAAAAAGGCAAGGCTTTTTTATAAAATATAATCTTTTAAAAGCCAAGCCTTACTAATACCTTATATATACTTTCCTCTTTTTCTAACTTTAATATATTTAAATCTATCTTTTATAATACCTTTATTTAAATAAAGGTATTTATTTTATTAACTTTAAATAGTAAAATAGAGTAAATCTATACTAATATAGAAACTAAAAGATATACTATTATTAAAAGACTGTTAAAATAAATCCTAAATATTAAATAGATATTTAATAAATCTTTTAAGCTTTAGGATATTAAATAAAGGCTATAACGAACTTTTAACTGGATAGAATTTCGGATCTACCTATATAGTAAAGACTATAAAGGATAGAAAGTAATATTTTCTATTTTAATTATAGTAAATATAGTTAAATCTTTAAAAGCTAGAATCCTATTTAACCAATCCTTTTTATAGAATTACTAAACAGACTTCCTTCTATTCTAAAGTTATATAGAAATTAAAGGATATTAAGGTTTAAAGGTATTATATTCTATTAAATAAGAAGGAATTAAAAAAAGAAAGGACCGGTTTAACATTAAAGCTATAAAACCAAACACTATTTAACTAAATAAAAAGAAATATTTTATAATTAAGTACTTAAGCTTAAAGAAAGATCGTACTTATTTGTTTTTAAAATTAATAGAAATATATAATATTCTTTAATATAGGAATTACTATATCTTATATTATAATACCTTTAAAAAGCCTATTAAGATCTATATATTTTAAAAGATAGGGACTTTATATACTATTGCCTTTAAAAGTATTATTAAAATATCAAAAGAATAGTCCTATATAAGAAACTACTTTATTAAATACTACTTTAATATAAAAAGAAATTAAAGATACCTATCCTTTCTATTTTAACAAAAAGACTTTTTAAACTTTCTAAAGAAGGAAATAGTAAAAGAAACCTAAAATAAAAATAAAAAAGAACTTTTTAATTTAAAACCTAGGCTTAACTTACTATAAAAGGAGTTACTAGAAAATCCCCTTAACTTATTAAATAATAAAGATAAAGAAAGAAGGGAAAACTTAAAACTATAACCTATTTTAAAAATCGCTAAGGATAAGAAAGTCCTAAAGTATAGGCTTAAAAATAGGGTATATATTTATAAAAATAGCCTCTTTTTTATAGATAAGCTTAAAAAGTTAGTTTATAACTTTCTTACTATTTAAGGAAAATTAAAGACCGATCGACCTTTCTTTTAAATACTATATAAAGATTTAGCTTATCGATAATTAGTATAAATATAAGGCAGCTTTTAAACTATACTATTTTAACTTTAAAAATTGTAATATAGTAAATAAGCTATTTAATAGACTATATTATTAGGGTTTTATATTTACTATTACTTCTTTAATTACCTTTAAAGCCTTAGTCTTTATAGTCTATTAAACCGTAGAAAGTAAAGTAAAGAATTATCCGGTTATCGACCTTTATATAATTAACTAAGTTATAGTACCAGACTTTTATTTACTATCCTTTACTTATACTATTATAGAGAAATTATAAGAAAAGGCTTAAATTATAGTAGTTAATACTGTTAAGTTTTTTTACCAATTCCTAATTGTAAAAAAGGATAGGCTAAAACTTACTATTATTTTAAAATATAAAGTAAAAGCTATAAAGATAGCTTCTATAGGTTTCTATAACTTCTCTTTATATATTTAATAGTAAATAGACTACTTTATTAAGAAAGTAAAACTTACTTATTACTATACTATATATATTGACGATATTATTATCTTTTTAAATAATAATAAAGATTATCTTAAGTATATTCGGCAAGTTTTTAAAATATTTAAAAAGATTAAATTAGGATTGTCTTTTAAGAAGTCCTTTTTAAAATACCCTTCTATTTATCTCTTTAAATTTAAAGTAAATAGAAAAGGAATTTCTATTATTAATAAAAGAATTAAAGCTATTTAGGATATTAAGTTTCCTACTATACTTTAAAATCTTAAAATGTTTATTAAAAAGACTAAATTTCTTTATTATTTAATAAAAGAATATACTATAAGAATAAATCCCTTATAATAATAGAAGATAGAACTTTTAAAGGCTATTAAAATAAATAATAGTATATAGATCTTTAAAGTATAAAGAAAAGGTATTATAAAAAAGCTTATATTTAAACTTACCGATAAAAAGGTAAAAACCTTTAAAAATATTAAAGCCGCCTTTTACTTTAAAACTGCTATTATTTACTTTAATTTAACCAAAAGACTATATATCCTTACCGGTATAAGTAAGGATAGTTTTAAACTAGTTATTTTCTATTTTAAAGAAAGATCTATATAAAATAAGGCATTTCCTTTTAACTTAATAGACATTTAGCTGATAATATACCTTAATAAATATACTAATATAGTTAAAAAGAATTATTAACTAATAAAGCTTAAAATAGCTACTATAGTTTAAATATTAAAAAAGCTTTACCCTATATTAATATCTTTAAATTATCCTATTACTATTATTACCGATTATATTACCTTTAAAGGTCTTATTATTAATACTAATATATATACTATAGATAGTATATAAATAAATTAATAACTATTAATAGCTTATTCTTATTTATTTTAATATCGATTTAAAGTATAGTATATTTTAAAGAAAACCAATATAGTTGCTGACAACCTCAATTACCTTCTTAAACTTACCTTAAAATACCTTAAAGTATTTACCTTTAATAAAATCTATATTATTAGCTTTATAAATAAATTAAAAGGTAATAGGATTTTACAATAATATATCTAACTTTATAATTAACTATTTTATAAAGGTCTTATACTAAAGGACTGTTCTTTTTATTTCTTTAAAAAGTTTACTATTAAATTAAAAAAAGGATATTAATAAAACCTTTACTTTAAGCCTATTGTAAATAAGATCTTTAAGAAAAAGCTTAAAGAACTCTATAACTATTATTTAATAAATAGGCTTCTTTACTTTTAAAGATTAAGGATACTTTAATAACTTTATATACTTAGTAATTATATAAAAGATATCTTTAAGTATTATTATAACTATAACTTTTACTTTAGAATTTTCTAAACCTAATATTAAATTTAAAGAACCTTCTTTATCTATAACCTTAAGAAGAAAATTATAAATTATATTTAATAGTATTTTAAATACTAAATAAACTAAATTAACTAATAAAAGCCTATTAAAGAACTTTAACCTATTACTTTCCTTTTAATCCTTTTCTATACTATTATACTTAATATTATTACCGGCCTTTTCTTATACTTTAATAAAAACTTACCTTATTAGGTTATTAAATACTCGGTATTTAATACCTTTCTTACAGTAACTTATAAATTCTTTAAAAAAAGACTAATAATCTTTAAAGTAAATTCTTATACTACTAAGACCTAAAGAAAGATCCTTTTTTAACATTTACTTACCTATAAATAGAAAGTTCCTTTTATAATTATTAATAATAAAGACCTCTAATAAATAGAAGACTTTTAAAAGGGAATTTAAAAATAATTAAAAACAAAATTCCTTATATTTACTATATATTATCTTTAAATTAATAGATTATTGAAAAGATATAACTAAACAGTTAAGATTGCTTTCCGATTTTAAATATAGAAATACCTTAAAAAAGATTAAATAAAGGCTATCTCCTACTTATAAGCCCTATTAGATAACTAGTACTTTAAAATAATTAAATATTTTTTAAATAAACTAATTATTAAAAGGAAGATATACTTTTCTTTTTTAAAAATAGGCAATGTCTTTAAAAAACCTTAACTTCTTTAAAATATCTTTAAGTATAATGTAAAAATAGCTATAAAGAAATCTATCGAATATATAAAAGAACGATATAATAAGTATTGTTAATAAAAGAAATTTACTATTAATAATTAAGTAATAATTAAGCTCTATTAAAGATACTTTATCCTTATAAAATACAGTTAAAAGTTAGCTTTATAATATAAAGGACCTTTTAAAATTAAAAGAAAGTACTTACTATTAGTATATAAGCTCGAGCTTTTTTTTAAATATTAAAATCTATTTAATTATATCTATTACATTTCTTAAAAAGATAAATACTCTTTAAAAAGATCCTTATTAATAGGCACTTTTAAAAGCTACTTTAGTAATTATTAAAGACAATAACCGATATCTTAACCTTTATTTAATATATAAAGTTAAAAGGATTATATTATATAAAAATCGAAAGAAAGAAAAATAAATATATTAAGTATATTAAGCTAAATACTTTACTATATATAATATAAAGTTAAATAAGGAAGAACTAAAAGAAATAGCCCCTAAGCTTATTTAAAAGTATAAAGCTAAGATTAGAAAGAAAGAAAAGTTAATTAATAATTAAAAAAAGGATTTAAAGGCACTTCCCTTTACTTTATTACTTTAAAAAAAAGGTCGGCTTTTAAAAGCTTAAAAGGACTAATCTACCAATCTAATATATCCTTATAATAAATCTAACTTTATATAAAAAGCAACTTAAAGAAAACTCTAAATAATAACTATTACTTATTTATAAATAGTACTTACCGGTTTTCTTTTTAAAAGGTAAGAGTAAATAAGGAAAGGCTATATTAATAAAGATATTAGTAAAAATACTTTTTTAAAGCTAGAAGTTAAAAGAAAATTAAGCTTTTATTTTACTTTAAGTATTTACCTTTCCTTTACTTATATTATTTTCTTTTATAAGCCTCTTTTATAATAGTCTATCTTTCTTTAAAGAAGGAAGTATTAAAAAGCTATAGCCTTTACTTTAGTTAAAAGAAGGATAGTATTATAAAAGCATTTTTATAACTATATTAAATACTTACTTTAACTATTAAAAGAAAATATTTAAACCTTCTTTACTTAATAAAGCATTTACTGTTAACTAAATATTTAATTAACTAATTTAAACTCTATAAAAGCTAAAGATTAAAACTAAAGCTATTAAATGTTTTCTTTAATTAAAAAGAACTTACTTAAATTTTCAGATAATATATACCTTTATTAGCTATATTCGCCTTACTTTATTTCTATACCTTACTATAATTAAAAGTAACTGCCGATTAAAATAAATAGCTATTTTAAAAGTCTACCTTAAAGCTTTACTTTAATTTATAATAGTTAATTAAAAGTAAAGTTTAAAACCCTTTCTATAATTATAAAAAACCCTTACTTCTTTAATAAAAGCTCCCTTTCTTTTTTAAATAACTAATAAACTAACTTTTAAGCCTAATTACTACTTTTACTATCTTACCTCTATTACCTTACCTTCTCTTTTACTATAACTTTATTTACTTCCCTTTTTTACTAATTAACTTTATAATTAATCGCTATACCTTAGCTTTTTTTAAACTTATCTCTTAAATTCTTACACTTATAATAATCCTTAAACCTTTATTTAAACTCTTTAATAAATAAAATAAGTAGGCTTATTTCTTATAACTTTACTTTTAAATTTAACAACTCTTTTTCTAGCTTATCCTATATTATAAGTACTTTTAAAAAAAGCACTAGTACTTTTTATTATTTAAATTACTGTACTTAAGGTAACCTTTTCTTTAAATATTATAAAGAAAAAGCCTCTAGAACTATTTAATAAGATTTACTTACTTACTTTATAATTAAAGAGATAGTTAAAAATAATATAAAGGTAAATTTTAGCTCTATTACTTACTAGCGCTTTCTTTACTTCTTTACTTACTATTATATTATTAAAAAAGCCTTTATTAAGGTCTTTCTATTCTATAATCTAGTCTTTTTTATTAACTTTATAGGTAAGGATATTTATAATATCTTTATTAATAAAGAACTATACTACTTTAAGATATATAATTATAAAAAGTTTGTTAAGTAAGTATATAATTTTTTCTTTAATAAGGTCCTTCTTTTTATTAAATCCTAGCCGAACCTTTTTATTAAGAAAGATAAGTAGTACCTTTTTAAAAGCTCCTTAATAAAGGAAGGTTAAGATTAAAATATTTAAATAGAGAATTTCTATATTAAGTTTTTTATCGGTAATATCTTTATTATTTATAACTTTATTAAAAGTCCTAACTTATATATTATCTTTTAATAAAAGCAACTTAAGGAAATTAAAGGATAGTTAACTTAAGATTTAATAAAAGAGCCGGTTATTAAAAAAAAAGTTCAATATAGTCTTTTTTACTTTTAATTAAAAGTTAAGTTCCTTTATTAAATTATTACTATTAAGGATATTATAAAGGATGATTTTTAAAACATTAACCTATAATTAGCTAATTACTATATAAAGACTAGCCTCTTTATTACCTTTACTATTTAGAAAAAACTCTACTATTAAAAGTCTCCTTTTTATTATAATAATAGCCTTATAAATATTATCTATAAGAAAGAAGTTACTATAAAGGTATATATTATACTTTATAGCTATTTAAAAAAAAGGAAGCCTCTTAATAATAAAAAGAAAGCTTTTTACTAGTTCTATAATATATAAATAGCCTTTTTAAAAATTAGTACGTTCTTTAAGAACCTTAAGGAATTTAATATTAAGCTTTATTAAATAGTTAAGATTAAAAGGTCTAAAAGAGGTATACTTTTTCTTTTAAAAATAATAAGTAATCTTTAATTTAAATAGTAAATAAATTAGAATTTTATAAAAAACGTTAAAGCTAAATATATCCTCTACTATAAAGCCAGCCTTTTTATTAATATTCCTATTATATTAGCTTTTAAATATAATTTGCTTATTATTATAAATTAAGAAAGTATTACCTATTACCTTATTATTTTACTATACTATAAGAACTTTCTTTTTTTAAATCTCTTAAGTTAGTCTTCTTTTTATATCTCTATTTTTAATAAAAATGGTATTATTATTAAAATATAAAAAGTAAGATTACTATATATTTAAGAAAAGAATGTTAGCGGTTTTATTAATCTATACTGATTAGCTAACCTTAAAGATCTTTATATTATTATTATAAATACTTTTACTTGTAATTAATATAAATATAATTATAAAGGAAATTGTAATTAAAGATAGAACAATAGAGGTAATTAGTATTATATATTTAAATATTTTTAAGAATAATAAAAAAAGAAAATAATAAATTAAGATAATTATAGAAAATATTGAATACTAGTTAGGTTTTAAAATAAAGTTTTATACTGTTTTTACTTAAAAGGAAATAATATAGGATTTTAAAAAGGAAAATAATAATAAAAATAATATTTTTTAAAAGACTGGAAAGCTTTTTTTTATATTAGGCATTATTGTAAGATTCTATATTTTTATAGGACTTATTTAACATTATAGTCTATTTTATATAATTCTTTAAAAGGATCTATAGTTTAGAAGCTTTTAAAGAAAGCTTTTTATTTTATTCTTACCTTTTATTATAAGTTATATCCTATATATAATATAATTATTATATTTTTATTTCTTTTTTTATTCTTTTCTTTTTTTCTATATATAAATATACTTAGTAACCTTCCTAGCTTTAATTTCCTATAGTAAATCTAGCTTTAAAAGATACCTCTATATCCTTCTTTATAAAAGAAGCTTTTATTAAGCCTTCTATTTATATACCTTCTATATTAACTATAAAAGCCTATATAAAGAATCTCTTTAAGAAGGCTTTTTAGGAATTTCCTTTAGACTTTCCTATAAACCTTCTTATAGAACCTTTTTTAAAGCCTCTTTTAGAACATTTTTTAAAACCCTCTTTTAAAAACCTTTTTAAGGAACTTCTATTAAAACCTCCTTTAAAATTTCTTTAAGGAGCCTCCGTTAGAACCTTCTTTAAAACCTCTTTAAAGAGCCTTCTTTAAAACCTCCTTTAAAACCTCCTTTAAAGCCTCCTCTAAAACCTCCCTTAAAACCTTCCTAGAAACTTTCCTTAGAAACTTCCATTAAAAGTTTCCTTAAAAACCTCCTACTCGAACTTCCTACCGGAAGGTTACAACACCCTAGCTACCCTTTAACTCCCACTACTCGCTTATCAATGTGCCACCTAAGAGAATCCAGTTGCTTAGCCAATCAACATTGATATTATAATAGTCGAGAACTTACATGACATATAAATCGAGCGTGTTGTCTTGACTGCTTTTGACTTTGGGGCGGTATTGATATTTCTGAATTGCAGCGTCTGATTCGACATACTTCCCATGTACATAGCCATTCAGGCGTGCACGTACAATAGCCTCAGCTTGACGATCTCTTCTCCTCACACTCATTTTGCGAGAATGAGACACAGACTAGTAGCATAAGCTGTATGACTAAGATAGAAATAAAGGTGTGGTTATTGGTGAAGATATTTGTGATAATCTTATAAGTGATTGAGGTCGTAGTCGTCAACGAAGTAGAGGTGTGCGACGAATCCCGCAACCCAGACTTTCTCTGATAAGGGATCCTTTGAAGGTAAGGTGACTTGGTGCAGCCAAAGGGTGCACAATAACAAGTGTCTCTGGTGTTCTCACAAGGTAAGGTAGAGCTGGTGTAGGTACAATAGCTTGTAAGGACTACGTGTAATATCCTATTGCTTACTGAGGAAACTATCTAGCTATCCCGAGTTGTGGACTATATACAGTTTCCTCCCCTGTGTACCTTGTACCTGGCCCGACAGGCCCGTCGAGCGCTCCTGTCGGGCTGTCCTGGCCCAACAGCTCTTGGCGCCGCTCCGTGTAGCCCGCTGAGCGCGACGGCCGCTCCTGTCGGGCCTCACTTGATTGGCTCGTGGTCCTTGACAGTTGATTAGCTCGGGGCGTCCCGCCCTTCTTTATCTACACGGAGCCGCTGGATGGTTAATTCGTGACAAGGTGGCTGAAGTAGGCGGCAGAGTTAACTGTGTTAATATTAGTTGCGGTAGTACTTCGCACAGGCGTCGACGTCAAAGTCTCGCTGAAATAAGCGGTAATGTTAAGGGAGGTAGTGCTTGTTAGAGTAGCGTTTGATAACCGTTGCAGTAAAGGTGATGTGGATTGTGTTGAAGACGGTGGCAAAGACTATAGAGGTATGTAGGAAAACGAAGTGGAGGTTATATTAAAGGTTTAAAGGGTAGTGGTTAGGACCGTGGTGATTACCGTCATAACGGAGGTGGCGGTAGAAGTGCTTGTGTAAGGAATATATAGTGGTTGCGAGGTTTTTTTTTTTTTAAAAGGAAAGCCTCCTAGTTTTATATTTAGACAATTAGCTAATAGGGTCTTTAGTCGCCTATCCTACTTTTACGCTAACTTGCGCAGCTTATGCAGCTTATCCAGCGCGTTACCCGCATGTGGGTCTGGCTCACCTAGCTCACTTAGGCTGACACCCTGAAAGTGGAGCCCCTAGGTGAGCCCCGAGGAAGCCCTGAATATAGATGCCACAGAATGATGCGCCAGACAGACATCCAAATCCCATGCGATATGCCTGTCAGTACTATGTATATGATTATATAAGTATAGGATTAGCTAACTATAAGTAAATTTGGCGTTCCGGTACTACTTAGAAGCTTCCATATTAATAGAACGGACGCTACAGTACTTTATATTAAAACCCTGTAACTATATTGTTAAACTAGGTCCCTGTGAGGCCTAGTTTACAGTAGGTGGCTGCTATTATACTACGTGGTGGTAATTTCCTGACACTTGACCTATAGGCCAAGTATAAGGGAAAGGAAGGCCCACCTGTCAGCTACCTGGCATTTGCCGAGCACCTTATCTTACTGTAAGGCTATTTAAAGGCCTATATCCTGCTAACTAGTAGGCCAAACTGCCTGTAATTTTATATTCAAGCTACTAAGGCCTACTACTATAGGCAGTATAAGTGGCCTAACCCTAACCCTATAATGACCTGTACTTTAGGTTAAGGGTGCTGGGTTTTGCGGCCCTTTTGTATGGCTGTAAGTCGATTTTTAAAGAGCTATAAACTATATTAACTTAACTGCCTATAAGACCTGTAGCTAACCACTAGGCTGGCCAATTTAGTTAAGAATTGGTAGGCCTATAGCTAAGTAGGTATATTATTACTATACTAAATTATAGGCCTATAGGCCCTATAGGTCAGAAGCTATAGAAGGCTTAGCAAGTAGTTTATAAGGCTTAGCAAACCTTAGGGTTAACTAAGCTATACTCTAGTCTATCTGTTTACTAGGGTATATAAGGTACTGTACGTTAATCGGTAAGTATATAGTAAAAGTTGAGTACAAACCCTATTATAGAGATTATTATAGTGGATTTATAGAAGGCTAGTACTATAATATAATTATTTACACACTATATTTCTATCCTATAGTACCTATAAGGTACTATATTCTAATATCTTAATATTAAACTATAGGTATTATATATAAGACTTTTACTGTACTATAAGCTAGTATATAAGCATTAATTACAAGGCTTTTAGGCCTATAATTGGCTATATCTATTTTAATAGATTATAAGCTTGGAAAATACTTAATTAAGTTATAAGCTTATAAACTTAGACTTAAAGTCTTCTATAAATAACGGCTTAGGCTACTATAAACTGTAACTATAAGTAGGCTATAAAATTACTGATTTTAAAGTCTACCTATTAAGGTAAAGTTATAAAGTAAATATTAAGCTTACCTTACTTTATTAAGTTTTCTAAAGGCCTATAAGGTTTAAATTTACATCTGTTATTAAATTTATTATACTATAAGGTATATAAAAATTAGGCCTAATAAAGTATTAAAGGCCTATAAGCTATAAGCTTATAAGAGCTAGAAATAGCCTTTTACTTTAACTATAGCCAGGTAGGTAGTTCTATAAATCTTAAAGGTAGGTAAAAAAGTAAAAAAGTAAATTAACCCTTTTAGCTATTACCACTGTTAATAGTTACAGTACTTTACTATATAAAATAAAGCCTATTCTTTAAGGCTCTTAAGCACTATAGATCTAGCCTTTTTATTATATAAGTAAACTATAGTTAAAGCCTTAGTTAAAAATAGTATTAGGCTAGGGTTTTAAAGCCTTATAGAATGTTTTAGTAGTAAGTATATTAAGCCTTTTATAGATTTAAAAATGTAAAATATAAAGCTTAGGTAAGGGTTTTCTAAGAAGAAAGAATTAGTGGATTCTTACTATATATAGGCCTTTACTGTTTAATTAAAGGAGTAAGAGGCTTAGATTTAATAGTTATAAGGTACTATAACTAAAGTAGTAGAGTAAATTAAGCTCTTAATAGTAGCTTAGAGCGCTTTAAAACAGCCTAAGGTTACTATAACTGCTTCTTTAGTAGTAATTAAAGCTATATATTTAGAAGCTATAGTAGTTTATTAATTAAGGCTTAAAGCTAATAGTAGTTCTCTTAAAGTCCGTTATACTACTATAGCCATTAAAATAATTAAAAAGGTCTATAAATTCTCTACTAATTAAAGGCTTATAGGCCTTAAGAATTTCGATCTATAGAAATAGAGCCTAAATATTATACTATATACTATTAGTATAGCTACTTTTATAGAAGACCTTACTATAATAGCCTACTAAAGTAATATTAAATAGGCCTTACTATTAATATTACTTTAAAATAGTATAGCCTTAAGCCTTTAGGCTTTTATTTTATAGTAAATAAGTCCTATTAAAGTCTATAAACTGCTTATTTAAAGGTACTTCTATAGTACTAAATTATAGTAAAGGAACTTTTATAAAGAATACTACTTTTAAACTTTTACCAATTTATAGGCTTTTTAATAAACTTTAATATTAAGTTCTTTAACATAGTTAGCTAGCTTATATTAGCTAGTATTGACCTTTAGGCTATAGATTAAGTAAATTAATACCTATAAGCTATAGAAAAGAGCTTTCTATAGTAAGCTAAAAGGTAATAAAGTACTATATAGACCGTTAAAGTACTAAGCTAAAATATAGGTACTATTAACTTAAGCTTTCTAATAGTAGATTTATTAGAAGAATAGTATATTTTAGCCTTTATTATTATTAAAGATATAGCCTATAAAATAAAGAAGGTCTTTATAAAGGTACTAAAAAGAAGGTTTTCTTAAATAAGAAGTTTAAAAATGATAGCCTTAATAGCCTTAATAGCTTTTTTTAAAAGAAAAAGAAAAAAGGCTTTTAAAGGCGTAAAGGCTTTAAAGAAAGGCTTAAAGCTAAAGATTCATTTACTTATATAGCAAGCTTCTATAATCTAGCTTTAAAGGTCTTTAAAGACTTTAATAGTAATAATAGTAATAAAGGTATTTATATAGTGCTTATAGAGCCTATTAAAGGCGTTAAAGATATTAAAGGTAAGGCCTTAATAGTACTTCTTTAAAAGATACCTTTTTATATAATACTAAGTTTACTAACTATATTATTAATAGTCGAAAATAGTTTACTAATTATAAGCTTAATAATAGCTTATTAAGGATAATTTATATAGAAAAAGGTCCCTTAATACTTAAAGGCTTTAAAACTGCTATATTTACAGTGCTTTTATAAAAAGAACCTATTAAATATATTAAGCTTAAGTTTAAAAATACTCTATATATTCTTTAGTTTAATATTAACCTTTTTAATAGTATACTATACTATAAAGCTAGCGGTTAGGTTAAAAAGGAAATACTATATAAGTTTAATAAAGCTTTAATAGCGGTATTTAATTTTAAGGCTTTAGGCTTTTTCTTAAAATTATAAAGATAAAGAGGCCTATTATTTACTATAATATAAGTTTTAACGTTACTAGTCGGAAGTGAAAGTTAATAGTAAAGCTTCTTAATAGGCTTTATTTTAAAAAGATAGCTATTTAAAGGTTAATTTAAACCTTCAAAGGCCTAATAATAGGCCTATAAAGCTAAATAGCAATAGCGCTATTAGCTTTAATTTAAACATTTAAAAGGTAAAGCTTTATAAACTTAAAAGGTTTAAATAAGGCTATAAAGAAAGCTATAACTAAGGTATATTTAAAGAAATAAAGCTTTATTAGCCTATAAAAGGCCTTAATAGTTTAAGTAACTTTAACTCTAAAGGATCTAATTAAAGTAGACCTATTAAAAAGCTCTGTAAGCATAAAGAAGGCCTTAATAGTTTAAATAACCCTGGCCTATTTAATTAAGAAAAGGCTTAAGGGGCTATATACTTAAGAAGGCTATTAAAAATATCTTTAATACTACTATAACTACTATAGTAAATTACTTTAAATAGTATTAAAATAGTAATTAGGCTAAGTTATATAGACCTAATACTATTAAAAAAACTAATAAAATTACTATTAAGCTTCTAAACTTAAATTAAATAAAAGAAGTAAATTTTCAATACTTAGCCTATAATAAAGTAAGTAGTAAAAAGGCTTTAATTTTCTACTATTCTAGACCTACTTAAGTCTTAAGTTCTATTAAAGGCAATACTTTTAAAATTAAGCCTATACTCTATAATAGGCTTTCTATAGTATTAATTTAGTAGACTGAAAATCCTAATTTAAATAGGCCTTTTACTTATTAAATATTAAAGGACTAACTATATTAAATGCTATTAAAGGCTTTTTTAAAGGCCTAAAGAACGCTATAATAAATACCCTATCTGTTTTTACTATAATAATAGGAAAGAAATTAACTATAAATTATAGGCCTAGTTTTTTATTAAAGATATTAATTTTTACTTTTAAGCCTTATATTTATAAGTCAAATAGCCTCATTAAACGCTTTATTAAAGTATTTTTAAACTAGTTATAGGCTATAATAGTATTATTATAGCTCCTTAATACTTATAGTGCTATATAGTACTTATAGTATTTAAATTAATTAATTATATTGCAGTTAGTAATAAGACCTAATTCTTTACTAAATATTCTATAATAAATTAAAGCCTTCCCTTTTTTATAAGCTAGATTTAAGCTAATTTAAGGCTATAGGCTTTTCTATAGAGCTCTTTATTCTTATTAAAAAAAGGTCTAAAGCTTTAAAACTATAGGCTTATATAAAGCTTAGTAAACTACTAGCTATTTTAAAAGTAAGACCTATTAAATATAGATACTGGCTAAAAAGGCAATAGTAAAATCTTTCTTTATTAATATAGTAAATAAGTTTATTATAATTTAAAGTATTACTATTATTTTAAAAGGAAATTTAGGCTAAGGAGAGATAGAGTTACTATAATTAGTAATAAAGATAGCGACTTATACTTTAAATATAACTTAATAACTGGCTAATTTAGAAATTAGCTAATAAGTTAATATTAAAGAATTCTTAATATAAGCTAATTAGTAGGCCTATTATAATTTAAAAGGCTATAATCGATAGTAGTTTAAAGCCTTTAATAGGCCTATTATAGGCCTTAAGGCTATTTAAAACCTTTTATTAAAGACTACTTATTAATAAAGTAAAAAACTATACTTAAGTATAAGTAAAGATATTAAAATAAGCATTAGCTAATTTATTAAATCAATATTAACTAAAGCTAAGCCTATTATTATAAGGTCTTTAAAGGTCTTTTAGTATTAATTTATTACTTAAATATTAAAATAAATATTAAAGAACCTTAAAGAATCCTATTAACTAAAGGCTATATATAGTAAATTTAAGTAAATAGTTAATTAAAAAACCTTTAAGTTCCTTCCTTAAAGCGCTCTTTTTAAAGACGTATACTATTAATTAATAGTTAATATTATATAAGAAAACTGATAAAGAAAATAGGCTTTTAAAGTTTAAAGCTAAGTTAATTATTAAAGATTTTTATAAAGGAAGGCTTAGATTTTATAAAGACCTTTACCTTTATTATTATATTACTTATTAGTATATACTGTTAATTATAGTAGCTTTATTAAATTAAGAAAAAGAATAATCGATTTTATAAAAGCATTTCTTAATAGTTATTTAAAAAAAAGAATTATATAGCTATATTTAAAGGCTTCTATAAGTTTTATTAAAAAGTAGACTTAGCTATTAAAGCCAAGCTATATAGGTAAGGCTTTAAGCTTAAAACAGCTAAATAATTTGCCTTTTTAAGGCTTATATAGCTTAAAGTAAAGCCCTAACTTTAATAAATTAAACTTACTAAGCTATTAAAAAAAGAAGGTTTTATAGTACTAATTTCTAACTTTACTATCCTTTATAATCTTAAAGCTAGATTTTTATAGTAACTTATATTAATAATTATTTAATTATAACTTTAATAAGGCCTATATTTAATAGCTTAAAAAAAGCTTAAATAAGGTCTACTTAATAGAAATAGAAGGCAGCTTCTTCTTTTTAAAGGTTTAAATAATAAAGGATAAACGTCGCTTCTTTTATAACTTAGCTAAGCTTAATATATATAAAAGTAATTAAAATCTTTAACTTTAAAAATAGCTAAAATACTAATTCCTTAAGTTTAGAATAGTAGCTTAATATAAGGACCTTAAATTAAAAGAAGTCCTATAATAAATTGATTATATACTATTTTAGTATATAGTAGTACTATAATATATTTAATAACTTAAATAAGGCCTAATATTGCTTTTATAATATAGTAGTTTTAAAAGATATAGTAATCTACATAGTAAACTTAAATGCGTTAAAAACCTTTTAAAGTATTTAAATAATATAAGAATTTAATAATCTCTATAGTTATATTATTGACCTATTAAAAAAAAGGTACTATATACTTATAGACTTTATAGATTCAGACTTTATAGAAGACTTAAAGGACTTAAAATCTATCTATAGCTTTATATTTAAAGTAGCCGGAGGCTTTATAAGCTGGAAATTAAAGAAGGCCAATACTATAAGCCTTTTTACTTTAAAGGTTAAAACTAATATACTTATTAAGGTTATTTATAAGGCTCTATAAATTAAAGGGTCTATAAGAAGCTAAAGTATACTTTAATAAGCTTTACCTTACTATATAGTAATAATACTAGCTTTATAATTACTATTTATAATCCGGCCCTTTATAATTATACTAAGTATATATTATTAAAATATTATTAAGTTAGAAAGTAAGTTAGGCATTATAGGTTACTATTAACTACTTAAATATTAAATAAATACTACTAATAGGCTAACTAAACTATTAGTTAGTTAGAAATTTAAGACCTTTATAAGTCTTTTAAGCTTAAAGAATAGGCCTATAAAGAAAAGTTAGTAAAGAAATAAATTAAAAAACTACCCTTCTTATATTAATTTTCCTTTATAATTTAGCTTATAAAAGTAATTACTTAATACTTAAATATATAGGCCTTAACGCCTTATATACTTTATATTTTAGTTTTTTAATTAGCCAGTTAATTCATTAAGCTTAGCTTACTACAGTAAGCCTTAAATTCAAATCTAAACCTACCATATACTATAAGTAAAGAAGGAATATTAAACTAAGTTCCTATAAGGCTTAGTTTATAGTAAGTAGCTACTATTATACTATATAGTAGTAATTTCTTAATACTTAACCTATAGGCTAAGTATAAGGAAAAGGAAGGCTTATCTATTAATTATCCGGCATTTACTAAGTACTTTATCTTACTATAGGGCTATTTAAAGGCCTACATCCTACTAACCAGTAGGCTAAACTGCCTATAATTTTATATTTAAGCTATTAAGGCTTACTACTATAGGTAGTATAAGTAGCTTAATCCTAACCTTACAATAACCTATACTTTAGGTTAAGGGTACTAGGTTTTATAGCCCTTTTATATAGCTATAAGTCGATTTTTAAAGAGCTGTAAATTACACTAACTTAACTGCCTATAAGACCTATAGTTAACTACTAGGCTAGCCAATTTAGTTAAAAATTAGTAGGCCTATAGTTAAGTAGGTATATTGTTACTATATTAAATTATAGGCCTATAGGCCTTATAAGTTAAAAGCTATAATAGGCTTAGTAAGTAGTTTATAGGACTTAATAAACCTTAAGGTTAATTAAGCTATACTCTAACCTATTTACCTATTAGGATATATAAGGTACCGTACGTTAGTCAGTAAGTATATAGTAGAGGTTAAGTACAAACCTTACTATAGAGATTATTATAGTGGATTTATAGAAGGCTAGTATTATAATATAATTGTTTACTTACTATATTTTTATCCTATAGTATCTACAAGGTACTATATTCTAGTACCCTAGCACTGAACTATAGATATCATGTATAAGACTTCCGCTATACTGTAAGCTAGTATGTGAGCACTAATTACAGGGCCCTTAGGCCTATAATTAGCCATACCTATTCTAATATATATATATTTATAGTTAGTAAGCTTCTTCTTTTATTTATTAGCTTTAATTAAAATCTATAATAAAATTAAGGATTAATTAATTGTAAATATCGAAATTGTTAATTTTAAACCTAGTATAGATTATAAATAAAGAGATAGTTTAATTAACTATATTAAATAAATTAATATAAATTCTACTATAAATAAAGTCTAATTAAAGAATTTATTTTAAATAAATATATTATAATTTTAATATGCTTTTTAACGACTATTTATAATTCTTTTTAAGCTTTTTTAAATTTAAAGTTTTTTAAAATTATTTAAACTTTAAAGGTTTAAAAGAATATAAAATCTTTAATATTATTTTTTTAAATTATATAACGATATTTTCTTTTTTTTTCTTTATTTCTTTTTTTTTAAAAGATTTAATAGTAAATAGTATTAATTAACTATTTTATTAACTTTAACTCTTTAATATTAAGTAAGTTTATAGCTTTATTTATAAGGAATGTATAGTTTATATCATTCAATTTTATAATTAAAGGTAATATTAATAATGCAGTTATAGATTTAATACTATAGTTTACTATTAATATTTCTTACTTTAATAAACTAAGGGTTAGGGTTAATTGGTATATATTAATATACTTTGTAAAGACAGTTTAAAAGGAGTTCTTTTAATATATTTATATAAGGATTAATTTAATTGGAAATATTTATAAAATTTATATTTAGTTATTAAATTATACTATATAAGTATTTCTTTTTTTACTTATTAAGTTTACTATATTTAATTTAGTTATTAGATAGAAGTCTTAGTTATAAAGCCTATAGGATTAACGTTAATTTATAAAGACATTTAACTTTTATAAGTTAATATATATAATATATATATAGTAGATTTAGCTATAATAAGTAAACTATTAAAGTTAACTTTATTAAAACATATAGTGTTATTATTTAAAAATAAAATAGCTTTTAATTTATATTACTAAAAACGAAGTAAATAGGTATTTAAATTGAAATTATAGTTTACTATATAGTAAGATAATAATACGATTATTATAAATTGTTAAGATAGGTGTCTTATAGGCCTATAGGTATAGACCTGTGCAGGGAACGGCGCAGAATACTAAGAGCAAAGAGGGCTTTGTCTGCAGTATACGACAGTAGCTGGGCACTAAAGGAAGGTAGATTATAGAGACGATGCCCTGTAATATATAGAAGGTAGATACTATAACATAGGCTTGTAAGGCACTGTAAGATATAGTAAACTAGTATATTGAATTGACTTATTAACTAGGAAAATATTACAGTAAATAGTTGCAAGGGACAAGACCTATTATAGGTCTTCGGCCCTATATTGCTTCCCAAATCTCTCTCTATTTTAAGGCCCGAATGTCTGTTAAGTCTGCTAATTACAGGGCTTAAATGCCTGTTAAGTCCGTTAGCTATAGGGCCTAAATGCCTGTTAAGTCTGTTAACTATAGACTTAGCCGGCTAACTAAGTTTAACTATTAAGTACGTTAACTAGAAGCTGTTTACAGGGTACAGGGCACTAACGTTTTACCGTTACAGTACACTAACCGCCCGGAGCTTCAGGCTACTTCAGGGGTCCGAAGACCACTGCAATTACTATAGCAGAGTATTGGTAAGCACTATAATTCCAAGCCATTAGTTATTATTAGCCCTATAAATTATAGGCCAAAATACACTATAAAGTCTACAATTAAGTACTATATTTCAACACCTCCTCTATAGCCACAGTGCGTGGCACTGACTAAAAGGGCTTAGAAAGGTTCAACAGTAAGACAAAGGTGTTAAACAGCACTGTAGGCAAGGCTTTAGTAAGGCCGTCAGCAGGCATCTCCTCTATAGGAAAGTAGGTTACAGTGATGACTCCAGTGGATATAGCTTCTTTAACCCCCGAAAGTCGAATCAGGGTATATTTAGTTCAGCGATTGTACTTATCACTATAAGCAGTAGCAATAGAGCTTTCGTTATCACACAGCAGAGAGGTAGGGCCTATAATAGGCCTAGAAATTTCCTAGAAGAGACCCCTAAGCCACATAGCTTCCTTAAGGCCTTCGATAAGCCCAGTATATTCGGCCTCTAGAGTGCTGAAAGACACAGTAGACGCTTTCTTAGATTTCCAGCTAATAGGTCCTCCAGCCAATATAAACAGCCAACCGTAGGTAGATTTAGCGCTTTCCTCACACCTAGCCCAGTCACTATCAGTAAAGCCGATGGATTTTAAGTCACTATTAGAGCCGTAAACAACAGCACTGTAAACACTGGAATAAAGGTAGGAAAGTAGTGATTTTGCAGCTTTTAGGTAGGTGTCAGTAAGCTATGTTAGGTATTGTAAAAGCCACTAAACGCTAAAGGCCACGTCAGGCTTGGTTTAAACCATAGCGTACATCGAAGTACCAATCAATTGTCGATATAAGTACTGATCAGAGGGGCTTACGGAGGTTCCAGGCCTGTTACCTTTGCCTGTAATTCCAGGGCTCAGTAGAAGGGAAGTTAACTTAATGCTAATTCCAAAGTGCTTAACTGCCTCTATAATATAGGCCTTTTGGTAGATCCAGAGGCGCCGTTAAGGCCTATTACATTCAATTTAAACACCAAGGAAGTAGCGGGCAGAACCTAAGTCTTCGATATCGTAGTACTCCCCCATAGCATTCTTCAAAGCTTAAAGCCGTAAAGGCTCAGGGCCTATAATCAAGCAGTCGTCAACGTAGCTGATAATGAAGATCTTATAGTCCAAGTAAAAGTAAGTAGCTGTATCGGAGATAAGGGGCCTAAAACCTAAGGCCTAGGTCATTGCAAAGACCTTCTATTACCAGAAGTAAGAAGCCTATTTCAGGCCATACAAGGATTTCTTCAGCAGGATAACTTAGTCCTTAGTAAGGTCCCATCCAGCTGCTTTTAGCAGTATTACAGCGCTAGCACTACTGTAGGCAAACTCAAGTAGTCCCTATAGAATCTCGATATAGATATCAAAATCGGTCTCCGAGTTCAAAAAGGCTCCTACAAAGTCTACCTACTCTAAATCCCAGTCAAATACAGCTACAAAGGCCAGTATAATTCTCCAAGTCGGAGGCTCTATAGTGGAAGCATAGGTCTGTTCGAAATCGATTCCAAAGGCCTATTGGAAACTCCGGACAACCAATCGGGCCTTAAACTTCACTATAATGCCCTATAAATTCTTCTTATCCTTAAAGACCCAGCAGCTTATAATAGGCTTCTTCTTAGCCTAAGATCAGCGGATAAAATAGAAAGTCTTAGTAGTAAGAAGTTGGCGTAATTTAATAAAGATAGCCTATAACCATTACTCTTTTTCAGAATATTTCAGAGCTTACTTAAAGATATTAAGCTCTAAGGCTCCTATAGAATAGCACTCCTTATAGTAGGAAACCAAGTAAGAAATAAGCTCACTACAATCCATATCATCTATAGGCATAAATTCCTCACGTTACTTCTATAAGGCCTGGGGCAGAGGGATCTCAATAGTAGTAGAGGGTACTGAAGGTACTAGAATTGTAAGCTTAGGTAGCGGCTAAGTAGGTAGTATAGGGGATGATTTAAGTACTGGGGAACTGGGAATTGGTAAAATAGGAGGACTGTAAATAGGGGCTTTAGAAACTTAAACAGTAGTATCCTCCTTTAACTTATTAAAGTAGTTAAAGACCTCTAGAGGACTTATAGGGCTTGAAGGACCTGTAATCTAGGCCAATAGGTCCTTATAGAACTTAATAAAGCTGGTTTTAATGACTTTGTTTAAGCCTAAGTAAACTAAGTAGATCTGATAACCTAAAATAGCCATAAGTCTTTCTTTAGTTCCTTGGAGGGCAAGCTTAAGACCTGTAGTTCGATCCTTAATAAGGATATACACTGTAACCTCAATACTTATAGCCTTATAGTTCGAAAGGTTTAGCTAATATAGCGTTTAAGAGGATAACAGTTTATTGTAAAAGGCTTAGTAGGGCGTAAGATCCCTAGAGCTTTAGGCTATATAGTTGATAATTTCTACTATAGGAATGGCTATATATCTCCAAAAAGTAATAGGAAGGCCTGAAGTTAAAATAGTAGCCCTAAAATAGTCTAAAATGACCTAAATAGAGCGCTCGGTTAGGCCATTTTAATTAAAAGTTTTAGGGCTTAATATACTAAAGCCGATGCCCTTTTTAGTAAGGTAGGTACTTAAAGGAAAGACTTTTTTTCCCTTATCGTAGTAAAAGTAAGCAGGGTATTGCCGGAAGGTATTGTTTAAGCCTTTAAATAGTAAACAAAGTATTATAACGGCATTATCTTTAGTAGCTAATAGCCTAAGAAATCGGAAACAGGTCTTTCAATTTGCTATAACTAAACTATAAGGCTTTTTTAACAGTGGAATAAGCTTAATAGCAACAATGTCCTCCTCTAAATAGCTTAAAGTAAAAGGAGGGTCCTAAACAGGATTTTTAGAAGGCTTTCGAAGGATTTTTACAGTATTATAGCTTTTATAAACTAAATCCTTAAGCTTAACCTTCTATAAGTTAAACATACCCTTAGTAATAAAAGAGGTCTTCTTTAAAAGGTTAAGACCTATATACCTAAGTCGTATATACTAAAGGACAGCTAATCGAACTAAAGCTAGTAAAGGCTTATTAAGATCTTTAAGAGACCTATCTCCTTTTAAAAAGTTAGGAGCTTTAGGAGAGACCTTCTTTGAAATTTCAGGAGCTTTAGAAGCTTTAAGGAAAGTAGGGTAACTATTGAAGTACTACTAGTAGGATATTTCTGGCCGAGGTTGGCCTTTAAGGCTAAGATAGAACCCTGGTCTCTTAAAATTCAAGAGGGTAATAAGATTGCAGTTACTATCGGTGAGTTTTTAGCTATATAGGGCTCCTTTAGTACTATATAAGCGGTCCCTACTAATAATATTTAGTGGAAAAGTGGAAATAAAGAAGGTCTTGATAAGGCTAATAGCTGAAAAATGGGCCCTATTGTTACAGGTTCTAATAAAGAATTAGACTTTTACAGTGCCCTTACCGATAATTCTTACAGGGCTACCTCCTATAGTTAAAGGCTTGACTTTTACCTTAATAAGGTTAATGAAAAGGTTTTTATTATTGTAAATATAGATTATTAATCCAGTGTTAAAGAGCTAGGCTTCTTTTAGGGCTGAGTTAGCGTAATTAGCTGGATTAATAGGTATAGAAGGCAGGATCTTAGGGGGTGGGGATACTATAGACCTAGTAAAGCTATATGGTTTATAAGGCATAGTTGGCTTTAAAGGTTTAATACTATAGAAGCCTGTATTAAGGTCGAAGCCTACTGTAAAAGAAATTTCCTTAGAATTTCCAGGGTCTTCAGTATCCTCTTTCTTTTTATCCTCCTTTTTCTTTTTCTTCTTTCCAGTAAGCCTAAGCTCTATAGGGTTCTCTGTAAAAGCATTTAAAATCCCTAAGGCTTTGGAATCTTTAGTAAAGGCAGTGTAGAAACAAAGCGTAGAAAGGGCTTAAGCAACTATAGTATTAGAAATACAGGTCTTAGCCAGAAGCTTCCTCTATAAAAATTCCAGTATAGGGTAGCGACAATAGCCGAAATTGTACTTGTTTTGGCAAATTAAAGCTCTAGAGCGTTTACACCATAGTAGAAAACTACCCTCCAATAAGCTTAAGTAGTAATTAACCTAGTCGATAAGCTGAATTATAACACCTAAGCCTTAAAGCCTTATAATAAGGGTATTAAACTTAGCATTGTATTTAACTACTCCCAATAAACCATCGAATTTAATAGTATAGTAAGCCCTATAGAGCTTATCTCGTAGGACGGCCTAGGCAGAGGCGTACTAGGCTTATAATTGCTAGAAAAGGGTCGTTAGGAAGTCTTCGGCCTCAATAGTAAGCAGTAGGCCTGCCTGTAGGGTATTCCAAATAGTAAGAAGAAGGAAGGCTTTTAGGTCATCGTTCAGTGAATTAGTAACTGACTTAGGCTTATTTATAAACTTAAAGAGGCCTAAAACCCTTATTTGAATAGTGAGAGCCTGGTATTAAGAGCGCCAGTTCTTAAGACCTAAGAGCTTTTGTTCTTTAGTAAGGTGAAGGACCTGTTTACTAAGTTCCTTTACTAAGAGTATAGTGGTCTCTTGGGCAGTTTAACTTGAAGAGGGCGCTGTAATAGGCGTAGCGATAGGGGCCGATGGACCTGTACAAGCTGAAGTGACCGAAGATGAGGGTGGTGTAGGTAGGTCTATAGAAGGTTCGGAAGAAGACTTGGGGGGGCTTAAAGTAGTACATTCCGGTGGGAGGCGAATGTTGAAATTGTCGATACGGGTATTGACTCAGTTGATTTCAGCGCTTAAAGCTCTGATTTAATCAGTAAGACCTGCTATAGCGGCCCCAATCTTACTATCAAAGGTAACCACAAGGTTATTCTATAGCTACTGGAAGTACTGGGCAAAGTTGAAGCCTTCGGAGAGGTTAGGAGTCGATAGGAGGCCGAAGGTCCCTGGAGCTCCAGGGCTTACAGGGGGGTCGTGTATATCTTCATCTTCTATAGTAAGGGAGGTTGAAGGCTTAAAAGGGAAGTAGAAGCACTGTTAGGAGTGCTAGAACGCTGTTTTTTAGGTCTTTAATGCCTAAAAGGGAAGTAAAAGTACTGTTGGAAGTACTAGAACGCTATTTTTTAGGTCTTCGGTGGCCTAAAATAAATAGGGCTTATAGGATAGGTGTTATTGCAAAGGCTGCAAAATAAAGAAATTCACCTAGGCAGTATAAGCCCGGGCTTATAACCTATTAAGATAGATATCTTACAGGCCTATAGGTATAGACCTATACAGGGAACGGCGCAGAATATTGAAAGCGAAGAAGGCTTTATTTACAGTATACGACAGTAGCTAGGTACTAAAGGAAGGTAGATTACAGGGGCGATGCCCTGCAATATATAGAAGGTAAATACTGTAATATAGGCTTATAAGGCACTGTAAAATATAGTAAACCAGTATATTGAATTGACTTATTAGTTAGGAAAATATCACAGTAAATAGTTACGAAGGATAAGACCTATTATAGGTCTTCGGCCCTATATCGCTCCCCGAATCTCTCTCCATTCCAAGGCCCGAATGCCTGTTAAGTCCGCTAGTTATAGGGCTTAAATGCCTATTAAGTCTACTAGCTATAAGGCCTAAATGCCTGTTAAGTCTGTTAACTGTAGACTTGGCCGGCTGACTAAGTCTAACTATTAAGTGCGCTAGCCGGAAGCCGTTTACAGGGTATAGGGCGCTAACGTTTTACCGTTGCAGTGCGCTAACCGCCCGGGGCTTCGGGCTACTTCAGGGGTCCGAAGACCACTGCGATTGCCGTAGCAGAGTATTGGTAAGCGCTATAATTCCAAGCCATTGGTTGTTATTGGCCCTGTAGGTTAAAGGCCAAAATACACTGTAAAGTCCACAACTAAGTGCTGTATTTCAACATAAATTTTATATTTATAATATTATATAATAGTACATCTGTTAGTAAATTCTAATTTTGTAGAATAGTTTTTATTTATATTATTATTTACGACGTTATTAATAATTAGTTTATTATAAATATACTATTTAAATTAATACTATATTATAACCTTAATAAGTATACTTTTATTAAAACTATTACTATTAATTAGAAATGTTATTTTATATTAGAAATCCTATTAAAAGTCTATAGTAATAGTATCTTATATATTGAGGAACTTAATGATTATAAGTATATGTAGTTTAGTAATAAATATATAAGTAAAGGGTTTTATTAATTTTATAGTAGTTTTTGTATTAATAGTTTAAAATAAATTAGTAAGGAATTTTTAATAGTTAATTTTAACCTTACTATTTTAGCTAGCGATTTTATTAGAGTTTATTAGATGTATAGATTATTTGTTAATTAATATATATTAATTTAGTTTGCTATAAAAGAAAAGGCTTATTTAAATTTAATAATTTAATATACTTTCGAATATCTGCTATAATTTAAATAAAGATAGTACGGTTATTTATTTAATAATATAAAGTAAAACTTTAAAAAGTATATATAATTTTATATTATAAGAGAAGATATTTGTATACTATTTATATATTAATCCTTTTTTTTTAAAGTTATATATAGGCTTTAAGGTTATATATAGTAAATATTTTAAGGATATTAATATTATTAATATTAATATTAATTAAAATAATTGCGTTTAAGAATATTATTTAATATATTAAAAAGAGTATTATTTAATATAAAATAGAAGAAAAGTTATATTTATAAAGAAAATACTATTAAATTATATTTATATAGTTATGTAGGCTTTGTTTTTTATAGTGTAGTTACTTTTATAGTTTATTATTTTTAATTACGTAGCTGGCTTTTAATTATATGATTAATTATTAATTACTTCTTTCTTTTAATTTAATAAATAGCTTTAGGCTTAATTTATAGTATTATTAACGATACTCTTTTCTATATAGTAAAGGCTATTTAATAGTTATAATATATTTATAGTATTAATTAAGTAAAATATTAAGAATTAAGTATTTATTATTAAAATAGGTTTTATAATAATTATAGTAATTAAAATGTTATAGTAGAATTAGATTGTAATTTTTAATATTAGTAGTTATATTAAGAAGTAGGAAAAATCAGTTAATTGTATTATAAAAAGTAGCTATAGGGTATTTAATATAATTTAGTTACATTAAAAAAAGGTAGTTAAAATAAGATTAGTATATAAATATTAAAAGGATTAGTATATATTTATTAATTATTTAAAAATAAAGTAATATATTATTTTGTTTTTATTTACTATATTATAATATTGAGATATAGGATAAAAAAGGAGACCTTTAAATTAGATAAGAAATTCGGCAATTAATTTATAAAAATAGATTTATATATAAGTTTATAATTGCTAATAATAATTACGCTTATATAAAATAATTCTTTAAAGTCTTTACTACTTTTATAGTAAAGATTAAAAGTAGTATTTATAATTTTAATATTAAAACTTTCTCTATACAATTTTAAACTTAATTTTATTTATTTTTATTATTTATACTTTTAGTTTTTTAGCTTCTTCTTATTAGCCTTACTTCCTATGTATTGCTATTAAGTTGACTATATTTATTAATATAAAAGTGTAATCGATTTTGAATTTAGTTTTATTTTATTATCATTATTTAGTAAAGCGCTTTAAAATTATTATTATTTTAATATAATATTATATAAAACTTATGTAGTTTTTATAAATAACTTTAATATATAAATTGAGGTTTAAAAGTTTACTATATTCAGTAATAATTATAGGCTTAATTTTAAAGATAACGACTGTAATTTATACTTAAAAATTAATATTAGTAAATTAATAAATAAAGTTTTTAAAGACCGAATTTAAGAGCTTTTGCTTTTTTATAGTTCTTTTTTGTTACTGAATAATTTAGTATAGAATATTTAAAAAAAGAAGTTTAAAATAAATATATATATATATAGCGGTAAAAAGAAAAAGGTCAATAACCTTATGTTAATAAATACAAGTAAAAAAGCTATAAAGTTTAGGGTAGAAATTAAAATAAAAGCTAACTTTAACGATTATAAATATTAATAGTAAAAAGATAATATAATCTTTATTATTATTATAGGTAATTATAATATAATGCCTATTATTAAAAAAGTATTAAAATATAATATTTGTATTAAACTGTAAGTTTGGAAATTCGATATTTTATAAAAATATATAAAGTTTAAATTTAATAATAATTTATTTAAAGTAAAATTATTAAACTTTATTTTAGGGGGTTTATTTTATAGTAGTTAAATTTAAGTAAAGTATTAAGTAAGTTATTAGTAATATTGGAATAGGTATGGCCAATTATAGGCCTAAGGGCCCTGTAATTAGTGCTTACATACTAGCTTATAGTGTAGCGGAAGTCTTATGTATGATACCTATAGCTTAATGCTGGGGTACTAGAATATAGTACCTTGCAGGTACTGTAGAATAGAAATATAGTAAGTAAACAATTATATAATAGTACTAGCCTTCTATAAATCCACTATAATAATCTCTATAGTAAGGTTTGTACTTAACCTTTACTATATACCTATCGACTAATATACAGTACCTTATATACCTTAGTAAATAGATAAGTTAAAGTACAGCTTAATTAACCCTAAAGTTTACTAAGCCCTATAAACTACTTACTAAGCCCTCTATAGTTCCTAACCTATAGGGCTTATAGGCCTATAATTTAATATAGTAATAATATACCTACTTAACTATAGGCCTACTAATTCTTACTTAATTTAATTAACTTAATAGTTAGCTATAGGTCTTATAGGCAGCTAAGTTAGCGTGGTTTACAGCACTTTAAAAATCGACTTATAGCTATATAAAAGAGCCGTAAAACCTAATACCTTTAACTTAAAGTATAGGTTATTATAGGGTTAAGGTTAGGCTATTTATACTGCCTATAGTAGTAAGCTTTAGTAACTTAAATATAAAATTATAAGTAGTTTAGCCTATTAATTAGTAAAATATAGGCCTTTAAATAGCCCTATAGTAAAATAAGGTATTCGGTAAATACTAAGTAGCTAATAGATAGGGCTTTCTTTCCTTTATACTTAGCCTATAGGTTAAGTGTTAAGAAATTACTACTATATAGTATAATAGTAGCTACCTGCTATAAACTAAGCCTTATAGGGACTTAATTTAATACCCCTTTTTTACTTATAGTAAGTAATAGGCCTAGATTTAAATCTAAGGCCTACTGTAATAAGCTAAGACTAATAAACTAACTAACTAATTAAAAAACTAAAATATAAGGTATATAAAGCATTAAAGTCTATATATTTTAAGCATTAAGTAATTACTTTTATAAGCTAAATTATAAAGGAAAATTAAATATAGAAAGGGTAGTTTTCTAATCTATTCCTTTACTAACTTTTCCTTTATAAGCCTATTTTTTAAGCTTAAAAGACCTATAAAGGTTTTAAATTTTTAACTAGCTAATAGTTTAATTAGCCTGTTAATTAATATTTATTTAATATTTAAATAGTTAATAATAATATATAATACCTTAATTTACTTCTTAACTTAATAGTATTTTAATAATATATACTTAATATAATTATAAAGTTAATATTATTACTATATAGTAAAGTAGAGCTTATTAAAGTATACTTTAGCTCTTTATAGACCTTCTTAATTTATAGAGCTTTATAAATAGCCTTAATAACTATATCGGTTTTAACCTTTAAAGTAAAGAGGCTTATAGTACTGGCCTTTTTTAATTTCTAATTTATAAGGCCTTTAGTTACTTTAAATATAAAGCTATAGGTAGATTTTAAATCTTTTAAGTTCTCTATAAAGTCTAAATCTATAAAGTCTATAGGTACTATAGTACCTTTGTTTTTAATAAATCTAATAGTATTATAACTGTAAGTAATTATTAAATTCTTTATACTGTTTAAATACTTTAAAAGGTTTTTAATAACGTTTAAGTTTACTATAGTAAATTACTATATACTCTTTAAAAGCTACTATACTATAAAAGCAATATTAGGCTTTATTTAAGTTATTAAATATATTATAGTACTTACTATATATTAAAATAGTATATAATTTAATTTACTTATAAAGTTTTCTTTTAATTTAAGGTCCTTATATTAAGTTACTATTTTAAGCTATAAAGGAATTAGTATTTTATAACTATTTTTAAAGCTAAAGGTTTTAATTACCTCCTATATATATTAGGCTTAACTAAGCTATAAAAGGAAGCGACGCTTATTTTTTATTATTTAAATACTTAAAAAGAAGGAAGCCGGCCTTTTATCTTCTATTAGATAGACCTTATTTAAGCTTTTCTTAAGTTATTAAATATAGACCTTATTGAAGTTTATAATTAAATAATTATTAATGTAAATTACTATAAAAATCCTAACCTTAAGATTATAAAAGACAATAGAGTTAGAAATTAGCATTATAAAATCCTTTTCTTTTAATAACTTAATAAGTTTAGCTTATTAAAGTTTAAGGCTTTACTTTAAACTATATAGGGCCTTAAAGAAGTAAATTATTTAACTGGTTTTAAGTTTAAAGCCTTATTTATATAGCTTTACTTTAATAGCTGAATTTGCTAATTAATAAAACTTATAGAAGCCTTTAAATATAGCTATATAATTCTCTTCTTTTAAATAACTATTAAAAAATGCCTTTATAAAATCAATCTACTCTATTTCCTAATTTAATAAAGCCGCTATAGTTAGTAATATATATTAAGTAAATAGTATAATAATAAAAATAAAGGTCTTTATAAAATCTAAACCTTTCTTTTATAAAAATCCTTTAATAATTAGCTTAGCCTTAAACTTTAAAAGCCTATTTTCTTTATCAGTCTTTTTATATAGTACTAACTTATTAGTTAATAGTATACGGTTTTTAAAGAAACCACTTTAAAGAAAAAACTTAAAGGTTCCTTAATTAACTATTTACTTAAATTTACTATATATAGCTTTTAATTAGTAAGATTTTTTAAAGTTCTTTAGTATTTGTTTTAGTATTTAAGGTAATAAACTAATATTAAAAGGACCTTTAAAAACCCTATAACAATAGGCTTTAGCTTTAGTTAATATTAATTTAATAAATTAACTAATATCTATTTTAATATCTTTACTTATATTTAAGTATAGTTCTTCTACTTCTATTAATAAATAGTCTTTAATAAGGGGTTTTAAGCTAGCTTTAAGGCCTATAATAAGCCTATTAAAAGGCTTTAAGCTACTATCGATTATAGCCTTTTAAATTATAGTATACTTATTAATTAGCTTACTATTAAAGAATTTTTTAATATTAGCCTATTGGCTAATTTCTAAACTTAACTGGCTGGTTAAATTGTATTTAAAGTATAGGTTGCTATTTTTATCTACTAATTATAGTAGCTTTACCTTCCCTTAACTTAAATCCTCTTTTAAAATAGTAATAATACTTTAAATTATAGTAGGCTTATCTACTATATTAACGAAGGAAGATTTTACTACTGCCTTTCTAATCGGTATCTATACTTAATAAGTCTTACTTTTAAAAATAACTAATAGCTTACTAAGCTCTATATAAGCCTATAACTTTAAAGTTTTAGACCTTTTTTTAACGGAAATAAGAAACTTTATAAAAAAGCCTATAGCCTTAAACCGGCTTAAATCTAGCTTATAAAAAAGGGAAGGCTTTAATTTATTATAAAGCGTTTAATAAAGAGTAAGGTCCTTATTATTAATTACTATATAGTTAACTAATTTAAGTACTATAGACACTATATAGTATTATAAGTATTAAAGGAGCTATAATAATACTATTATAGTCTATAACCAGTTTAAAAATATTTTAATAAAGCATTTAATTAAGCTATTTTACTTATAAATATAGGGCTTAAAAGTAGAAAATTTAATGCCTTTAATAAAAAACCAAGCCTACAATTTATAATTAATTTCTTTTCTATTATTATAATAAAAACAAATAGAGTACCGATTATAGCGATTCTTTAAGCCTTTAAAAAAGCCTTTTATAGTACTTAATATAGTTAATCCTTTAATGTTTAATAAATAAAAGGCCTACTTAAACTAAGATTTTCGGTCTATTAAAATTAATACTATAAAAAGCCTGTTATAAAGTATAGGCTTAATTTTAAAAGTATCGCCTTTAATAGAATTTAAGACCTTAAGTAAGTCTAGAATAGTAAAAAATTAAAGCCTTTTTATTACCTTAGCTTTATTATAAGTTAAGTATTAAAAATCTACTTTTTTTATTTAATCTAAGTTTAAAAGCCTAATAGTAATTTTACTGGTCTTTTTTAACAGTATTAGGCCTATATAACCTAGCTTAATATACCATTTTAATATTACTTAAAGTAATTTACTATAGTAGTCTATAGCGGTATTAAGGATATTTTTAAAAGCTTATTTAAATATATAGCTCCCTTAAGCCTTTTCTTAATTAAGTAAGCCGGAGTTACCTAAACTATTAAGGCTTTCTTTAAACTTATAAAACTTTTTAATAGGTCTACCCTAATTAAATCCTCTAAAGCCGGAGTTACTTAAGCTATTAGGGCCTTTTATAAGCTAATAGAGCTCTATTTCTTTAAATCTACCTTAATTACAGCCTTCTTTATAGTTAAACTCAAACCTTCTAAGCCTATAGGGCTTTACCTTTTAAACATTTAAATTAAAGCTAATAGTACTATCGCTATTTAGCTTTATAAGCCTATTAATAAGCCTTTAAAGGTCTAAATCGACCTTTAAATAGCTATCCCTTTAAAATAAAGGCCTATTAAAAAGCTTTACTATTAATTTTCGCTTCTAGCTAATAACGTTAAAACTTATATTATAGTAAATAATAGGCCTTTCTACCCTCTGTAATTTTAAAAAAAAGCCTAAAGCTTTAAAATCGAATACCGCTATTAAAACCTTATTAGACCTATACAGTACTTTCTTTTTAACCTAACTGCTAGCTTTATAATATAGTATACTATTAAAAAGGTTAATATTAAATTAAGGAATATATAGAGTATTTTTAAGCTTAAGCTTAGTATATTTAAGAGTTTTTTTTTATAAAAGTACTGTAAATATAATAGTTTTGGAGCCTTTAGATATTAAGGGATTTCCTTCTATATAAATTGTTTTTAATAAACTATAATTAAACTTATAGTTAGTAAACTATTTTTAACTATTAATAATATAATTAATAAACCTAATATTATATAGAAGGGTATCCTTTAAAAAAAGTATTATTAAAGCCTTACCTTTAATACTTTTAATACCTTTAATAGGTTCTATAAATACTATATAAATACCTTTATTACTATCGTTATTATTAAAGTCTTTAAAGACCTTTAAAGTTAAATTATAAAAGCTTACTATATAAGTAAATAAATCTTTAACTTTAAGTCTTTTTTTAAAGCTTTTAAGTCTTTTAAAGCCTTTTTTTTTCTTTTAAAGAGGACTATTAAAGTTATTAAAGCTACTATTACTATTACTTTTAAGCTTTTTACTTAAAAAAACCTTCTTTTTAATACCTTTATAAAGGCCTTTTTCACTTCTATAGACTATATCTTTAACAGTAATAGAGGTTAGAATATACTATTCTTCTAATAAGTCTGCTATTAAAAAACTTAAATTAATAGTATTTATATTTTAACCTAACGTTTTAACAGTCTATATAGTATTTTATTACCTTTTAACTAACTATAGAAAGGTCTTTTTTATAACTTATAGGTATTAATTTATTTAATCTATAACTTAAAGGTTAATGCCGGTTAATATAAACTAACTAACTATATTAAAGAATTTAATATTAAAGTCTACTAAAAAGCTTGTAAATTAGTAAAAGTTTAAAAAGTAGTATTCTCTATAAAGGTTCTTTTATTATAATTTAATACTATAGAAATACCTTTAAATAAGTAGTTTATAGGCTTTAATAGGGCTTATTTACTATAAAATAGAAGCCTAGAGGTTTAAGGCTATACTATTTTAAAGTAATATTAATAGTAAGGTCTATTTAATATTACTTTAATAGGCTACTATAGTAGGGTCTTCTATAAAGGTAGCTATATTAATAGTATATAGTATAATATTTAGGCTCTATTTTTATAAATCGAAATTCTTAAAGCCTATAAGCCTTTAATTAATAAGAAATTTATAAACCTTTTTAATTATCTTAATAGCTATAGTAGTATAAAGGACCTTAATAGAACTACTATTAGCCCTAAGCCTTAACTGGTAGGCCGCTATAGCTTTTAGATATATAGCTTTAGCTATTATTAGAAAAGCAGTTATAATAGCTTTAGGCCATTTTAAAGTACTTTAAACCGCTATTAGAAGCTTAATTTCTTTTACTACTTTAATTATAGTACCTTATAACTATTAAATCTAGACTTCTTATTTCTTTAGTTAAATAGTAAAGGCCTATATACAGTAAGAATCTACTGATTTTTCTCTCTTAAAAGGCCCTTACCTAAGCTCTATATTTTATATTTTTAAATCTATAAGAGGCTTAATACATTAACTACTAAAGTATTCTATAGGGCTTTAAAACCTTAATTTAATACTGTTTTTAACTAGGGCTTTAACTGTAATTTACTTATATAGTAAAAGATATTAGATCTATAATACTTAAAAGCCTTAAAGAATAGGCTCTATTTTATATAGTAAAGTACTATAATTACTAATAGTAATAATAGTTAAAAAGGTCGCTTTATCTTTTTACTTTTTTTACTTACCTTTAGGATTTACAGAACTATCTACTTAACTATAGTTAAAGTAAGAGGCTATTTTTAGCTTTTATAAGCTTATAGTTTATAGGCCTTTAATACTTTATTAGGCTTAATTTTTACATACTTTATAGTATAATAAATTTAATAGTAAGTGTAAATTTAAACCTTATAGGCCTTTAGAAAACCTAATAAAGTAAGGTAAGCTTAATGTTTACTTTATAACCCTACCTTAATAGGTAGGCTTTAAAATTAGTAATTTTATAGCCTACTTATAGTATAGTTTACAATAGCTTAAGCCGTTATTTATAAAAGGCTTTAAGCTTAAGCTTATAAGCTTATAACCTAGTTAAGTATCTTCTAGGCTTATAATCTATTAGAATAGATATAGTTAATTATAGGCTTAAAGGCCCTGTAATTAATACTTATATATTAGCTTATAGGATAGTAGAAGTCTTATATATAATACCTATAGCTTAGTGTTGAAATACAGCACTTAGTTGTAGACTTTACAGTATAGTTTAACCTGTAACTTACAGGGCTAATAACAACTAATAGTTTAAACGCATAGCGCTTACTAATACTCTACTACGGCAATTGCAGTAGTCTTTAGACCTTTAAAGTAGCCTAAAGCCCTAGGCGGTTAATATACTGTAATAGTAAAACGTTAGCACCCTATACCCTATAAATAGCTTTTAACTAGTATATTTAATAGTTAAACTTAACCGGCTAGCTAAGTTTATAATTAATAGACTTAACAGGCATTTAAGCCCTATAGTTAATAGACTTAATAGGCATTTAGGCTTTATAGTTAGCGGATTTAATAGGCATTTAAGCCTTAAAATAGAGAGAAATTTAGGAAGCAATATAGGGCTGAAGATCTATAATAGGTCTTATCCTTTACAATTATTTACTATAATATTTTCCTAATTAATAAGTTAATTTAATATATTAGTTTACTATATTTTACAGTGCCTTATAAACTTATATTATAGTATTTACCTTTTATATATTATAGAATATTGCCCTTATAATTTACCTTCCTTTAATATCCAATTACTATCGTATACTGTAAATAAAGCCCTCTTTACTTTCAATATTTTACACTATTCCTTATATAGGTCTATATTTATAGGCCTATAAGATATTTATCTTAATAGGTTATAAGCCTAAGTTTACATTACTTAAGTAAATTTCTTTATTTTATAGCCTTAATAATAATACCTATTTTATAAGCCTTATTTATTTTAAACTACCGAAGACTTAAAAAATAGTATTTTAGTACTTTTAATAATGCTTTTACTTCCCTTTTAAGCGCTAAAGACCTAAAAAATAGTATTTTAATACTTCTAATAGTACTTTTACTTTCCTTTTAAGCTTTTGACCTTCTTTATTATAGAAAATAAAGATATATATAACCCTTTTATAAGCTTTAAAGCTTTAAGGACCTTCGGCTTTCTATTGACTTTTAACCTTTTTAAAGGCTTTAACTTTACTTAGTACTTTTAATAATTATAAAACAACTTTATAGTTACCTTTAATAATAGGATTAGGGCTGCTATAGTAGGTTTTATTAATTAAATTAGAGCTTTAAATGTTAAAATCAACTAAGTTAATACCTATATTGATAATTTTAATACTTACTTTCTATTAAAATATATTGCTTTAAGCCTCCTTAAGTCTTTTTCTGAACCTTTTATAGACCTACCTATATTATCTTTATTTTCGGTTACTTTAGTTTATATAGGTCCATTAATCCTTATTGCTATATTTATTATAGTACCTTCTTTAAATTAAACTGCTTAAAAGATTACTATACTTTTAATAAAAGATCTTAGTAAATAGGTCCTTTACTTTACTAAAGAATAAAAACTTTTAGGTTTTAAGAACTAGTACTTTTAATATTAGGCTTTTACTATTTAAATAAGGGTTTTAAGCCTCTTTAAGTTTATAAATAAGCTTAAGTTAATTACTAATTTACTAAATGATAATTTAAAAGCCTACCTTCTTTTTATTATTTAGAATATCCTATAAATAGGCTTACTGTTTATTATTAAGGCTAAAGACTTTTTAATAACCTTTTTTTAATAATTATAAGCTTAGTATACTTTTACTTAAACCGTCTTTTAAAATAAGCTTTATAGGGCTTACTATATTATTAAATTTAATAGTTTATTAAAAGTAGTTAAATATAATGTTAAGTTTAATACCTTTATTATAAGGCTTTAAGGTTTAGGTATTATAATTTAGTTTATCGATTAGGTTAATTACTATTTAAGCTTATTAGAGGGTAGTTTTTTACTATAATATAAATACTTTAAAGCTTTAATTTATTAAAATAAGTATAATTTCGGCTATTTTCGCTACCCTATATTAGAATTTTTATAAAAGGAGCTTTTAGTTAAAACCTATATTTCTAATATTATAGTTATTTAAGTCCTTTCTATACTTTATTTCTATATTACTTTTATTAAGGATTATAAAGCTTTAAAGGCTTTAAATACCTCTATAGAGAACCCTATAGAGCTTAGGTTTATTAGAAAAAAGAAAAAGAAAATGGAAGATAAAAAGAAAAAAGATATTAAAGACTTTAGAAATTTTAAGGAAATTTCTTTTATAATAGGCTTTAACTTTAATATAGGCTTTTATAATACTAAACCTTTAAAGCTAACTATACTTTATAAATACTATAGCTTTATTAGGTTTATAGTATCTTTACCCTTTAAGGTCTTATCTTCTATACTTATTAACTTAGCTAACTATATTAACTTAGCTTTAAAAGAAGCCTGGCTTTTTAATATTAAATTTATAGTCTATATTTATAATAATAAAAACCTTTTTATTAACCTTATTAAAGTAAAGGTTAAGCCTTTAATTATAAAAGGTAGCTTTATAAGAATTATTAGTAAAGGTACTATAAAAGTCCAATTCTTTACTAAAACTTATAATAATAAGGCTTATTTTTTAACTATTAGCCTTATTAAAACCTTCTTTATTCTTACTTTTCTATTAAATATTGTTAATAAAGACTGTTTATATAGTATTGAAAAAGCCCTATATAGTTAAAAGCTTACCGATAGTAACTATAATCTTATTACCTTTTTAAATTTTAAAAGATTAAGGTTTTACTTTAACCTTAAAGGCTAACCATAATTGGAAGTATTTTATTAATAATACTTTAATAATTACCTTACTTTCCTTTAAGCCTTTAAAGCTTTTAAAATTTTAAAAAGGGTTTTCTTTAAAGCTCTTAGCTATTTAAAAAAGAATAGGTTTCTTAAAGATCTTAATAAGCCTTTATTAGCTTTAATTTAATTAACTATCCTTTAATATATATAGTTTAAGTATATAGGTCTTAACCTTTTAAAGAAGACCTTTTTTATTATTAAAGGTATATTTAATTTATAGAAGGTTAAACTTAAAGATTTAATTTATAAAAGCTATAATATTATAAAAATCCTTTAAAGGCCTTTTAAAAATCCTATTTAAGACCTTCCTTTTACCCTAAGCTATTTAAAAGAGGATATTATTACTATTAAGCCTTTTGTATTATTAAAGAAACCTTATAGCTTAATTATAGTAAATCAAAAGACCTATTTTTAATTTTTTAAGCTATTAACTATTAAAGATAATACTATTATAGTACTTTATTTACTATTTAAAGGCCTTAATAATACTTTCTGGCAATACCCTATTTACTTTTACTATAATAGAGGAAAAGAAGGCCTTTCTTTAAGTACTTACCTTATTAAAAAAAATATTAGCTTTAGTATATTAAACCTTAAAACTTCCAATTAAAATAGTTTAGTTAAATATTCTATTAAGGTTATTTTAAACTGTCTTAAAGCTATTATTTTAACTTTAAACCTCTTTATTATTTTTTAAAGATATATAGTTATTTCTATAGTAAAAATCATTAACTATATAGTTTAAAGCTTTAAGGATTTTATATTTTATTAAGCTTTTTATAATAAACTATTACTTTTTTAAATACTATATTAATTAAACCTTTTAAACTATAAGGCTATAGGTATTAAGGTTATAGTATATATCTTTATTAAAGATTAAACTATAGGTTTTAAACTTGCCTTTTAAGAAATTAAAGGAAGATTTATAACTATTTTAAATTATTAGACCTACTTAATTTACTTAAGTTTAAATAAAGTTATTAAAACTAACTTTATTAAATTCTATAAAGACTTATTAGTTTAGATTATAGGTCCTTTAAGCCCTATAGGTCCTTTAAAGGTCTTTAACCGCTTTAATAAATTAGAAAAGGATATTACTATTTAAGTCTTTAAACCTTCTATTTATAGTCCCTTTATTTTACTAATTTTTAATTCTTTAATATTTAAATCATCCTTTATATTACCTACCTAACTGCTATTTAAGCTTACAATTCCAATACTTATAGTACCTTCTATTACTATTAAAATCTTTTTACTTTAAACCTTATAGAAATAACGTAAGAAATTTATACCTATAAATAATATAAATTACAATAAGTTTATTTTTACTTAGTTTTTTACTATAAAAGTGCTATTTTATAAAGGCTTTAAAGTCTAATACCTTTAAGTAAGCCTTAGAATACCTTAAAAAGAAGCAATAGTTATAGGCTATCTTTATTAAATTATATTAACTTCTTACTATTAAGACCTTTTATTTTATCTACTAATCTTAAGTTAAAAAGAAGCTTATTATAAACTGTTAGGTCTTTAAAGATAAAAAGAATTTATAGGGTATTATAGTAAAGTTTAAGGCCTAATTAGTTACTTAAAGTTTCTAATAGGCCTTTAAAATCGATTTTAAATAGACCTATACTTCTACTATAAGGCCTTTAATTTAAAGAATTATACTGGCCTTTACAATTATATTTAACTAGGATTTAAAGTAGGTAGACTTTATAAAAGCCTTTTTAAATTTAAAAACCGATTTTAATATCTATATTAAAATTTTATAGAGACTATTTAAATGTACCTACAGTAATGCTAACGCTATAATACTATTAAAAGTAGCTAAATAAGACCTTACTAAAGACTAAATTATCCTATTAAAAAATCCTTATATAGCCTAAAGTAAACTTCTTACCTTTAATAATAGAAAGTCCTTATAATAACCTAGGCCTTAAGTTTTAGGCCCTTTATCTTTAATATAACTACCTATTTTTACTTAAACTATAAAATCTTTATTATTAACTATATTAATAACTACTTAATTATAGGCCTTAAACCTCTATAGCTTTAAACCTTAAAGAACATTATAGAAAAGTATTACAATATTGAAGATTTAAATCCTACCTACTACTTTCTTAATATTTAAATTAAATATAATAGGCTTTAACGGCGCCTTTAAATCTACTAAAAGGCCTATATTATAAAGGCAATTAAATACTTTAGAATTAACATTAAGTTAACTTCCCTTCTACTAAGCCTTAAAATTATAAATAAAGGTAATAAGCCTAAAATCTCTATAAGCTCCTTTAATCGATACCTATATTAATAACTAATTAATACTTTAATATATACTATAGTTTAAACTAAACTTAATATAGCCTTTAACGTTTAATAGCTTTTATAATACTTAATATAGCCTACTAACACTTACTTAAAAGCTATAAAATCATTACTTTCCTACCTTTATTTTAATATTTATAGCACTATTAGTTATAGCTTTAATAGTAACTTAAATCCTATTAGCTTTATTAATAATAACTAAACTGAATATAAGGAAAGTGCTAAATCTACTTCTAGTTAACTATTTACCTTAACTAAAAGACCTATTAACTAAAAATCTAAAAAAGCATCTACTATATCCTTCAATACTTTAAAAGCCGAATATACTAAGCTTATCGAAGGCCTTAAAAAAGCTATATAGTTTAAAGGTCTCTTTTAAGAAATTTCTAGGCCTATTATAGACCTTACTTTCCTATTATATAATAATAAAGGCTTTATTACCATTGCCTATAACAATAACTACAATCGCTAAACTAAATATATTCTAATTTAATTTTAAAAGGTTAAAGAGGCTATATTTACTAAAGTTATTACTATAACCTACCTCCTTATAGAGAAAATACCTACTAATAGCTTTACTAAAGCCTTATCTATAGTGCTATTTAATACTTTCGTTTTACTATTAAACCTTTCTAAGCTCTTTTAATTAGTGCTATATATTATAGCTATAAAAGAGGTATTAAAATATAGCACTTAGTTATAGACTTTATAATATAATTTAACCTATAACCTATAGGGCTAATAATAATTAATAGCTTAAAATTATAGCGCTTATTAATACTTTACTATAGTAATTATAATAGTCTTTAGATCTTTAAAGTAGCCTAAAGTTCTAGACAGTTAGTACATTATAATGGTAAAATATTAGCGCCCTATATCTTATAAATAGCTTTTAGCTAATATATTTAATAATTAGATTTAACCGGCTAGCTAAGTTTACAATTAGCAGACTTAATAGGCATTTAGGCCCTATAGTTAATAGACTTAATAAGCATTTAAGCCTTATAGTTAATAGACTTAATAGATATTTAAGCCTTAAAATAGAAAGAGGTTTAAAAAGCAATATAAGGCTAAAGACTTATAATAGGTCTTGTCCTTTATAACTATTTACTATAATATCTTCCTAGCTAATAAGTCAATTTAATATATTGGTTTACTATATTTTATAGTACCTTATAAGCCTATATTATAGTGTTTACTTTCTATATATTGTAGGGCATTGTCTTTATAATCTACCTTCCTTTAATACCTAGTTACTATCGTATACTGCAGACAAAGCCCTCTTTGCTTTTAATGTTCTACGCCGTTCCCTGCACAGGTCTATACCTATAGGCCTGTAAGACACTTATCTTAACACTTAGTACTAAAGTATTAGAATATAGTACCTTGTAGGTACTATAGAATAGAAATATAGTAAGTAAATAATTATATTATAGTACTAGCCTTCTATAAATCTACTATAATAATCTTTATAGTAAGGTTTGTACTTGACCTTTACTATATACCTACCGACTAACATATAGTGCCTTATATACCCTAGTAAGCAAATAGGCTAAAGTATAGCTTAGTTAACTTTAAGGTTTACTAAGCCCTATAAACTACTTACTAAGCCCTCTATAGCTCCCGACCTACAGGGCCTACAGGCTTATAATTTAATATAGTAATAATATACCTACTTAACTATAGGCCTACCAATTCTTAGCCAATTTAACTAGCCCAATAGTTAACTACAGGTCTTACAGGCAGCTAAGTTAGTATAGTTTACAGCTCTTTAAAAATCAACTTACGGCCATATAAAAGGGCCGCGAAACCTAACACCCTCAACCTAAAGTGCAGGTTATTGTAGGGTTAGGGTTAGGCCACTTATACTGCCTATAGTAGTAGGCTTTAATAGCCTAAATATAAAATTACAGGCGGTTTGGCTTACTAATTAGCAGAATGCAGGCCTTTAAATAGCCTTATAGTAAGATAAAGTGCTCAGTAAATGCCAGGTAACTGACAGGTAGGCCTTCCTTTCTCCTATACTTGGCCTATAGGTCAAGTATTAGGAAATTACCACTACGTAGTATAATAGCAGCTACCCACTGTAAACTAGGCCTCACAGGGACCTAGTTTAACAAGTAATAAAACGATTATACTTTAGGAAATTATAAAAAGTATAAAAGATTTTTGATAATCGACTTTTTTATATATAGTATATATTTTAAAATATAATTTAAAGGTAAAGTAGACTTATATATAGAGTTTCTTAATATTTATTAGATTAAGAAGATTATTTTAAAAGTATAAAATCTTTTTTTAAACTATTATAATATTCTTTTAATTTAAATATAAAGTATATTTTAATAAGGATCTTATAAACGAAATTATAATTAAAATGTATATAAATATTGGAATAGGTATGGCTAATTACAGGCCTAAGGGCCCTGTAATTAGTACTTACACATTAGCTTACAGTATAGCAGAAGTCTTACGTATAATACCTATAGCTCAGTGCTAAGGTACTAAAATACAGTACTTTGTAAGTACTGCAGGATAGAAATATAGTAAGTAAACAATTATATTATAATGCTAGCCTTCTATAAATCCACTGTAATAATCTCTACAGTAGGGTTTGTACTTAACCTCTACTATATACCTACCGACGGACGTACAGTGCCTTATATATTTTAGCAAGCAAATAGGCTAAAGTATAGCTTAGTTAACCCCGAAGTTTGCTAAGCCCTATAAACTACTTATTAAGCTTTCTATAGCTTTAAACCTATAGGGCTTACAAGCCTATAATTTAATATAGTAGTAATGTACTTACTTAACTATAGACCTATTAACTTTAGACTAATTTAACTAATTTAGTAGTTAATTACAGGTCTTTTAAATAGTTAAGTTAACATAGTTTACAGCTTTTTAATAATCAACTTATAGCTATATAAAAAGGCTATAAAACCTAATACCTTCAACTTAAAGTATAGGTTATTATAAGGTTAAGGTTAGGCTACTTATACTACTTATAATAGTAGGCCTTAATAGCTTAAATATAAAGTTCCAGGCGGTTTAGCTTTTTAGTTAGTAGGATATAAGCCTTTAAATAGCCCTATAGTAAAGTAAGGTACTAAGTAAGTATTAGGTAGTTAATAGATAGGCTTTTTTATTTAAGCTTCTACTATATAATATAATCGTAGCTACCTACTATAAACTTAAGCTTTATAAAAACTTAGTTTAATACCCTTTCTCTACTTATAGTAAATAATAGGCTTAGATTTAAATTTAAAGCCTACTATATTAAGTTAAAACTAATAAACTAATTAACTAATTAAAAAACTAAAATACAAAGTATATAAGGCATTAAAGCTTATATATTTAAGTATTAAGTAACTACTTTTATAAGCTAATTTATAAAGGAAAATTAAATATAGAAAAGGTAGTTTGCAAATCTATTTCTTTACTAACTTTTCCTCTATAGGCCTATTCTTTATGCTTAAAAGACCTATAAAGGTTTTAAATTTCTAACTAGCTAATAGTTTAGTTAGCCTATTAGCCAGCATTTATTTAATATTTAAGTAGTTAATAATAACCTATAATACCTTAACTTACTTTTTAACTTAATAGTATTTTAATAGTATATATTTAGTATAATTGTAAAAGGCTAAGTTATAAACAGTTATTATAGAGCTAATATTATTACGATATAATAAAGTAAAGCCTACTAAATTATACTTTAGCTTCTTATAAACCCTTCTAATCTATAGAGCCTTATAAATAACCTTAATAAATATATCGGTTTTAACCTTTAAAGTAGAAAGGCTTATAGTATTAGCCTTCTTTAATTTTTAGTTTATAAAGCCTCTAGCTACTTTAAATATAAAGCTATAAGTAGATTTTAAGTCCTTTAAGTCCTTTATAAAGTCTAAATCTATAAAGCCTATAGGTACTATAGTATCTTCCTTTTTAATAAGTCTAGTAGTATTATAACCGTAAGTAATTATTAAATTTTCTATACTATTTAAATACTTTAAAAAGTTTTTAATAGTATTTAAGCTTATTATACTAGGTTACTATATACTTTTTGAAAGCTACTATACTATAAAAGCAATATTAGGCTTTATTTAAGTTATTAAATATATTATAGTACTTACTATATATTAGAATAGTATATAATTCAATTTACTTATAAAGCTTCCTTTTAATTTAAAGTCCTTATACTAGGCTACTATTTTAGATTATAAAGGAACTAGTATTTTATAGCTATTTTTAAAGCTAAAGGTTTTAATTGCCTTTTATATATATTAAGCTTAACTAAACTATAAAAGGAAGTAACGCCTATCTTTTATCATTTAAACATTTAAAAAAAAGGAAGCTAGCCCTTTATTTTCTATTAAATAAACTTTATTTAAACTTTTTTTAAGCTATTAAATATAGGCCTTATTAAAGCCTATAATTAAATATTTATTAATATAGATTCCTATAAAAATCCTAACCTTAAGATTATAAAAGACAGTAGAGTTAGAAATTAGTACTATAAAACCTTCTTTTTTTAATAGCTTAGTAAGTTTAATTTATTAAAGTTTAGGGCTCTACTTTAAGCTATATAAAGCCTTAAAAAGGCAAATTATTTAGCTCGTTTTAAGCTTAAAGCCTTACCTATATAGCTTAGCTTTAATAGCTAAGTCTACTTTTTAATAAAACTTATAGAAGCCTTTAAATATAGCTATATAATTCTTTTCTTTTAAATAGTTATTAAAAAATACCTCTATAAAATCGATCTACTTTATTTTCTAATTTAATAAAGCTATTATAGTTAACAGTATATACTAGGTAAATAGTATAGTAATAAAAATAAATGTTTTTATAAAATCTAACCTTTTATAAAAATCCTTTAACAATTAGCTTAGCCTTAAACTTTAAAAGCCTATTTTCTTTATCGGTCTTTTTATATAGTAATAACCTATTAGTTAATAATATATAGTCTTTAAAGAAAGTACCTTAAAAAAAGAACTTAAAAGTTCTTTAGTTAACTATTTACTTAAATTTACTATATGTAGCCTTTAGTTAGTAAGATTTTTCAAAGTTCTTTAATATTTATTTTAGTATTTAAAGTAATAAATTAATATTAAAAAGACCCTTAAAGACCCTATAGTAATAGGCTTAGCCCTGGTTAATATTGATTTAATAAATTAGCTAGTATTTATTTTAATATCTTTATTTACATTTTAGTATAGTTTTTTTACTTCTATTAGTAAATAGTCTTTAATAGAAAGTTTTAAACTAGCTTTAAGGCTTATAAAAGGCTTATAAAAGGCTTTAAGTTACTATCAATTATAGCCTTTTAAATTATAGTAAGTCTATTAATTAACTTACTATTAAAGAATTTTTTAAGGTTAGCCTACTGGCGAAATTTTAAACCTAGCCGGCCAGTTAAATCGGATTTTTTAAAATATAGATCGCTATCTTTATTTATTAATTATAATAACTTTACCTCCCCTTAGCTTAAATCCCTTTTTAAAATAACAATAATACTTTAAATTATAGTAGGCTTATTTACTATATTAATAAAAGAAGATTTTACTACTGCCCTTTTAGCCGGTATTTATATTTAATAGGTTTTACTTTTAAAAACAGCCAGTAACTTACTAAGCTTTATATAAGCCTATAGCTTTAAAGCTTTAGATCTTTTTTTAATAAAAATAAAGAGCTTTATAAAAAAGCCTATAGCTTTAAATTAATTTAAATTTAGTTTATAGAAAAGGGAAAGCTTTAATTTATTATAGAGCGTTTAGTAAAAAGTAAGGTTTTTATTATTAACTACTATATAGTTAACTAATTTAAATACTATAAGCGCTATATAGTACTATAAATGTTAAAGAAGCTATAATAATACTATTATAGCCTATAACTGGTTTAAAAATACTTTAATAGAACGTTTAATTAAGCTATTTTATTTATAATTAATTTCTTTCCTACCGTTATAATAAAAGTAAATAGAGTACCGATTATAGCGATTCTTTAGGTTTTTAAAAAAGCCTTTTATAATACTTAGTATAGTTAGTCTTTTAACGTTTAGTAAGTAGAAAGCTTATTTAAATTGGGATTTTTAGTTTATTAAAATTAATACTATATGAAACCTATTATAGGATATAGGCTTAGTTTTAAAAGTATCGACTTTAATAGAATTTAAAACCTTAAGAAGGTCTAAAATAGTAGAAAATTAAAACCTTCTTATTACCTTAGCCTTATTATAGGCTAAGTATTAAAAATCTACTTCTTTTATTTAATTTAGATTTAAAAGCCTAGTAGTAATTTTATTAGTCTTTTTTAATAATATTAAGCCTATATAACTTAGCTTAATATACCATTTTAATACTATTTAAGGTAATTTACTATAGTAGTCTATAGCGGTATTGGAGATATTTTTAATAGCCTTTTTAAATATATAGCCCCCTTAAGTCTTTTCTTAATTAAGTAGGTTAGGATTACCTAAGCTATTAGGGCCTTCTTTAAGCTTATAGAGCTCTTTAGTAGGTCTACCCTAATTAAATCGTTTAAAGCTAGAGTTATTTAAACTATTAAGGCCTTCTATAAGCTAATAGAGCTTTATTCTTTTAAGTATATTCTAGCTATAGCCTTCTTTATAGCCTTACTTAAACCTTTTAAGTCTATAGGGTTTTACCTTTTAGACATTTAAATTAAAGCTAATAGTACTATTGCTATTTAGCTCTATAGGCCTATTGTTAGGCCTTTAAGGGTTTAAATTGACCTTTAAATAGCTATCCTTTTAAAATAAAGGCCTATTAAGCAGCTTTACTATTAATTTTCGCTTTTAATTAATAACATTAAAACTTATATTATAGTAAATAATAAGCCTTTTTAACTTTTATAATTTTAAAAAAAAACTTAAAGCTTTAAAATCAAATACCGTTATCGAAGCTTTATTAAGCTTATATAGTACTTCCTTTTTAACCTAACTATTAGCCTTATAGTATAGTATACTATTAAAAAGATTAATATTAAATTAAAGAATATATAAAGTATTTTTAAACTTAAACTTAATATAAAGGATTTTTTCTATAAAAATACTGTAAATACAGTAATTTTAAAGCCCTTAAACGTTAAAGGACCTCCTCCTATATAAATTGTCTTTAATAAACTATTATTAAGTTTATAGTTAGTAAACTATTTTCGATTGTTGATAATATAGTTAATAGACTTAGTATTATATAAAAGGGTATCCTTTAAAGAAAGTACTATTAAGGCCTTACCTTTAATGCTTTTAATGCCTTTAGTAGGCTTTATAAATACTATATAAATACCTTTATTATTATTATTATTATTAAAGTCTTTAAAGACCCTTAAAGTTAGGTTATAAAAGCTTACTATATAAGGAAACAAATCTTTAGCCTTAAGCCTTTTTTTAAGGCCTTTAGGTCTTTTAAAGTCTTTCTTCTTTTTCTTTTAAAGAAGGCTACTAAGGCTACTAAGGCTACTATTGCTATTACTTTTAAGCTTTTTATTTAAAAAAAACTTTCTTTTTAATACCTTTATAAAGGCCTTCTTTACTTTTATAGGCTATGCCTTTAATAGCAGTAAAGGCTAGAATAGACTATTTTTCTAATAGGTTTATTATTAAAAAGCTTAAGTTAATAGTATTTATATTTTCGCTTAATACTTTAACAGTCTATATAGTACTTTATTACCTTTTAACTTACTATAGAAAGCTTTTTTATATAGCCTATAGGTATTAATTTACTTAATTTATAGCCTAAAGGTTAATACCAGTTAGTATAAGCTGGTTAACTGTATTAAATAACTTAGCATTAAAGTCTACTAAAGAGTTTATAAATTAGTAGAAGTTTAAAGAGTGGTATTTTCTATAGAGGTTCCTTTATTATAATTTAACACTATAAAAATACCTTTAAATAAACAGTTTATAAGCTTTAATAGGGCTTATTTACTATAAAATAAAAGCTTAAAGGCTTAAGGTTATATTATTTTAACGTAATATTAATAATAAAGCCTATTTAATATTACTTTAGTAGGCTATTATAGTAAGGTCCTTTATAAAAGTAGCTATATCGATAGTATATAGTATAATATTTAAGCCCTATTTCTATAGATCGAAATTCTCAAGGCCTATAAGCCTTTAGTTAGCGGGGAATTTATAGATCTTTTTAATTATCTTAGTAGCTATAGTAATATAAAGGACCTTAATAGAACTACTATTAGCTTTAAGCTTTAATTAGTAAACTATTGTAGCTTTTAGATATATAGCTTTAGCTACTATTGGAAGTATAGTTATAGTAATCTTAGGTTATTTTAAAGCGCTTTAAACTGCTATTAAGAACTTAATTTACTTTACTGCTTTAATTATAGTGCCTTATAACTGTTAAATTTAGGCTTTTTGCTTTTTTAATTAAATAGTAAAGGCCTATATACAATAAGAATCTACTAATTCTTTCCTCTTAAAAGACCCTTACTTAAGCTCTATATTTTATATTTTTAAATCTATAGGGGGCTTAGTATACTTACTATTAGAGTGTCCTATAGGGCTTTAAGACCGTAGCTTAATACCGTTTTTAATTAAGGCTTTAATTGTAATTTGCTTATATAATAAGAAGGCTAAGTTTATAGTACTTAAAAGCTTTAAAGAATAGGTTCTATTTTATATAGTAAATTACTATAATTACTAATAGTAATAGTAGTTAAAAAGGTCGCTTTACCTTTTTACTTTTTTACTTACCTTTAGAATTTACAAAACTACCTATCTAGTTATAGTTAAAGTAAAAGGCTATTTTTAGCTTTTATAAGCTTATAGCTTATAAGCCTTTAGTGCCCTATTAGGCCTAATTTTTATATACCTTATAGTATAATAAATTTAATAGCAGGCATAAATTTAAACTTTATAGGCCTTTAGAAAACTTAATAAGGTAAGGTAAGCCTAGTATTTGCCTTATAACCCTATTTTAATAGGTAAGCTTTAAAATTAGTAATTTTATAGCCTATTTATAGCATAGTCTATAATGGCCTAAGCTATTATTTATAGAAAGTTTTAAGCCTAAGCTTATAAGCTTATAATTTAACTAGGTATCTTCTAAGCTTATAATCTATTAAAATAGGTATAGTTAATTATAGGCTTAAGGGCCCTGTAATTAGTACTTATATACTAGTTTATAATATAGTAGAAGTCTTATATATAATACCTATAGTTTAATATTAGGGTATTAGAATATAGTACTTTATAGATACTATAGGATAGAAATATAGTAAGTAAACAATTATATTATAGTACTAGCTTTTTATAAATCTACTATAATAATCTCTATAGTAAGGTTTATATTTAACCTTTACTATATATTTACCGATTAACGTGCAATGCCTTATATACCCTAGCAGGCAAATAGGCTAGAATATAGCTTAGTTAACCCCAAGGTTTACTAAGCCCTATAAACTACTTACTAAGTCCTCTATAGCTCTTAACCTATAAGGCTTATAGGCCTATAATTTAATATAGTAATAATATACTTACTTAACTATAGGCCTACTAATTCTTAACTAATTTGGCCAGCCTAGTAGTTAGCTATAAGTCTTATAGGCAGTTAAGTTAGTATAGTTTACAGCTTTTTAAAAATCGACTTACGGCTATATAAAAGGGCCGCAAAACCCGACACCCTTAACCTAAAGTGTGAGTTATTGTAGGGTTAAGATTAGGCTACTTATACTGCCTATGGTAGTAGGCCTTAGTAGCCTAAATATAAAATTACAGGCAGTTTAGCCTACTGGTTAGCGGGATGCAGGCCTTTGAATAGCCCTACAGTAAAGTAAGGTACCGGCCAAGTGCCGGGTAACTAACGGGTAGGCTTTTCCACTTAAGATTCCACCATATAGTATAATAGCAGCCACCTACTGTAAACTAGGCCTCACAGGGACCTAGTTTAACAACTACTATTATATTAATACTATGTTTTAATAATTAAGTTATATAGAATAGACCTATACTTAGTACTATAAATGGTCGATTAAGTTTTAATATAGTAAGTAATATAGAAGAAAAATATAGTAGATAATATAAAAAAGTAATATAGTAAGTAATGTAAGAAAGGAATGTAATAGGTAATATAGGAAAGGAAGAAAAGTAGATAGGATCCTTTTTAATTTTATATAAATGCTAATATCTAGCCTTAGTATAAGCTAGCGAAGAAGTCATCGGTACGGTTATAAGCAATTCGATAATAAAGGAGGTATTTAAAAGGTTTGGCTATAATATTATTATATAAGCTTATTATTAAACTTAACGGTAGAAGGTTCTGCTATATAATAAGTACATAATAAGTATATAGTAGTTACATAACTATAACGGTAGCCCTAGGCAGTTTAAGTAGCATACTAAGTCAACTGTAAAGAGAACCAACGCTAAGTATAGCATTGTAAAAGAAATTTTTTTTAAAAGCTCCACTTCTTAAAGAGACATAATTATAATATTACAAATAAAAATAATATAAAAAAACCCTTTTAACTTTATTAATTATATTAATAATAATAACTTTTTTTTTTAAATCACTGATAAATATATTTAAATATTTTGCTATAAATTTTTAAATCTTTTAAGTAAATTTTTTAACTTTAATATCGTTTAACTTTACTATATTTACTAATAAAAGAAGAAAGAATAGTATTTTATAGAGATTATTTGTTTATTTTAGTTAAAATATTTTAAGTTTATTTTATAAATTAATTTAATATTTAAAGTATTTTAAGGGTAAGATAAAATAGTAGCAAAGGTAAAGGTAATAAAGGTAACGATAAGGTTAACGGTAATAAAGGTTAAAAACAATATTACTATAGTAAAACCCTCTTTATTATAATATATATTATAAATAATATACTATTAAAAGCAGTTTATTTAAAAGTATAATTAGGAAGTTATTCGGATATATTTATTATAATTTAATAAAAGTTTTAAAATAAATGCTCCTTTTTAATCTTAATATATTAGTAAAACCCTAAAAAAATAGTAATTTAATATATTAATATAAGTAACTTATTTATATAATAAAATAATATTACTTTAAGATGTAGTGATAAGTAAGTACTAACGGACTTTTGAAAGGTATAGTAGTTTAATTAATATAGTAACGTTTTTTTTAATAGTATTATAATTATATTAACTTTAGATAATTAAACAGTATAATTTTAAAATATAATAATTAGTAGGTATTAACAGACCTTTAATATATAGGCTACTTTTTAATGTTTATTATTTTTATATAATAGTTATTACTTTAAATTAAATTAAGGATTTAAAAGGTATAATTACTTTATAGTACTTTATTTTTTTTTATATATAATTTAATTTACTATTATTTTAATATATTTGTAATTAATTGTAATAAATAAATATTATATTATTATATATTATAATATAATAAATATTTCCTTTAGGTTATTAAGAGTAAAAAGAATTGAAGTTATATAATTTTATTCTATTGTTTTTATAATATTATATAGTTATTATTTATATAAAAAATAACGTTATGTTTTTTAATAAGGTTTAATTTATATTATTATTTTACTTTACTATTAAGTTATTACTTTAATTTATTATTAATACTTACGGACAGGCTACTAATTTATAAAGCCTGCTTTATATTTAGACAGTTAATAGTCTCTATTTATCCTTTTTATTACTTTTTTTTTACCGTCGTTATATTATATTTAGATATTTTAAATTTAAAGTTAATATATTTAGATTTATTTTAGAAGATAGTTTATAAGTTTATACTATAATATTTATAGTTAACTTTATTTATTAATAAGATATTATTAATTAAATATTTTATAAAATACTATAACTTTTTAAATTAAGTTTTTAAATAAGCTTTATTTTTTAAAGTAAATAGTTTTACCGTAATTTTAAAAACTCCTTCTTTAAAAGTAAATTCGATTATAATTATATATTAACTTATTATTAAATTAATTAACTACTTTAAAATAAGTATCTATATTTTATAAGTTATTAATTTAAAAAAAGACTTTATAATAAAATTAAAATTGCTTTTTTTTTATAAGCAATTAAAATATTAGTATTTTAATAAACCTCTATACCGTTATATAATATAATAACTATAATTTACTAATTTAAAATAAAGTAAGCTTTCCTATTAAATAAAAGTAGTTAATATACTAACTTTATTAACTTTATATTAATTATAATACCTTTATAGAAAGTATTAATTATTTTACTATATCTTTAATAGGGTATACTTTTAATAGTAAGTAAGTTATTTAATAAAGCTAAAGGAAAGTTCCTTATAGGTAGATTTATATACAGTAGATCAAAGTTAAATTAAATAGGTATTTAAATTTATACAGTCAGTTTTAATAATAAAGCTTAGATATTTAATACTTCGATTATTTTAGATTCCTTTTTTTAAGTAACTTTTTATTTAATTAAAAAAGTTATTTAGTTTATTATTTAAAATTTTATTTACCTTTATTAAGCTAATTTTCATTTCTTTATTATATTAAAGTATAATTTAATTAAAGTTAGATTAGGTATATTAATCTTTTTTATTATTATAATAAAGTAATGTAAACTCTTTTGAAAGAATTTAAAGGATCTTTTAATGTTAAGAATATAAGGTAGGATGTCTTTTTATTATTTTAGTTTTTAAGAAATTAAGAAAATTATATTTAAGATATTAATATTAAATATAAGAAAATATTAATTTTATAGTAGAGAAGTAAAATGAAGAAAGAGAAAACTTAAACGTAATATTTACAAGGTATAAAATTATTTATATAATTGTAATTTTAATTTTAATTTTAAGTAAGTTTAACTGGAGTAGTAGAAAAGGGGCCTAGGTATCGCCAGGATCAATACACCCCCGGTATAGGGTAGCATATCCCCTATATTGGGGTAGCACACCCCCTACATAGGCCAAAGCCGGTGCAGCACCGGTCCACTTACAAAGAAGGCAATTCTTAAAGTCGACATTCGGAACAGAAACTGGACTGTTTTACAGCCTATTTGATGGATCTGAGGGATGTCGGGTAAGTATTTGGGATGGGCTGGATGGTTATTGGAAGCTATTGGGTGTTCACACTTCTAGATGTATTACCACTTATATATACTTTTATTTCTGTAATCTTTGCTGTCTTCACATTACGAGCATCAGCATCACTGCCTTTGACAAAGGACTTGCATAGGTCTCAGCAAGACCAGATAGATACATAGCTAGTCAGAATCATCACATTTCAAAACTCAAAGACTAAGGTATTCAAAACCCATCAAACCCCCCTCTATCATGGCAATAACAGAAACAGTACAAATAAAGGCTAGCCTAACAATAGCACATTCCCACATGTCATAAAAACATCAGTTGACACCCCACAAACCAAGACAGCCCATCACACCCTGCCCACACCTTCCATCCCAAAGTCTACCTTCCCCAGCCCCTTAAACACAATCAGCCCTCACAGGAACCTCCCTACAGCTATCAGGTCCTGGATGGGGATTATCACAAAGCTGATCACAGTCCACCCCCGGCGCGACAAAGACTCTGTACTCCTGTCCCACAAATCCAGGCAGTCTGAATTGTCTCGGATCCGTAGCAGACAGCCCAGAAGCTCTGTACCCAGCCCGACAAGCACAGTAGTTCTTATCCGTCCCAAACGGAGTGGATATGCAAGAAGTGGTGATGGTGCACTTGTTGAAGAAGGGATTGGGATTGCAGGTGGCACATGGGCTGGGTTTGGTCTTGCGTTTGCAGTCGGCCGTGCAGGAGGAGTACTCCTTTCCGTTGTTGGCCGCACCGTCGTCGCATTCTTCTCCGAGGGGGTAGTCGATGCGGCCGTCACCGCATTGGGGCTTGGGACAAGAAGAGGTGCAGGGGTGGACTTTGGTGCAGGTCTTTGTGCAGTTGGAGTTGGGGGTGCCGTTTAGATAGCCGTCGTCGCACTCTTCGGGGTGCTCGACGATGCCATTGCCACATACCGCGGGCTTTGGAGGGTAGCAGGGTTCTTTGAGAGTGCAGGTCTTGGTGCACTTCGACGACGGGGTGCCGTTGAGTTCACCATCGTCGCATTCCTCGGGGTTCTCGGTGATGCCATTGCCACAGACTGGGTGCTGGACCCATGTGCAGTTGGTTGTGCACTTGTAGCCTGCTGTTCCGTTCGAAGAGCCGTAATCGCATTGCTCACCGGGATCGACAACACCGTTGCCACATGTTGGTGGGCAGGGGATGCCAACCTTTGTGCAGTTGGCAGAGCACTTCGATCCCGGGGCACCGTTCAGTTGCCAGCCAAGATCGCACTCCTCCTCAGGAGTATCCAAGACACCATCACCACAGTAGCCGCAAATCGTGCAATTCTTTGAGCAGCCGCTGTTATATGCACCGTTTCTCGGCCCGGCGTCACACTCCTCACCAGGATCGATGTGCCCATTGCCACAGACGGGGGCCTTCTTACACTCCTTGGTGCAGCCGGAGTTGGGCTGGCCGTTGAGAGACCCAAGATCACACTCTTCAGGCCACTCAACCTTCCCATCCCCACAGCAAGGGACCTTCTTGCACTCCTTGGAACAACCAGAGCCGGGCTCTCCGTTGCGGCTCCCCAAGTCGCACTCTTCAGTCCCCTCCTGTTTACCATCACCACAGACTGGGACATACTTGCAGTCTTTGGAGCAGCCAGAGTTGGGTGCTCCATTGAGCTTCGGGCCAAGATCACACTGCTCATGGGGGGTTTGCACTTTGCTAAAGGGAAGGGTCAGTCTAGTTCAAGATGAGACGGAAAAGAACAGAAGTTCCCATGCTTACCCATCACCGCACACTCCTCCACAATAAGTACTGTTGCCACAGATAGGGTAGTTAGGTCGATGGGTAGGGTAATGGGTGGCGGTAACATAGGTGGTGGTGGTGGTAGTGTTCAGATGGATACGTGTACAAGCGGCTCCTCCAATGAAGAGGGCCAGGAAGATCTTGTTGTGAAGCATTTTGAAATGTTAAGGCGAGTGTATTCTAGACCTAAGAGTCTTGGACGTTGGTGAAGAACGATGGCGTGATGGCCTTCGTCCTGTCGATAGTCCTTTTATAGCCTGAGAGAAGCCTCCAAAACAGTAAAAGGCCTCATCCTAACCCAGCTACCTATTCTTCCGGCCTAAGTGCTAAGAAAAGAATCCATCCCATGATTCTTCGTGACACCGCCATGTCGGCTCAGGGCTGAAGCCATGGCACTGCTTGATATCAAAAGCACGTGAGAACAACAATGAATACCTGCGCATGATACGAAGCCTAAGTCGGCTTTCGGCATTCCTGCTGTCCTGCCTGCTAGCTTACACCGAAACTGTGAGTGAGTTGTGGGCTCTCTCACCGTGGCGCGGGACAACGCCTATCCAATTCAAGTCTTGTGAACAAAGAAGGTTGAGGGCGGTGCTCAGCGCTGGGAAGGGGATGGCAGCTCATGCTGGAGGGCCCGCCCTTGGTGAATGATTTGACAGTGCAGCTGAAAAAGGCCCCCACTATTACGATAAGTTGACGCGTACCGGTTCTACTCATCCGATATGGATTTGTCTGTGCGCGGGCACGGGCCACTTTTACAACAAAAAACCCTGCCAACATCTTCAGATCGCCATGCCAAGAAGCCACACAGCAGGGGATTTTGTGTGAAAGGTGGCCAGTGCATTGCGCACAGACAAATCCATATCGGATGAGTAGATGCGGTATCATGATGGCGGCTGTAAACGGTAGTCAGCACTTGTACTGGTTGCAACTATATGGAATGATAGTGTAGGGCTGGCGTCGGCCCAGGGTGGAAATGTGGAAGCCGAATGCTTATGGCGCCACGGAATTCGGAGAATGTGATCAAACGTCAAGGAAAAGCTGGGTCATCCTTGATGAATGGGAAAGATGGTGGTGAGGCCTGCGAAGCCAAACCCAACACTTTGGTTCATCGTTCTTGCCATTTTGCTGACTCTTCGAAGTGCGGGGGGTGTGGCAGTGTCCATCCATTGCTGGTGAGGTGTTCTGATTCGTCAACTCCGAAGAGGGCTGGGATTCTTTGAGATAATGCTGTTGACAAACGGATATGGCGCCACATGAAAGAAACATCTAAACTTGGGATCCTTACGTAACTCTCCCATTTCACTCAGCCCGGACGACTGCACCACCACCATTGTCTCGGATGAGTCCCCGTCCCGGATGCGTCCCCGTCCGAATGATTGGTGGATATTAGCCGTCGGCCAGGTTTGGCAGGTGACGCTTTTCTGCCACGTTCCTTGTGCTCTCTCCGTTAATTCTTGCGCAGTTGTGTCGGGGATCCATTATTACGTCGGTCACAGGCTCAGGAAACCACTGTCTGGAAGGGAAGGAACAACTTCAAACCATTGGGTCTATTTAGATACTCTAAGCTGATTTTTCGTCTTTGTAGCAACCGCTTTTCTGGCCTCACTAGCTGTACGCTCCCTCATCCGTGACCTCCATGAAGAGACAACCCAGATCGCCCAGCGACCACAATGTGTCCCGCATCTTCCCACACCGCAGTTGCACACTTTCTTGATTCGGCGAAATTGATGCCCGAGGACTGACACCGTGACGTAATAAGCCCGACCTCGATGTTGATGTAGCCCTACCAGCCAATCCGGTGACGGTCAAATATGACCGGCAGGCAGATTCAGCTCGGAAGCAGTTATGGTTGGTGACTTTCACCCAGGTGTAGAACTAGTAAACGATGAGATAGATGCAGACAGATGCAGCAGACACGGGACAGATGCAGTAGACACGGGACAGACGCAGTGGACTTTGAGTAGTAATGAATGGTCAATGAAATGGTCTCAAGTGATCAGGCCATCTTGGGGAACATCCGTCCCGCGTTTCGGCATTCTCAGACACACAGCAAACAGCACACAGCACACAGCACACAGCACACAGCACACAGCACACAGCACACAGCACACAGCACACAGCACACAGCACACAGCGCACAGCACACAGCACACAGCACACAGCACACAGCACACCAAGCTTGTCCGTGAGAAAGAAGAACTCCCTTGAACAAGGGTATTCATGTATTGCCTCTGTAGTGGTTGTCTAGAGACCTCGCTAACCTTGCAGCTTGTCTGCAGCTTATCTTCCATCTTGTCTTGCGATCCTTGAAAGTTCCTTCCGGAGAAAACACACCATTAGCGAACAGTCAGGCTCGAAAGTAAGACAATAATGCAGACGACTCAAGCTAAGAACCAACCAACCTTCAAGACCCTTTCCGTTTTCTTTCCTCCTGAGTCCCAGGATCATCTCCGCCGTCCGGGCCGCCTGATTCAATTGACCGCTGTGCGGCTGTCTGGTGGCTGACTCTAGCGGTGTCTCATGCACACCACGAACCTCTCTACACTAGTCCCAAAACGCCCAGGCTAGCCAATAAAGAAGAAAGGGTTAACGTCATTTTAGTCACAAAGATCTACGTTGATCTAATCCAGACTCAAATGTTTCGGATAGCAAACGATGGAATCGTGATAACACGCCATCCCGAGAAAGGCCGCAAAACTGGCAATCACCAGGAGGGCATGCGGCATCCATCACATTTCTTTTTACCGGATGTTCTTCTTTCCGAGAAGTAGTGTGGGACTTTTGTTCACGAGAATCACATCGCTCGTCCATCAATTTGTGGCCAGCCGACATGCATCATCCAATCACAAAGGGCGTGTGGCTCAGTTGGTAGAGCGTTCGCTTAGCATACTTCAGTGTATGCGAAAGGTCCTGGGTTCGATTCCCAGCTCGTCCAAACATCAAATCAAATTTCATTTTTGCTACTTGTGGGTTCTGGAAATCCCCATCGTTGTGGGTACATCATGTTCCCCTTGATCCACTTTTGGTAACCTGGCCAACCTAGCGCCTGTGGATCTTGAAAAAGGAGTGGAAAAGGGGGTTGAATAAAGGGGCTCGCCATGGTACAATCTGGCCCCGATCAACCTTACAAATAGAAAAAATAGGCAATGAACTTCACAGACACATGATAAAGCAAATCAAAATTGTGAACCCAAAAAAAAGGAAAGATCATTATCCTGTCATAATATCCCCATATTTTAATTATGCCTCCAGTCTCATCTGTCAATCCTCCATTACCTAGGCATCATGCATCTCCAAGTCATCGTCGTTGCCATCACTGTCCGAGTCTTCGTCAGTGTAACCCAAGCCTTCGTCCATGAAATCCTCTTCTTCGTCAGTGTAACCCAAGTGTTCGTCCATGGAATCCTCTTCTTCGTCAGCGTAACCCGAGTCTTCGTCCATGGAAATCTCTTCTTCGACAACTAAATCCTCGTCGTCCCATCGGAAGGGATCGACTACCGTATGCAGCTCTTGGCTCCGCCCAAGGCCAATCCAATTGGAGAAGATCACGAGGGTGGACCACCACCGTAAGCCGAGGTCTTGCACCTCCTCTGCCGTGTCTTCAATGAAGCCACGATGCGCTGCCTTTTGATCGAGAAGTCGGCCGTCGGGGTTCCGGTAAGGCCGGCTGGGATCGCTCCCTAGGTGGCGGTAATACTGTCCAAGGGTCCGAGTGTAGTAGGCATTTCGAGGCAACTCCCTCAACACCGCATCGTCGTCTGCCATCGAATCAAAGGTGAAGACGGTTGCGTCGAGGTTGTTGAGGACTGTCGGAGAATGAAATACCCATCTCCCGTCAGAGAGCCTCTGTCGGTGGTCGGTATGCCACTGCTGCATCAGGAAATTCATGATGCCACCGTGGGTGAAAACGACAATTCGCGGTGTACCCCGCCCCCCCCGCTCTTGGTGGGCAGAGAGGACCCTGGCAGCCCACTTCCGAAGCCATATTCGGGCTTCTCTTGCCGCCGCCTCGATGTCTGCAATCTTGGGTGTATCGATAACTGCAAGCATTCGCTGTCTTCTCGTGTGCCATGGATTCCCCCCTGGCCAAACCAACCGGGTGAGGTCCACCTTCTGCTCCCCAGGCAAAATGGTCAACGCATCCTCTCCTGTGCCGCCTCGGACTCTGAGGAGAGAAGCGTATCGTCGGGTTAGCCCGTTGTCGAGTGTCTGAACTACCGGTGTCCCGGGGAGGTCCGGTGGCCGATTCGTTGCCTCCCTCAAGCCTGGGTGGACGTAGATGCTTGTCTCGAGGGGAGTCAACGGATGGGGTGGGGCAAGCAACCCACGAAGCCACCCATTATCCTGCCCTCGAGGAGGATGAAACGGACCCACGAGCTTAAAAGCTGGCTGGACCCCTTGAACGGTCTCAATCGCCCTATTCAACGGCGACGAGGCCAACAGGTAGACATTGTCGAGCTTCCTCTTCACATCCTCGACAAAATCAAGGCAGTCCGTCGCTCCCTTTGCCGTCAGGCCGTCGGGAAGGTGAACACCTGTTGCCACCGTGTTGGTGGCCCGGACCTGAAGGTTGGTAAGGTCGGAGAGGCATTCGCAAGGTGGGTTGTCAGGGTTGGGTGGTAGATCAGCTGCGGCTTCCGCACATTGCAGAAACACAATGTGAACACCCGAAATTAATGAGCTCATGTTGGGAGAAAGAAAAAGGGAGGGTGTCGTTGGAGAAAAAGGTGTTGGTGTTTCGAAGACTGGGGATTTGGAGTGATGAATTGGGGATTTGGAGTGATGAATGATGGGAGGTCTGATAACGACTGAGCTGTCAGAGGGTGAGAGGATGGTGTCTTTTCTATACGATTGGGGTGTCGTCCCTGCACCACCTCGCATCTATCATCTATCGTGGAGGGACAAGGTCGGCAGGTGAGGGGTAGCCGGTGAGACACAAACACAGCGTCAAAGCGTTGGACGGCTGGTGTTAATGATTCAGACACAGGGAAAAGTTCGGAGCTGCGGTCCAATTAGATGCGGAATGTTATTCGGTGGTGCATGTTGCATCTTTTCTTTTCCTTTCTTGTCTGCCTGCATCATTATAGATTGATGGTCTCGTCCTGGGGGCGAGGGTGAGTGGCGGGGTCGAGAGTCTGGACCGGGGGTACAGGGCACCTCGCGGATGCAAGGGAGGGAGGCGGGGGAAAGCAAACATGAAGGGGGCAGAGTGACATGCTGCTGCCAAAACCTCTCAGAGCTGCAGCTCCCAGCTCCACAATCTACTCTAGCTTCCAGCCCAGCGTTTGCTGACTTCGAATCGGAAAGGACCCCAGCCACAAACCCCTCTCGTCTCAGTTTCCCTGCCGCCTCCCGGCATTTGTGACCTGTCTGTTTTATTACTTCTCCGTTGAGAGTTGGTCTGGGAGGGGAAGGGATCCATTATCAACTGGAGTTGCAATTGAAAGATGACGACCCTCCCTGCGTGCAGAGACAATGCAGGATGCAGCTCGTGGTTGGTCCAAGTGGTGCGAGCGAGTACGCCCACTTTTGCCTCCCCACTGGATACAAACATCCGTAACCGATGACTGAGGTAACATTGAAGGATGCCCACAATCATGATCATTCCCGACAGTGCAGTGATATCCTTCGACTGGTCGGTCGGCATAGAGCAGCGGCCTGCAAGCAATCAACAAGATACGGCGCACCCAATCAACCATCGACTCGACCATCCACTCAACCATCCACATTCACTTGCACAATCCGCGGGAGACCGGGAGACACCAAGACCCCATTCTGGATCAATTTTGCGCGATCGTCGATTGATCGAAGTCCGCGCTTCGCTTGTCTCGGATCCAGGTGCTTGCTACTTTTTCAGCGTCTGTCCTACTTCACCTCTGGCGTTGCTGACATAATACCTTCCAACAGCAAGATCCCGCATCTGAGAGCACTGTTAGATCCAAAAGCTGGATCTATTAGCAAGGCCATTGTGCAAGCGGCGCTAGTTGGATTATTCTCTTGGCACCAACCGCATTCCATTGTTACCAGTGAGGAGGATTCAAGCGGAACCAGGCACATGCCAGTTGGTCCCGGAAAAGGAAGGGTTTTCTTGAATACTGTCCCAAACCAGCAAGAAACCGTCGCTTTTCTTTGTCCATACCTAGGGACTGCGGTAAGCTCAACATTAGCTAGCTTGTTAGATGACAATGATGATGTTTACTTCCAACATGTCCAAAAAACCTCTCTTCGAGACCTTCTTGGCCGCTCCAGCTTCTCTTGACCCTGACATGTTCTGCCCCTCATCATGCCACGAAAAGAGCAATCTCGCGATGCCGATAGCCACAAGTATAACGGACCATCCACAGTTGATCCTAGGGGGTTAGCACCCGCATGGGCAGAGAACCGCACTGATTTGATCGAAAGCCTCCCATTCTTCCGACAAGCGCAGCAGGGAGTGTACCAACACGACAAGATAATACTCGGAGCATTGATCGATGGCTATGGGGGAGAACACAGCCACTTCGACGACGATATCATCATCACCAAACTTGATGGTGGCGGTGACATTAGCATTAAAGCCTACATGAGACATTCTACTTCAAGACTGGAGGCGGCACAAAGAGCAAAGGACAAACAGAGTTCTATCGGGCTAATTATTGGTAAACCTCTGCCCATTGAAGCCCTGACACTTCCAAATGTCCACCAAGCTGACAACAATCTGCCTCGATCTGCTCAGGATCAAATGCAAACAACCTGAACTTGCGGATCGCTCCGCCAAAACCATGCAGGTACGCGGTGTTAGGCCGGTATTTCCTCACTGACCTCTGGCACGAATATCAAGACGGCGGTGATAGCACAGTAACCGTAGTCCGATATCAGAGGCAAAACTTTCTCGAGCCACCATGGTGGAAGTCCAACTCCGCCGCCGCTCGGTATCGAGATCAGAAACAACGCCAGGTGCAAGTTGTCGATGTGGAGAAAGGCAGCCGCAGCAAAGTCTGCGAAGCGTGTGGAGAGGTATCCCCAAAACGATACAAAGTCTGGGTATGCGCCAACCCGCAGTGTGAGGACTTCTCGACAACGGAAAACGGGGAGGTACTCTCCAAGGATGTACCATTCTCCCTACACTGGTTGCTTGAAAGGGTGGAATCTGGCGAACGTGCTGGCCTTGACTTCGCTCCTAGTCGCCTCAAAGGCTCAACGCTACCGATCGACATGCGAAAGGGGGCAGTCTGCCCAAAGTGTAGGAAATGTGTATCCCGATTTCACTGGGGATCGTGGGTTTGTGATGGACCCTATGGATGCGGCCACAGGATCTCGCTCCCTGTCAAGATTCCAGAACTCCCAAGCTTATTGAAAGAAAGATCCAGAGTCTTCACTCAGCCCAGGCACCCGTTTTACACACTCCACGATCCCCAAAACCTTCAACGCGAATTCGTCAGCCATGGGACAACCTTTATTGAGTTTCAGCATGAGATGTCTGGTGGGAGTGTGGTGACACTTCTGAAGTCTCGGCCCCCTCGGACAGCCACTCCAGGCACTATTTTCGACGATCTGTTTCATAGCATCACTTGGGAGGCAAACCATGGAAGCTATCTGGATCTAGAGCGCCATCCAGCACAGAACAGGGTGACGGGCTCCAGAATCAACCGATACGAGATCAACTTTGGACAAAAGGAAGATCCAGATGCATTGCCTCCTATACTAGCATTGGAGAATGCGCCAGCGGCTGTCCAGACCGTTCTTGAAATGCTGACAGAAATCTTAGAAGAGAATATCCAGGACAGGAGGATGAAAAAGGAAGAGAAGTCAAATAACCCTTGGGTTTTGACAGTAACCGCATACGTGGGCGGAGATCAGAAGGAGGGTTTCAAGCCTGCCGGATACAATACCCAGGGAGATGTGACTGCCACCCTTTGCTTGGGTAGTCCAGTGAGAGTGAGGTGGCGATACAGCCCGATTTACTGGAATCACAGTCAAGCAGGGGAAGTGCTGGAGGGTTCGCCGCTTCCGGGCACGAAATATTTCGAGGCTCTACAAGAATTTAAAGGAAAAGGGTTGTCCCGCGGTGAATATGACGAGAAGAAATCGGAGATACTGAACGGCTCTGATGGCCCACTAGGGAGGCGCAATGAGGTTCCGACATATCTGGCTGCTGATTTGACACATGGTGACATCCTGATCACGCAGGGTGATATAGGATCGCACTTTGACTCCACGGTGGAGCCACAAGGACTATTGCACATCCGCTTGACTGCCTTTAGAGCACAGGATGATGATGACGACAGGAGGGGGAGGGGAAACACACCACTACGACGAAGCCAGTCTCGAAGTCGATCAAGGAAAGCGTCATCTACTCGAGCCACAACGAGGCAGAGGGCGTCTTCTAGAAAGAGAAGAACGCCCTCACCTGAAACATCGACACCATCAAAGCCGGGTACCAGGGCATCTTCAAGAACACACAGGGGGCCTCGCAAACAGATACAAGAAAAGCCGACCCCGCAAGAAAGAGAATCACCTCCACCAAGCCCAGTACGACCACAAAGCAAATCTCTCTCTCGCCCGCCAAGTAAAAAGAAGAAAAGTCCATCACTGGAGGTCCAAGTGAGACCGAACACAAGAACGAGGGCTGCAGCGAAGGAGGCAAGAGGGGTAAGTAAAGACCAAATACAGCAACAAACGATACTAACGCCACTGGTTTAGAAGGCAAAGACGCAACTGAGACGTCCGGAATCTTCATCTTCATCGCAAGCGCCATCTGCATCGCCCTCAGATGAAGAAGAGCACTCAACAAGTAGACAGAAGAAGCCACCTCCAGCAAATATAACAGCACCCAAATCCATTCTCAAGAGGACGACAAAGCCAGCGTCCGAGACAATCTCAAAAGCGGCACCGAAAATAACAAAAGAAGATGCCCCTCAAGTCCATGCACCCGCACTTCCTGTGACAGAAACACAGCCTCTTTCACGTCGAAGATTTGTGTACCAAACCCCTCCAAAAGATCTGGTGGCTTCCTCACGAACCCGGGGTCTGGAATATTATGAGAGTACACCACCCCCGCGGCCTCCCGTCACCAAGTCCACGGCCAGGTCCATCGACGAGATCCAGCCCGCTGCTATTTGGCAAAGGTCCAAACCAACCTTTCCAGTGCCACTGAGACAAAGCGGCAGGCCTTTGATACCAGCATCGATAGTCAACCCTGGCCGCGTGAGCGTCACTGCTGGTCCACCAGCATTTCGCCCCAGACCGCCCACAACACGTCACCTCCAACATGAAGTCTCCGCTCTTGGTGTTCCCATTCCGCCCGGGTCGCGACCGCGATCAGTGCTGCCACAAGATAACCCTGATGCCGACAGCCACGCCAGCACAGGCGAAAACACCCCTTCTCCGGACCCCGAATTTGTGAACTTCAACCCCAGCGAGCACTCGTCCTCTCCCTCTCCAGAGGCCAACCGTGCACTCCCAAGCCCAGAGAGTCCTCTCAAGCCACAAGAAGTATTTGGCAAAAGAAAGACTGCAAGCGGTGGCATGGGCAGCTTCAAGAGCCCACGGCCATCATCTTTAACTCTCGGCCGCCGCCAACCCGCTCAAGGAACGCAGCATGAACAAGACCAGACGGGCGATATTACTTCAAGGTTAGATAGCAATGCTCTGCAACAACCTGAAGCCACCCGCAAAAGAAACAGCCCCACCGCCACCAGCCCCTCAAAATCCCATCGCGTGTCATCTGTGACTCTCGGCAGCAACCGGCTACCCCTTCCTCCAGGGCCGCAAACCACTGCAATCCCCCTCGAAAGTTCACCCCCGCCCGGCCCAACAGTCAACCCCGACCTCATCAGCCCATCCAGCAGTATCATCTCCCCACGACAAGTCCACACCGCCGCCCGAAAAAGAAGCACCAGCATCCCACCCGGCAGCCCAAACATCAACCGTCAGCGCTCGCTGTCGTCCTCTTTGCCCCAGCCCCCCTTAATCGACGAACTCCAGAAGAAAGATATCGAAGTGATCTCCATCTCATCCTCTTCACACTCGACTCCAGAGCCAGAACGCCAAGGGGCGGAACAAGACTCAGAAAGCCCATCGTCAGAGTCCTCATCCGAAGACGACAACGGCGCGTCGTACAGGGTACCGGCTGCGCCCCCCAGCTCCCCAGAGCGCAGGCGGACTAGCTCGGGGTCGGGATCTCAACGGCTGGGAGGGGTGATGGGTGTGGCTGTCGGTCCGACTCGTGGTGATAGCGTTGTCAGCTTGAGCAGTGGTGTCAAAAGACGTTCGGGCAGTGCCGCTAGTGGTGTGGTCTGGCAGGGCGAGGAGGAGGAGGGGGCGGAGGGGGGGACAAGAAAAGGCGGAGGAGCAGTGGTGGGAAGAAGGTCCAGATTGTGGAGACGCCGCAGTCGAGGTCGCTGTGGAGGAGGCTATGGGGTTCGTGAGTGCTGGAAAGGAAGGCCAATGATTAGATTAAGTGGAGGGGACATACTGGAACGGTGGGAACGCTGACGGAGGGAGACGGTTAGAGAGGGAGGTCGGACGTGTGACATTGTTGTGAGATGCCAGAAGTCATGATTTGAGAACTGGGAAATGTAAAGATTGGTAGTGCCGATGAGGAGATAGAGGAGCGGTCCATGTAGCAAAAAGAATGGGAAAGAAGAATAACCAAAAAGAAATTGTAGGTTACCCTAGCCAGCCTGCACCGGAGTTGAACCGGTACCATGAAGCAGTGGCCCATTCGCTTCGACTTCCCGTCTAGAACCACATCCAAGATTCACCCGCCAGCAGTGTGACTTAAATGTTTGGGTGTGGGTTGTGGCTGCTAGCACTGAGATTGAAACGTTTGTGTCTGTACTAGCAAATTGGCTGCCACCAGTGTGAAACGAGTGTGTGCGTTTGTGCCAGCGAGCGTGGTCCCCGATAGAGGTTTGCTTCATCTTTAACCGCCTTGCACGGATACTACCCGTTACACCAGCAGGCCGGTTTTGGGCACCATCAATTTGATGTGTTGACTTGGGACTTGGAAAAGTGGGCTATATGTTCTGAGGCTCCAACGTCGCAGGACTGTCTGTGGCAGGGGAGCCCCGGGCACCTTTCGTAGGTGCCCTCCCATGTCTGCCCGAGGAGAGCAACTGTCTGTTTGGCAGTCGTCACCCACCTGTCAAAGATAGCGATGAAGCCCCTCTGGCATGAGCCCGGGTTGTGAGGTTGTCAGTTCGACCCTCGCTCCTGTCAACTTCTGTGTTTTTCTTTTCGGTCAACCTCACAGAGAAGTTTGGGATCAAGTACCAGTAGATGCCCTGGCTCAAAAAAGGCAAGGACTCGACATACATGCAAAAGCCTATCTAGTGCCTTAACACACTCTTAAATCCAACACAGACGCTCCATTTCAAAGCCGGTATTATATAATAAGCGTTACGATGATGGTGGCCTTCCGACTCATGATAGAAGGTTGAACGCTCCCCATCTTAAGCGTTGCCGTTCATTTACATGCCGCGTTTTCCTCCTCCACTCAGACTCGAAATATCGCCAGCGCTTCCGCTCATCTCCCCGCCGATACCGTGGTATTTCCTGAAAAAGTCGAGGCAATTTTGCACCGGCAATGCTCAAAACTAAACCGCGCACCTTGATAATCCTCATCAAGAATCCTTCTAACGGAAAGATCTGCCGCTCTTGGTGCCACCATGCTTTGGCTTTGCTAGAAGCCCGCTGGTGGACCGCTGCAAAGGCTTGGCTGTTCTGTTGATGTACGTTGGCGCTCACGTAAGTCCGATTTGTCCTGCTTTTCTTCAACCTTTTATCCGTCGCATGCTTTGTGGCCGCCAATACTTCTCGCTTGATTTGGAAATGAAGCCTGTCGGCTACCGAATCCCGCAAATCCATATCTGTGTCTTGTTGACACATAATGGTACCAGGCCGTGACCACTGACCAGCGAGCCGGTCAGCCAACTTCTGCCCATCGGTTGCACAAAGTGGCATCCAGTTGAGTTCCACGGAGCAACCAAGTTGGTCAAGTTGGTGTGACTGGCAAATAATGGCCTTGACGATTGGTGGTATGGGCCTCATAAAACGTACTGTTGCCGCGATGAATACCCAGGCTAACTCGATCTAATGAGTTGGCCGAATCTGTGAACGCAATTATCCTGCATCATTCGACTTGAAGTTTCGAGATCATCTTCATCGCGATGTCCAGAGACTGGCAAATTGCGGCCAACTCCATATGCTGGATAGAGAAGGCTTTATGGACATAAAACCCTCTTTTCTCGAAGGGCCTGGATGTCGAGGAGACACTGCTATCAAGCCCGGATCGCCAAACAACCCCATAACCGCCAGGTTTCCATTCGAGGGCGACATCTTTGACAGAAAGTAAAGACCCGTCACACCAGAACACCAACTGCAGCTCTTCGTTGATGATCGTGGGTGCCACCTCAGCCTGCTAAGCTTTGCTGGTGGCAATCCCAGCTTCATCCCGAGAGATACTGCCTTTGAAGGCTCGGGTTTCGTTATCCCAGAGCACACCGTCCGGGTTCTGGGGCTGCGGCGGCGGGGACTTTGGCGAGCGCGGGGCTGAGGGAGAATCATGATCATCATCTGTACCTATATAAATTTTTAACAATGTCTTAGTAGGTTATCAACTAGAAGCTTTGGAATTTTCTATTTCCTGCTCCGAATCTCGATGTTTTATACCTACGGAGGTACGTAATATGTACAGGCACTAAATACCAGGCGCACCGTACGCATACCCTATGTATACTCTGTATATATAGGGTGCGTATACTTATTAATACCTACTAATATTATTATACTTTGTTAAAGAGGCGGCTATTATAATTTTAACTGAAGGTTTTTAAGTTTTTTGAAAGGATTATAAAAAGTAAAAGTAAGGTTTAAAGTAAATTGAATTTAAAAAAGTTTAATTTAAATTTTAAAAGTATATAGGGTATAATGTAGTGATTTTATAATATATAAAAATAAAAGAATTATTAAAAGATTCTTTTTAATATCAAATTATTAATAGTTTTAATAAATATAATTTATAACCTTATATATCTCCGTAGCGCAGTGGCATGTGTCTGAGGGCCTTTTAAATTGCTGTATACAATTGAGAGGTTGTGAGTTCGAGTTTTGTGCAGGGCAAAAGAGCTGAATTTTCATTGGCCAGTAGCTGAGGTAAAAAGTAGGGCAGGGCCTACTTTTACCGTAACCTACAGACTAATAAGATAGCCTTACTACCTAGGGGTACCTATTAGGCATAGGTGCAGTTGCGAGGCTATAGCTATACCGAAACCAGTTAAAGGGACGTTTATCGAAGCTTTACAGGGCTAGAGGCATTAGGATAGCTTAAAAGCTGGGTATAAGTAAGGACAAAGGAGTTTTAGTCTAGTTAAACCTAAATAGGTTAGATAAAAATACATAGGTTTCCTCTTGAAATAGGTAGTGGCCTTACAGCTTATATATAGCGACCTCTTTAGCTAAGTATAAATAGGCTGATTCCCAATCCACTATGACGTTTAATGACGTTCAATATCATTTTTTTTTATAACCTTATACTTTACTTTTATTAAGCTAAAGCTTTATTATATTATACTTTCTATCTTTTAAATTTACAATATTTATTTATAAATAAATAGGGTCTAGTATAAATATATTAATTACTGTATTTATAATATTAACCTTAACTATTACTTATAAATAATTAAAAGTTATTAACTTAGTTTTAATAAAATTAATTTAATAAAGCAGAATTATTAAAAATAAAAGATACTTATTATTTACTTACTTAATAGTTACTATATTTATAGTAATATATTATAATATGACTTTAAATAACGCTTTTACGTTATTAAATATTATAAAAGAAATCTTCGACTATAATACTAACGTTTAATTTTTTAAATTCAATTTAAGTATTAAGATTTAAAGTTTTATATACTATAATTAAATAAATCATAATACCTATATTATAAACTCTAATATTATAAATGATAGTTTAAATATATACTATTCTATCCTTATTATTAACAATGTCCTATATAATATATTTAAAGATCTTAAATACCGCTATAGCCTCCAAATAGCCTATTTTAAATCTAACCCTAAATTTAATATAAATAACTTCAACGGTAATTATTTTTAAAAGCTTTTAATCTTCCTATTATAAAGTATAAGAAAACTATACTATAGTAGGGCTATAACGATAAAGTAACTAAATAAATCTTACTGTTTCTTTACTATAAATAATAATAAAATTACGCAATCTATTAATAAATAATAAAATATCGTAATACTTAATATTATAGCCATTTATCATTATATTTATATTAAAGGTATTTTAAAATAATAAATTAAAGTAACCGATATTAAATAACTTTAATAATATTAATTTAAATATACTGCCTTTAATAAAGCTATCTCCTTATAAAATTTAACGCTGCTTTTACCTTATGTAGTATTAAAAAACTTAATAAAACGTTTGTTTTAACCTATAAAAGCCTATACTATTAATTACGTTACAGTTTAAATTATAAATAATTAATTAATATTAATATAAATATTTGAGTCAGCAGAACCTCTACTCGATATAATAAGTTAAGCTTGAAATTACTTCAAAGTATTATAAATAATTTAAGGATAAAATTAATTAAAAAAGTTATAAATTTAAACTTTATTAAATTATTAAGTTTAAAATTTAATAATTAGTACTAAAGCTTTAAAAGTTTCTTTAAAGGTTTTAAAATCGTTAATAATTTAATACCGCTTTAATATAGTAAACTTATTTAAATACCTTTTAATATAAAAAAACGTTTATAAAATATTAATATCGATTAATTATCTATTAAAGTTAATAAAACAATGTTAAAATAATAGCCGAATATTAAAGTTAATAATAAAATTTTAAAAGCTTTATTTAACCTCCAGTATAATAAATAATTAAATAATAAATAAGGTATTAATATTAAAGTTAAAAGAATAAGAAAACTAAGAAAAGTCTTTAATTAAAAACTTAATAATAGTAAATTAAAGTCCTTAATATAGCTTAATAAAATTTAAATTAAAGAAAGGGTTATTTAAATTAAATAACTTAATTAAAGGATATTACTAAATAATAAATTATTTTTACTATACCCTAAATACTGCAGAAAGCGAATTCTTTTTAAAGGTCCAATTCTATAATTAGCAGTCTTTAAAAGTTACTTAAATATCATTAATAATATTAAATTAAAGTATTACTTAAATAAAATTAATGAGGTTTTATTAAATAATGATATTTTACTTGTTACTAATAGTAAAAAATTGCTAAAATTACTTAATATAAAACTTCTTATTAACTAATATTAATATATAATTACTTATTAAATTTAAAATATCTTAATAGGCTAAATATTAAACTAAATATAATAAAAAGCAATCAGATATTCGGTAATATTAGCAGATATTTAACAGTCGTAATTAATAGTACCGTTAAGTATAGAATAGTATAAATTGTACAGAATAGTATTTAAAAAGTATAGGTAAATAGACAAGGTTATCGGTTTTAAATGTAAGTATTAGATTATAGGGATTACTTATAATGGTATTAATTATTAAGGGTAAAAGTATCTATAGGGCTATGGTATATGCAATATATCTATGTGTACCCTGTGGCTTACCGTAGCTTGGCAAGCCCTACTGTGGTGTGCTAACACCATCGGCGAGGGCATCGCGTTGCATAGCGACTCGACCGCGACGCTGGATGTGGGAGAACTTGGACGGATCTACGCACGGGGCGAGGGGGCCGCTGTAGTGTTGGGCCGGTCGGGATGGCGTAGGGAGGAGCAAGAATTGTAGCCCCGCCACCCCGCAGTAAGTTTCCCCACAAGTTTGTGTTTTTCTACTGCGCAGTATATATGGTATTGCTTATCGTTATCGCTCGTCACTCTGTCAACCCACCCACCCCACCCCAAAACAACCAACGCGCCCGCCAACAGCCCGCTGCGTCACCGAACATCGCTGTCACCCTCATGCCATATATGCCATGACGCCGGCTAAGTCGCAGTTGCCGTGCGACTTAGCATTTGACCGCCTTCTCTGCTTCTTGAAGCATGACTTCCTCCCCGGATCGCCTGCTCAATGCATCGACGTCGCGGCCTTAGGTGGCACTGTGCATGGTCTCGCCTTCGCAGCACTCGCGCCGTCTATACCCGCTCCACCGACCGCTACTGCCAGAGATACATCCCCACCGGCGAATGACAAGCTTCCCTGCTCGTACCTCGACTTGGGCGTCTATCGCATGCTCGTTGGCGCCGCGGATCTTGGCTCTAAGCGGATGCAGCCATGGGAATCCGCCGCCCTCTTCCACGAAGCCTGCGAGGCCGTATTCAAGACTATATCCAACGCCCACATTCCGTCTGTGTCGACCTGGAAGCCCCGTTTGTACGCCACCCCTCCTCTATCTCTGGCGTTTGCTAACCGCCGGCCTTGAAGGCCATACCACGAGGACCGCTACGAATGTATCCTGGCCGAAGACGACAGCAATACCCGCCGCCCGTGGGAAATAGTCACCATCATCTGTGACGAAACCTATCGCATCCGTGGCTGCACTATCGCCGATTGGTCTGCAACCTCTGACAAGCCGTTTCCGTCGGGTGCGATCCTGCAGAGCGAGCTTGTGGCGGGAACTGCTCTATTGCATCGACTCCTCTACAAGGACTACTGGCCGCCGGCGAGCTCCCTTTCTGAAAGTAGCGTGGAGGTATATTGTGAATCTTTCCCGCTGGTACCTCGGTATTAATACTAACCAAACGGCGTCCGCCCAGATCCGACTGACTACATTTAGCCCGTCTACAATCCGGGCCGTCAACGTTGGTCTATCTCTCTCCGACTCCAAGACCACCGTCTCCTTTACACTGCAAGATCACATCGAAGATGCGGAAATGACCGCATCCTGGCAGCGGCTCTTTGCGTGGACGCTGGATGTCCCTTTTGAGTCGCAACACAACGAGGGGGACATATCCCCCACCGGCGACAAGGGCGAGCAGTTTGTGACAAGGGGCCACCGAAAGGTACGCACTACGCATGGGAGGCTAGAGAATAAGCTACGAGAGGGGGTTGCTGGCGCTGGGGGTGGCGCCGACCGGAACTGTAGTATTAGCGATTCGGTCGATTGGGCGGAAGAGAGTACGGGTTCGCGGGTTCCATCAAAGACGGAATTTGGAGCTTTTGAGATTACGAGAGGAAGAATGAAGCATCTTCTTTTTCACCCACAGGGAAGTGCTGGACGAGCCTATACTGTGTTGTAGTGACGTGTACCTTATCATTGGACCTTAGGCTGTATGTGCGGAATATGTCGGCGATGGTCAACTTTGCGTTGGCCACCATGTGCTGAGCCCGGTCACAAAACGTCTGAACTGGACATCCAACTTTGGTGACAAAACGAATTTGATCGGAAACTATCGACGCCATTTACCCCGGCTAGTCCTTGCCAGTCGGCCCAGTTCGGTGCGAGGATGTGCCTGACGCTCTTCGATCGGTCCAACACTAACCGCGCCAGCCTGCCAGGGGCGGCCCGCGCCCGTGGCTTGGCCGATTATGAGCGGCAACTACTCGGCTGCTTTTCGGCCTTCCGACTCAGGTGATGGCACACGACGCCCCAGGGACACAGCCAAATTGTGTACCGAATCAGGGGATGATGTTCTGCCCGGCGCGGGAGAGCGGCCAGTCTGTCTTCGCCCGGGCCCGGTGACATTGACGGCGCGTAACACCACCCCCATGTCCTGGCTTTGGCACGCCATAGTCTGCGTTAATATGAGAGCCGGCGTCCTGACCGGATTCACAGGACCGCTCCGTCGTCGTGCCTCGTGCCCGGCTTCGTATTGCCCCGTGGTGGCTAAGCCAAGGCAATTCTTAAAGTCGACATTTGGAACAGGAACTGGCCTGTTTTTCGACCTATGCACCTCAAGTGACCACGCCCGCGTTTTCCCTGGGTTCACTAGCGGCTTCCGGTGTTGGCCGGCGCTCATTTCCCCCGGCGACCTCCACCGCCTGCCCGCGCTCTTGATCAGAGACAGGTTTGAGAGCTCGCGCACGCTCGTCCTAAGTAGTTGTCAATATGCTGGTAGAAAAATCGTTTCGAGACGGATCTTACCTCGACACCAGCGACGCTTTCACCCTCAACTTCGCTGTCATCTTCACCAGTCAGGTCGATGATGACGGGGGCTGGTGGGCACTCCCCAGGCGCGGCATTAGACTCGATAACCTGTTCCTCAACCAGGGCAGAGTCGTCATCTTCCGTGAGGTCGATGACAACCGCTGGCACTGGCTCAGGGTGGGCATGGTGCTCACCACCGGATTCCACGTCATCATCGCCTGTCAGGTCGATGATGACAGCGACCTCGCTCTTACTGTCCGACATTTCGACTTTGCGCTATCTGCAAAACAAATTGGTAAAATATTCAGTCAGAACCTATGGATATGGAGAAACTTACTAGGGAGAAGCTGGTCTCGTTGCGGTGTCGTACCTGTTGTTGGAAGGTCGAGAAACGCCCAGAAAAGAGAGAAAAGAGAGAATCCGGATCAGCAACATGAAAAATGAGATAAGTTTACTAGCTCAGCTCGAGCTATCAGGGCAGGCGGGAGCAAAGACAGCGCTCATCAACAGTCACGTCGAGGTCGCGATAGGAGAAAGCTGGGAAGGAGTGGCTTGGCCCCACTTTACATTCAATACCTATAAACAGTAGCTAGGTCACAGGAGTTGGTCTTTTTTCGGGTTAAAGTATAGCCGGCAGACACCTCTTCTACCTAAGGTAAGATTCAGCTGCCATGGATTCTTCTTTGAAGGTGACCTTCTGGACTGAGTCTGTTGACACACCGGAACCATCAAGTACCTAGGTACACATCTTTCATGGTCAAATTGAGCGGTAGTTGGCAACTTTCTGGTAAGTGTCACTCGGAATGAAAGACCGCAATAACACTGCTATGGAAAATGGGGGCGAGATCGAGCTTAATTAACCTGAATTCCAGTTACCGTTCCAGAGTACCTAGGTTGTTTCTTGAATTCTGTCCATTGTAACCCGAGTCGAGGGACAAGCATTGACACACGCTGGAATATTATCACAGGTGGAGAAGACGAAGTGGGTGGCTTCGCCAAGCCTCTAGATGAGGTCGTTCGGTCTTAGACAACCGGCCACATCTCGGACCAACTGAGGGCGCAACTGCAAGTCGAGAGCCAGTCGTTGGGAGTAGGGCGTGCAGTCAAAGGCCTGGTGGGCGGCCATGGGTTCTAACTGGCTGTGAAGGGCTTGGCAGTGGCTTGAGGCCACCAGGGCACAGGCCACTGGACTTGATTGTATTCCTAGACTCTTCTTCTTTCTTCATCACGGGCCTTGAGGCCACTGAAAATTATTATTGAATTGAACCACTGTTCCAAGCCCTGATATTACAGCCCTTGTAACATAGACATTCTTTCCCGTCGCCACCCCAATAGTATAATAGGTAGGGACCAGAAGGTATCTTTTAGAGAAATATCCACCTGACCGCATTGTTGTCATGTCGCCCACCAAGATAGAATATGCCTCCATGTGATGGTGTTATGATTGCTTTATTGTCCATTAACGCAGGTTGTATGCGAGGCTTTCTTCTGTGGCTTTATATCTTCAAGCAACCTTGTAACCGCTTACCGACTGGTATCCACCACATACCTTCCCACTACTCTGTTCTCTCTCATAGCATCAAACACACTCCCTATCTCGGTCATGCCCACCACCTTAACCGGTGCCCTCACTAACCCACGGAGGAAGAAGTCTATCGCCTCCACCATGTCCTGTCTATTCCCGACGTACGAGCCCTTTACCTGCACCATCCTCACCACAGTATCAAACACCGGCATGCTCACCTTCGCACCAGCCGGCATCCCGATACACACCACCGTCCCATGGGACCTCACATACCCAGTCGCCTGCTGAAACGGCTTCTCCATCGGGGCCAACAGCAAAACCCCATGGGGTCCCAGCCCATCCGCCGTCGCCGCCTTCACATCCGCCACGAGGTCCTTACTCGTCAGATAATCCACATACACCTCCGCCCCGAGCTTCTTACAACTCTCCCCCTTTTCCGGACCCCCATCAATGGCAATGACATGCAGCCCCATAGCCCTGGCGTACTGCGTCGCCAAACTCCCCAACCCACCCCCGGCGCCAACAATAGCCACATACTGCCCCGGCCGCGCCTCGCTCTGCTTCAAGCCAGTGTACACCGTCAAGCCAGCACACAGGATCGGCGCAGCAGCGTCCAGCTCAACCCCTTTCTCCTTGGGGAACTTGGCCACATGCGAAGCATTAGCAACAGCGTACTGCTGGAAGCTGCCGTCAACGGTGTACCCCGACAGCTGCGCCTCGCTGCAGAGCATCTCTTGAGCTTGCAAACAAAAGGTGCAGTGGTGGCAAGTGGAGCTGAGCCAGGGAATCCCCACGTAGTCCCCGACGTCGACACCTTGGCCGGAGGCAACCAGACTTCCTTTAGCCACGACGACGCCGGCGCCTTCGTGACCGCCCACCACGGGTGTCTTGCGGGGCAGCGGCCAGTCGTTGTTGAGGGCGTGGAGATCAGTGTGACAGACGCCCGAGTAGAGGATGTGGATCAGGATTTCTTGGGGGCCCGGGGTGGGGACGGGGATGGTTTTTAGGCTCATCACTGGGGACCTGTTGTTAGCGGGGTGGGACAGTATAAAACAGAGGGAGGGGAAGGTAGCATACCGCCATCGGCGGTGATGACTTGCGCCTTTTGCTCTTTGGGGATGTCAGGCGCCATTGTGCGTGGTTACGAGGACAAAAACAATGAATTGAAAGAGAGAAAGCAAAGAAGAATCTGGGCTAGAGAATACGCGGATGAACTCCATGAAATTAGTCCTGGAATGCGCTTGGATAGGTCTGTTCTCACTTGTTGAACGTCATGGCCTCGTCAGTCCGTCTGAGGGGTTGCGTCTGGGAATGTTTTGGTGCCAAGACCTGTCCCCTTTCCTGCTCAGCACTGCCATGCCGACTTTGACTGAACGTCTGATGACGTTTTGAAGCATGGCTGATCTTTGGCGCTAGGCAAACTCTCCACCGATGGGGGTGACGGAGGGGATCAGCCCGCGAGTCTACATGTTGAACTCAATTCAGAATATCTGCAGTGTCTTTTTCAGACTCTTAAAGTTGAGTTACGAAACGTACTACCCCTATGAGGGTTCCTGTATTCTGCGATAATGGGGTGAGATTGAGGGGGGTAGATACTCTGCGTGGCTTGCGGTGGCTTGCCTTAGGAATCCAAGTATCTGGAACTCGAGAAAGACTCTGGAATTTCGCCCGCCATCATTCACGTTGCATTGTGGGAGCTTCGTGATAAATGGCGGCTGCCATGATGCAGGCCAATTCGTGCAGTTGGAAGTGTTTCATTGCTGGACGAAGATGGCCGAGATTCGAGAAAAACTTCTTCGCAGAGACACCTGCCAAATTCTTATCGCATGGGGGCTTCCGGCAGGTGCAACCTTCGTGCGCCTCAACCATTCCTCAACAAGCCCATTCAGGGAAAGCGTCGTGCGAGTACCACAGTAGACTTAATTGAGTTTCCCTCCCAACCCCTCTCCCGGACGAGTGGGATTCTGCATTTGCTCTCTCACGCCTTTGCTTACTCACTTGCTCGTTTTAGACGGGATCACGGTCTCAGAGTCCCACGATGCCATCCTTCAGAGTCTACTCACTTTTCGCCCTTGTTGCTGCGGTAAAGGCCTACTCGGCCGCTGTCCTTCCAGTCGTTCATGGAGACGAGGATCCTGTTGTTGTGACGGAGCTTGTCGAGGAACCCTTGTACGAAGTGGTCGAGATTATCGAGCATGCGGCGGATCCTTTTGGTCACGAGCAAAAACATGAAGTGATTGAGATTGTCGAAATCGAGAATGCCAGCCCGATTATCGAGATCGTTGACGACCAGGTCGAAGTTCTCGAGTACTAGTAGGTATGCTGATCCTTCCTCCCCCGAAGCGCCTTATGAGGAGGCACCGTACGGAGAGTCAGTATCGGGAGACTTCTTTGGCCGTCATTATGAGCCAGTGGTTATCGAAGTCGAACAGACCGAATTAAACGAGGAGGTTCATAGCACCGGGCACACAGATTGGTGCCTTCAGACCTGCCAAACCTTCTGCGCCAAATATGTTCATGGACTCGAATCTGATTTTGCTTTTGGAGACAGCATCAGTGCTCTTGAGGAACAGGGATGCAACTTCAAGGGCTGCGCATCTGATTGCATTAGTGCCTTTCTGTAAGTAGAACAGGAGGCTGATGCTGTCGTCGAGATCCAGGACCAGATTGCGGAGAATTTAGCAGAGGTAGTCGCGGAGCACCACGAGCTAGAGGAGAAGTTGATCATCATCGACGAGGATGGCAATGTATGAGGGAAGAGGCTTTAAGGATTCCTGCATCTTTCACAACAAATTAAAATATTTGCTATGGAAGTGTTGGCTGTTTTGTCTGATACTGTTGAGGATCAGCACATGTTACGCTATCTCCATCGGCCTGTTATGGAAGTATATGTCAGTCTATCTACTTTGTCATACCGTGGGATGGGGTAAGGTATAATGAATGCACCTGTCTCCAATCTCGACGACACTAGTTCGTCTCGTCATGGTATTTCCGCCTTCATTTTTGCCAAAGAATTTAGACATTTACTTGATCTTCCATGAAAGTGTCCTGGTATCACATCGTTGGCCAAACAGAAGCTCTTCCCCATCCCCAAGCACGATAGCTGGCCTTGTGGTAGCAGTCAGCTAAGTGATGGTAAATCGTGAAGGAATAGCTAATTGTATTATCCTTGTCCGTCGTCTATGGAACCATCGCCATTGAGGGTCAGTTCTTTTGGCTTCTGACTGGCTCCCCGAAATTCCCTATGACCACGGAGGAGGTTTGGTGCATCACAAGCCGTCATGGTTAACACGCATTTGGCAAGCGCTTCTTATCGTCACACTTTTCCCCTTGACCACTTCCTGAAATGTATTCATACCAAAAGAGCGGAAGTAAACGGCGAGAACATAATTGCAGTCATTACTAGTCTCAATGGAGTCGTGGTGTTACTCAACTAAGAAATATCTTTTTCTCCTACGGCCGTCATCTCGCTGCAGTCATACGGTTGTCAATACAGGTAGTAACGGGCAGAGGGAGATGACATTGCCGCAAACAACAATTAATACTAGCAAAGTTCCTAAACAAGCATTCCAAGGGTGTTTATTGTACCCTGAATGGGTTACTCATATCGACACTGGACCACTTTTGTTCATTCTCCAAAGGTCAATACGCCACAACGTCTTGCGTGTTAATGAAGAAGAGGTTGATCGGAAAAATCTACAAGTTAGGTAACTTCCTGTGTATAAGATTGATCACCCAAGGTTAGAATTGTCGAGAGTTTCAGGCATAAGGTGCTGGGCAGCCAGAATAGAAGATGATCACCTTGATTGTCGTTAGAAGAAGATAGCAGTGGAGAAGGAAATGGGCAAAGCTAGCCGCTGTAAGCACACTCAGAAGGGAACTGGCATTGAAGAGCAGTATCGTAGTATTGTATTCATCAAACTTGAACTCATGTTTGTGGGATTGTGACGTATAGCCTCCTGTGAGGTGGATTGCCAGTGTTGATACTTCGCAAAGTCAACAAAAGCGCTGTTGGTCGGGTGACCCCCTATTTGAAGGCCCGTGCACCGCTACGCGGAAAAGTGGGGACATTCAAGGGCAGGAACATGATTACGTTGATGTGAATAAAGTTCAGATAGACTCAACGGTGGCCGTATGATACATATGCTGACTGACTAGAAGAGACTTTGAAATAGATTCAGCCGTAAGAGGATGAGGCGGTCTGACTGTGGTCAACGAAAACTTGTGTATATAGGTAGGTAGGTTCGGGGACCAAAGCTCTTGCCCTTTGGACAGCTGCTATTTCCAAGGCCTTCGGCTCATCCCATGACATCCAAATATTAGCAAAAGAATCTCCTAAAAGGATCTTTCTCCGTAGTGGTGAAGGATGGCAGGTGCATGTGGTCTCTGTGTTCAGAATCCTGAATCATGGGCCCTACCAATGATGCCCGACGTTGCGCAGATTCCATCGAGGTCCGGAAACTACCGGAGACAGATGCTCCACGAACTCTCATCATGAAGCTTGCTCCTTTCACGTCTGAGCAACCATTCCAAAGCTGCAAAAACGTTTTGTTTGTTTCCCGCCAAACCGGTTGCCCCGCCTGGTGTTGCTCCCACTCCATGATTTATTATCAGTGCTGATTTGGCCGCGAGGATTTTCACCTTTCTCCCCACAACAACAAAGGGCGGTTGCGAAGAAATTGTTCTATTTGCTGAGATTTTCCTCACGCCTACCAGTCCTCTCAGAAAAGTCTCCTCGGTCGACTTCCACCTAGATCAGAACTTGAAGGTACGTCGGTCGTCAATACTATCGCTAGAAATCACCCAAGGCAAGTCTGACTGATTAGGATCAGCGTTTCTGGAACTTGTCGGCCAACAGTTAAAGATGGCCCCGTCGAGAGTCTCGCGCCTAGCCGTTGGGAATTCGATATTCTCTGATGATCTCTCGGGCATTCAACACATGGATGGCAATCTTGTCGTGGCTGGCCCGGACCTTCAAATTGTCAAGCCGGGGAATACCAGCAACGAAGATCAGATACGAGACACAGTCTCCACCCAGGGCTTCCCTCGCAAGTTCAAACCTATGGACGCCCTTACTCAGTCCGACAGTCTCCGCGAAGAGGACCGTGCTTTGAGAAGGCAGCTCGGATTTTCTGAGTTCTACAAAGGCGACATCCACAATACCAAGAATCAACAGGCTGAGACTGCTGACTATGAGAATGCTAGCCTTTTTTTAACGAATCTTCCTCTTTTTTACAGTGAGAGGAAGCTGATTTTGGCGCTTCTCCCCCACGGACCATTCGATCGCATCTACGCAACATCTGTCACACCCCCCGGAGTTGGACACAATGGCTCAAGCGCGAAGGTCGTCACATTCACCCGCCGCGGCGCTGAGCGCCTGTATGCGTTCATCGTCTCAGGACAGTTTATTGTCGATGGACGCCGAGTTCGATGCGTCTGGAATTCTATCAAGCAAAGAGCTCCAAATGCTGCTCAGTATTTGTCGAGGGTTATGATAATTCGGGTTCAGAAAGCGGTGCTCGACGAGAAGAGGTTGATCAAATTGCTGAACCACAACTTGGTCTATCAACTGGAACAAGACCCGAAGTTCACACCGGCTCAGGATGACAGCGACATCACACAGATCGAAGTTCGGTTTTGTTCCTTTAGGGCCCAGGCCGAGGCCTTCCGCATCCTTCTTGCGTCCGAGGTGCCCGAAGCAAAGGTCCGGTTCGGTATCGACCCCCTCGCTGATGATCCCAAACACTCTGCCAACAATCCGACCGTTGACAAGTGGGCTCAACTTGGGCGCTTTAGACGTGGGGGGTAGTGGGACACATATTTGTCAACCTGATTCATCAAGCTACCGTATGTTTACGATATGATGTAGCCCACCTAGCTCGAGGTAGAGGATGCTTCCTTTCATCACTCGCCTGAATTCGCAGACAGTTGAGCACCCTTACTTTGAGTTCTTCTTATTTGCTGTTGTTTTGTTTCATGTTCTGTTGCGATGTTCTTTTCTTTGTTGTTTTCTTCCAGTTTATTGGTCTCTGCTCTGTTTCAAGCAACTTGTATCCATAATGTTTTGACTACCTAATGAGCAACCAATAAAGCGTTTGGTCATCACAATACCTGGTAGATTTTCTAGGGTCCTAAACTCTCAAATTACATGAAATAATCTTGATAGCAACAACGAGCTAAGGGTCTACTCCTTCCATGGCGGGGTTGGGGTCTATCTCATAGAATAGGATGTCGGAGTAAGTGGAGGCAGACACACTGGGGACTTCGCCATATTCACAGTCTGGCGAGAATGAGGTAAAACTGGGCAAGGATCAAGTCTTTCTCTCACTTCCTCAAGTATCATAGCATTGTTCAAAACGACCAAAAGGTTCAGCACCAACCTTTGAGGTGTGATACGCCAGGTAAACAGCCATCATGGACCAGAAGAGCGAGGATTGCGGTCGGGTTGCGTGGGAGATCCACCTTCCCACTTGCAAGTGACATCGACAGCATCGACGATATGGACGAGCCAGGGATCACAATTCTGCTCACTTCCATTGAATGAATTAGCTTGTCTTGCTCCTGAGCAGTGGGCAACGCCAGGTCCGCTATTAAGTGCCAGGTGACCTACCCTCGCGGAACTTGGGAGCATGAGTATTGTGGCGAATACTGGACGGGAGACCCGCTTGATGGTTTTCAGGCTCCTGATTTTCTCATCTTGCTCTCGACAACATCGGTGACATCAAAAAGCTAGAGATAACAATTCTATTCACTTCCGTTGCGTCCCTTATCTCCCACGGTCTTGCTCCAGAGCAGTGACCAACGCGGGGCCGCTATTCACTGTTTTTGCAAATGCTCTCACAACATCTATATATTCCTGCCCTTCATTATTTCTGGATTGTTTTCCCTTTCTCCACGCAACCACCAACCTGACCACCGCGCACACTTAAGTCCTGCTTCGACAGCCGTACTCAGCCTGGCTGTCATTGCCTTCCTGTGATCGTTCTTCGCTCAATGGTCATACGTTAAGGCCCCAAAGTCATTTCCTGAAATCGACCAACCGGATATTGCTCTGACAAACAGTCACTGTTTGGTTCGGTTTATTTGCTGGGCCAGTCAAACTCCGCCTTCTCAGGTTAGTCATGCATTCACATGATACATCTCTCAACCAACCGACTTGCTAACTTATATCATTTGAATAGATCACACTTCCAGTTCTGCTGCGTCCGCGCCCCTGAGCCTCACGGCACAACCATGGATTTTCCCGAGACCAGCTCCTTTGGCCAGGGCAGCAGCTCGCCCGAGCCCAAAGGGTTCAAGCCAATGGACGCTGTTCTTCATCGCGGTGCGCGTGCGAATACCAGCTCGGACGAAAAGAGGCTTGAGGAGGAACGTGAGATGCTGGGTTTCTCAAAGAATTATAAGGGGGATATTTACAATAAGAAAAACCAGCCGCCGATCATCCCCGAGGAGGACAATGTAAGCCTCTTCATCACGAATCTCCCTGCCGAACTGGCCGAGGACGAGTTGCTGAAGGGCTTGATTTCCCACGGGCCCTTCGGTAAAGTTTACAGCGTCTCAATGGTCCCGCCCGACCAGTCAAAGGGCCAAACTGGAGCTGCGGCGAAGCTCGTAATGTTCACCAGAGAGGCCGCCGAGAAGGTTTACGGTTTCATTGCTGGCGGTGGTCTCAAGTTCCACGAAAAGTTCAACACCCGCACTGCCATTGTCACCTGGAACCAGGTGAAGCACGCCGCGTACGACGGTCAACCGTGGAAGTCGAGGGTCCTCACTATCACCGGCCCTAAGAATGTCATCGACATCGAGTCTATCGAATCTGCCCTGAAAAGTAACATCGTCTATCAGACAGAGCAGTCGCGGGTCCTCTGGGAAACAATCACCACGCGAGCCATCGAGTGGCGATTCTGCTCTGTTCTCGCCCAGGCAGAGGCCGCCTCCCTCATGTTCAGACGATTGGACCTTCCAGGGGTCACGGTCAAGTACGGTCTTGATCCTCTCGATGTCCCGGTGGCTGGAAAGACGCAGGCCGCCGTCACGAAGACGCAAGACGCTTGGGAGAAGCTGGGGGCTTGGCGAAGGGGGTTGTAGATGGGTGGATTAGGGCATCAGTCACAGTGAGACCTGCATCACACCCGCGACGTTCTAGATGACTAGGTAGCCACAGAATCGCATTTCTGATTACCCTGATTTACCTTGTCCTGTGAGGTACATCTATAAAGTGTCTGGTGACCTAAGATGGCTGTGATTCCAGGGGGTGGCGTCGGCTCACAAGCCACATGTGGCTGAGATGTCTGACATCATGGGAAGGAAGTTGTGATAGAGTTCCCAAATAACCAAGTGATATTCAAGCGTGAAACGTTGAAATCTCAAATATCATTGAAGGCGCCAATGGTCGAGGGCGGAGATGGCTCGTTCCTGCAGCTTCCACTCCGGAAACCGAGAATATGCTCCCACGTGCACTCCCACGTACACTCCAGTGACCATGGCACTGGCAGTCTGGCAAGACTTTCATGGCCGGCATGTTCCTCCATCAAGGACTTGGTAATAGTTTCGTTGTTCGCAGCAATGGCGTGTTTGCGTAATTATCTCATGCAGCATGCTCCCGGTGTATTTGGATGGTGGGCACCGACCTTCCTCCACTCTCTCTGCCTGCGGCTTGCTGTCGGCGGTACTATCTCCCAGATCAACGTACGGTTGACCCCAGTAGATCTGGGTTCAAGCGAGTAGCCCAACAGCTTGGAGCTGGCAGGGGGCGCTTTCAACCGCATTTCCAACGGTGCCGCTTTTTCTCTGCTAGTTACGTTCCGATAAACACAACCATGACAGCGGCATACCTATCGCCAGTCAGCTTCCAATTCCAGGCTGCGACGGTATCTTGAATGAACCCACGTGGCAGACGCGACCATAATCTCGCTGTTTTTCGCCTGCGTTACGATCGACATCAAGACTGAAAACGCGACAGTCCAGACAACAGTCACCACCAGTGGAAGGAAGCCGTCCTTGACAAAATACAAGATGACAATGGGTGTGACGAGGAGCAGGGCAGAGATCCCCGTCGTGATTGTTCTCGTCACTTGCGCTACCAGATCCCCGGACCAAGTGGAAATCTCCCCTCCGTCATCCTCAGTTTCTACCTGTCATCGGCTGAGTCAAACAAGTCCACGACTCACGATACTACGGTACGGGATTTGGACTCACATCCGCAAACATTGCCACAAAGCTATTGACAACATTGTGCACTACACTGCTCTCCGACTCCGCACACACAGCAACAAGATCAACCTTTTTCAGCTTCTCGATGCGCGGCGCATCTTTCGGCTGTGGGAGGAAGTTCCAGGAATTCGGGCTTCGGCAGCGTGCCTCAGCAGACTGACAAAGGGCTCTCAGGTGCTTGTCTTTTGGGTCCGACATAGCATACACACGGTTAAGGTTGACAAGCGACCTGTCTACCGCTCTGTAAGCCTCGAACAAGAACAGAAAGGTCTGAGTATTTTGTTCTTTACTGTATCTGTGAAGGGTCTCTTCAAGTCTGTCCCCATCGGCTTCAATCTCTCCTTTCTCAATACGCGCTAACCGTCGTTGCAAGCAGAGAATGTTTTTCATGTTGAGATATCGGAACCTCCGAAAGATTGCCCAGTCATCCGCCTTCGACATGAATATGGCGAGATCATGAAGGTCTAGTTCGTCGATAGGGTTGTCCCTTGGCGAGGACATTGTCGCTCCTGAGCCTTGGTGCTATGGATTTGAAACACTGAGGCGGACTCGATGTCTTCGCCGCAAAGAGAAACTTTTGAACATCGAAGAAGCTCCTGGATGTAAAGTCATCTTCACGTGTTTCTTGGGGAAGGTCAGGAAATGCACAAAGTTGTCCTCAGCATTGGAGTGGTCAGCATTTACCGCACAATGAATGCTACGTGGCGTGCCAATGCATGTCGACCAATGGTACAAAAGGAGGCGTTGGACTTGGCCAAAATGAGCTGGTGCGCTGCCAACATCTCAACCCCCTCAAAATTGAGGCCCAACACATGCAGCTTGGCGGGCGTGGACATAACCCGAAGATGGGGTGTCTTTTTGAGCGGAAAACAGCTAACAAAACGGTCTGAGAACTGCTCGGCTGCCATGCGCAACACACTCTGAACTCGTGTTTCAATCATCTCGGGAAGCGTTCTACGTCTACGCTCAAATTATTGTGACTACCTACTATCTATATTAGGCACTTAGTGATTATGGACCCTCCGCAACCCCAGGGTCTCAATACCACGGGCTCTGGCGCGGTCGACCCTCCTGGTACGAGTTCGTGACCGACATGATGCAAATGGGTACAGTGTCTGATTTCTACTAGAACAGAGCTATGGATTCATAAGCCACTCAAACCAATACTTAAAGGGCCAGGAAGAATACATACAGACATCTAGAATTGAGTCCAGTATATATTCAAATTCTTCTTGGACGGGCCGAAGTTCATCGTCGAATCACCAAGCTCCTGGCACGACACATATGAGTAACGCCAAGTCACGGCATTTAGACTCAGCACAAGATATCCAGCACAATGGAAGAGGAGAGAAGATCTCCAACAGCGCCGCCGCGGGGAATACAGTCCCTGAGCAAAGGCGCTCAGGCGGCCAGCGAGTTTATCCTAGTTTCCGTGACACCCATGGACCTTCGGCAAAGGAGGATGAGGAAAGTCTAAATCAGAATGTCAGGCGCTCCGTTTATAGAGTGTTACTTGTTCCAGACTGATCTTTTTGAATGGATGCAGAAAAGTTCACCGGAACTCGAGCAAGACTTTTATGCCCAGCCCTCTGCCGTGCCTTCTGATGTTTCAGACGCAACTCTGCAGGCCAACATCGCTGTCACAGGGGGACAAGCCGGGGGAAAATTCACTGTCAGTGTTACCGTGGGTCTTCCTCAAAACAGAGGTGAGAGTTCATCCAGCTCGTCATCTTACCCACCGTTCGCCAGTGCATCCACTGGAAGAAAGCGGTCTGGAGGCAATCATGAGAAGCCGCTGGTGGTGGGTGGTACGCCGCCTTATCGGCCTCCCCTTTCGTCAACAACAATTGTGGATACACATCGTGTCTCGGAGTCCAAGATCACCCAGACGTCGAGGATGACCGAGGTGACAGCTGAAAGGAGGGTGGATAGCAACGTCGATAGGGAGATGAATACCACGACCGGAACCAGATCCACAGTTCCGACGACGCCAACAGAAATGGGAGCAGAACCTGGTCGTTCCACAACCCACATGCAGGCCGCTACAACGAGCAGACAATCTTCACGACGTCTCACGGACCATGACAAGACGGGCGTCTATGAAGGAGGTACCACACGCAAGGGTAACAATCTGTCAGTCGCAGACCCCGTGCCAAGTATGTTAGTAGCTAGTGGCTCACCAGAACCTGATCGGGACCCCTCGGCCGGCGGCGTACAAGTTGAGTTATCTCCCGATGTGGCACAACACCGGTCAGGAAACTATTCTCGCCCACCGAGGGCATCTCTACGGCCACAACAGATCAACCCCTTGCCTACATCAGATCCGCGGCAAAAACAGACAAACCCTCTGCCTACTTCAGATAACGTTATTGACATTGGGCCCAAAGCGAGGAAGAAAGGCGGTTGCTGTTGAGAAAACTTCACGGACGGCGATTTTCTGGAAGCAAGACGAGGATTTCGAGCATCTGCACGACTCAAGACCACGAAGTTGAAGAAAGGATCTCAAAGGCATCATCAAAGAAATCACACAGGCTCCCGTTTCAACCCCGAGCCTCGAGACGCCCCATAGAAGCAAAGAACATGCAGAAATACGGTCAAATTCCCAGAGTCTCAAGATTGCTACCTGTTCCATACTGTAAAAACACGATCCCATTGTTCCACGCCAAATTGCGTCATTGATACTGTCATTTCAAATCATCAGAAGAACGCCATACGCATCCCCTTACTCCTCAGAGCTGCCTCCATGACTGGCAAGTCCTCCCTTCCGACCAGCCTCACGGGCACGCTCACTGCCAGGCTCGAAACTACCGGAAGAAGCTTTTCCTCCCTTGGAGGCGATCTCGCGCTGTAAGACACGAACAGAAGTCAGCGATGGGTTGACTGGAGGGGTGCAAAATGGCAGGCACTTACCTGCTTCTCGGGGTCCATGCTGGCAAAGCCCTGGTTGCCGGTGCCGCTATTGCCAGAGGACGAGTTATCGTTGGCGGCTTCGGTGCCTCCACCGCCGTGGCTGGCCTTGCCGCCCTTGGAAGCGATCTCGCGGACTTCCTCCTTGGGACTGTGTAAAACGAGAACTTGTTAGCAACTGATGTTACGATACGGTATACATAGATAATGAAGAGAGCTACCACGTACCGGTTGGCAAAGTTTCCGGGGTTGTTGCTGGCCATTTTGAAGTTGGGGTTTGAGTAGGAGTGCTTTGAGTGTTTGTGGACGGGTGGTTTGGAATTGAGAGACGGCTGAGAAAGTTTGCTTTGGAGTGTGAGTTGAAAATGAAGGATGATGGTGGGTAGAAGAAGGGTCAATATATACCTACTTCTTCCGAGGCCCTTGTCAGCCAGACTTCTGGCGGAGAAGCCAAGGAGTGTTTGTTCCGTTCCCCGCGACTTCCAGCAAGTGTTGTGGTTGAGACGGGAGTGCCAAAAGAGGAAGGATGCACCACAGTCATGATGGAATTGATGATGTCAACCTTATGGAAAAGCAGCCAGTAGGAAGGTGCGGAGCGGTGCCTCGTTTGTCATATTTGTCAATCCCTCCATACTGTTAACATGCATACACTACTGCCGTGAAGGACAATGGTTGCTTTTTCTTTTTGAAACAGTCAGCGTAATTGACTTGGGGGAAAAACAGTGGAGGGCAAGAGATCCTGGACTAAAAGGGAGCAGGCGCTGGAAGTGATGATGACGAGACAGTGGGTGGGCTGTGACAGAGTGGCAGTCAAACAGTGCGTTTTGGAAACGCCAAGCTTCAGCTTCAGTGGGACGGTGGCGGACAGCACCCCACCTACACATCCCTTAGGTAACCTGGGATGGGACAGAGCAGTGACAAGCACTTGGCCACTGCGAGAAGGACGCAATCCGTTCGCTGTCATGAAATGGTTACTTATGAATTATGCCAGATGTGCGCATGTGGCTGCAGAGTGTTACCAAGCATTTTGCACATATGTCCTTTGTGCAATTGGGGATGGTTGCAATTTCTAATCCTCTGCACGGTACTGACTTCTTATTTATAAGGTAGCCAAATGCCTATCAAACGATTCTTTAAAGCCTATCGACTATATTTGGGTCCCCATTGGCGAACCTTTTTGACGAACCTTTGACTGCTATCGACTACCTATCTTCCAAGGCCTGCTTAATATTCCAAGAGATCTGTTTAACACATGCAGTACTTGTTTTTGATCAATATTATGACACGGCACATTGCAAATCTATTTTGCAGGCAGTTGCAAACGCCAGAAATCTTAAAGAAACTCACCTCGCCTCATGATGGAAAGCGACCAGGCAGGAAAGAGCAGTGGATATGAAGCCACTCAGCACAATGACTGTCTTGGGTTTGCAATTTCCCTCGGCTGTCATTCCTTTTGGGATCTCGGGTCTAAAAGCAACGGGCAGTTGCACCTCCTTGGGCTCTTAAATAATAAGCAGCAGTAAAGAATAAAGCACATAGGCGTTGTTGATAGCATATTTCACTCAAAGTCTTCGCACCACCGCCGTCGATCGCTTGTCGTTCGCACAATCTAAGCAAAGCACCCTCCACACTTATCAATCATCGCTTTTTAAACGGGAGCATTAGGAGGCCATTTAATACCGAATTACCGGGGTGTTCACTCCCTACCCAGCCATACTTTTGCAAGCCCCCCGCCCTCAACTACCCTGGAACCCTCATTCTGCAACTATCAGACGCGCCGAATGCCTCACCAGAAACAGTCTTTTCGCAGCACCAATCACAAGAAATCAGTACTTTCCAACAATACTCCAGTCTACTTCCCAATTGTTGGATAGAACGGCAAACCGCGATGCCATCAAGAGCCGGCTCTGATCATAACAACAGCCTGCCATGGACGATGGAATTCTCCGCAAACTATGCAGAGGAACGTGAGACAGTCGAGGCAACCAGAGACCTCACGTTTCAGGCCGCTCTTCAATCTGCTCTAGCAATACTGAACAACCAGATCAGAATCGATCAGCCGTATTGTCGCCACACCATGGGATGCCCTCACTGGTCCAGCCGTTGGCCTGTCAGAACGACACTCTCGGTGATGATAGGAAATGAGGTTATTGCCAGTCACCGTCACGAAGGGGTTGAAACCAGGAGAGAAGGTCTGCATGTTGCACTTTCCTTGGCGAATGCCAGATTAATGTGGGACTAGTACTCTGATGATATGCCGGTGGGGTCTTGGGCAAGCGGTTATATGTCGCGGGGTCCTTTGCGGGAGATTCCTCTTTTGGGGGATCCTCCGACGAGGGGTCATCGATATCTAGACGAGGAGGATCAGCCTGTTGACGAGGAGGATCAGCCCGTGGACGAGGATAATGAGACTGTGATTATCAGGAGGTCATCGATGCCTGTCATGGGTACATTTGCACCCCCTCGCCGCGTGTATACATCTGCACCCGTCCTTGATGACTTTGTTGAAGACCTGCATTGGGATGACGAAAATCATGACGAAGTCGATTGGGACCTACAAGGGGTTGGAGATGAGGATGGGGATGATCATGGCGAGGAGAACGGAAATTACCATGAGGAGGAGGACAGGGATTACTACTATCAGGAGGAGGACGGGGATTACTATCAGGAGGAGCACGGGGATTACTATCAGGAGGAGCACGGGAATTACTACGAGGAGGAGAACAGCAACTACCACAAGGAGGCTGGTGAGGATTACCACGAGGGCCAGCGCCAGGACCAGGATCAAAACGATGCTGAGAGGGAGGATGGACACGGGGACGACAGACGGCGGGGATACGCATGAGGAAGATGAGAGCGGCTAGGATGAAGTGAACTGCTTTCTTTAGCGACAGGCAAATATGATCAGACAGGATACAGCGTGCATAAGTCATCTTGACTATTCTGCAGACGGTTATACTGTGATGCTCGGTGCTCAGAAAGCCCAAAACCCTAACCCTAGGCCCTCCCCCCCTTTTTGTTGCTCCTTCCTGGTTGATGATTGTCGCATGATCCGGCACCCGACAACCGGTCGCGTCCCAAACGCATGATCCGTCGCTTTTCCAACCTTGTCATTCATTTTTCGCCGTGACAGTCTTGAAAGTTTCATCGCCTGAGTTCATTTCTGCAAAAGTGTGCGCATAATCGACGGTGTTTCAAGAAGGACGGGATGTCAGATGTCAGGTTGTCCAGCCGGCAAAGGTGCGTCGCAGAAAATCGGAAACCAAACACGGCGCAGTGACTAATGGTCTGAAGAAGCAGAACAGTTACCTATCCCGAAACCCATCTCTGGCGAGAACAGAGATACGCAGCAAAAGGAGGACCTCGAACACCAGAACGAACAGTGAACTCTACCACAAGTCAAGGATGCCGAGCTACGAGCCTACACCCCGCCGATTTTCGGTCTTGTCCGTTCCGCAGTCTGCACCAGATTCGAGAAGAAACAGCTTGGATGTTCCGACCCGGCCGAGTGTTACTCACAGCAACAACAATCATGCGGATGCCGGTGCGGCAGTCGAGTTGGAGCGAATCTTGAGTCTGGTACAACATTTAGATACGAAAGATGAAGAGCGTGGGAGAAGTCGAAAAGGCGTTGATGTTAACTTTGGGGCCCCAGTGGTAAGGAGGAGGGAAAGTAGTGCCAGTACGAGAGAGAGGATTGCGCTGTGGGAGGAACGAAGCAGAAGCCAAGAACGAGATGAGGGTGGTCCAGGGGAGTCGAAGGCGCGTGGGCGAAGCAAAAGCCGATTGAGAGATCTTGCAGCAGGGGACAGAGTAAGTGTTGTCCCCGAGGTGCCAGAGCTAGCTGCCGCTTTTCAGCGGTTTGAGGGAGTGAAGAAGGGAGAGGGGCAAGACGTCTATCGCAAAGTCAACCCGGAGCGCGCTACACCGAGACCACGAGATATCGGATATGAGGAACATGACTCAACGGAAGTCCAAATTGCTACAGAGATGAAATCAAAGCCAGCGATAACGCGTCAGTTACCTCGACCGCAGACGCCTTCTGGAGGAAAACTAGTTCCGTTAACTCCCGATGTGACACCAAAAGAGAGACTGGAAAGCCTCAGTGCTACCCCAAAGCGGCGAGATTCTTCTCCCACCCTGGCCATGGTAGATTGCGGTTTCCCACCGTTACCAGGTTCAAGTATGTGGACAGCGACAGCCCCGTCGCCACCACCGACTCCAGTGTCAAACTCAACTTCGACAGCACTACACATGGCAGACGCAAAAGGAGAGCAAGACAGTGAGCGACAAGGGCCATCAGATATCCTATCCAAGAATAGTGTTCAAACATATCCCCTAGAACTCATAGATGGGGATAGTAAAAGCGCTGGAAACCAGCTTGCACCCAGGAATCTTGACATGGGGTTGGAGCGGAGGCATGGGGACCAGGTCTGGAGGATCAGCACTTACAGACCTGACTTTCCAGTATCGACTCGCCACTTGCAACGAGACCAAATCCAGTCCCCTGGGCGAACACCTTTCGATGGAAACTCGCTACAAAAGCTCACACGTAGCCAGGCGTCAGATGCTGCTACCGCGACACTTCAAGCACGAGCTACCGGTGAAGGTTATCCGTACTCAACAAGCAGTGAACAAGACTCCCGGGATTGTGTTGTGAATATTCCGGTCCCGATCACACCCTACCCCCCGGTAGATCGAAGACCGGGCCAAACAGGGCGAAGGAATGGAAGCAGACCAGGACCGAAGCACGGTAGCTCTAAACACCATGAGTGGGACGCCCCTCCTGTCATTGAAAGAGCATTTCACGCAGCTTCAGTGAGTATGATCAAGGGGCTTGAATTGCCAGTCGAACTCTATCGTGGCTTCAGGGATGTGTACTACCCAGCACCCGATGGTCCGGATATCATCAAGGCCTATCCGATCCGACGTCGTTTGCCAGTCCGGTAAGGCCTCATATCTGATTGCTGAAGACAGCATGTTAACTTGAGAAGCATTTTCTTTCCCGCCCGTTATGACCTGACCTCTCCTGCGCTGCTTCCAACGCTGTTCACCATCCATGGCGGAGGCTTCACCGTTGGCTCGCCCTCCGAAGACGACGTCTGGAACCGCGGCTTTGCCGATTCCTACACGATATTAATCATTGCCCTCAACTATTCCAAAGCACCATGGGCACCCTTCCCTGGGCCCTTGCTCGACGTCGAAGCCCTTTATCACGCCGTCTTGAATGACGAATCCTTACCCATAGACAGGATCCGCACCTCCATAGCAGGCTTCGACGCTGGCGCCAATCTCGCGCTGGGTCTTTCGCAGCTGCCCAGTGTTAAAACAGGCCGAGACCCAAACGTGCATCACCGCCCTCACCCATACTTCTCCCACCCCCCTCGATCTAACCCACCACCTGCCGCGGTGATTTCGGTTTGCGGGATTCTGGATTTCACGGCACCTGTATCCCAGAAGCTGAGGACAAGACCCTATAAAAAGGAGCTGAGAGGTCCGCGGGGTTGGGGGCAAGGGTTGGATTGGATGGGAAAGTTGTTGCCTTCGAGCGCATGGAGTTACATACCATATGGCCATGATGCTGCTGATCCGTTACTATCCCCTTTTTATGCGGCTAGGAGAGACTTGCCGCCTCATGTTTTTGTTATTTCCGCTGAGTTGGACTGTTTAGCGCACGAAAGCTGGAAGGCGGTTTCTGTATGGAGTGGGAGACCTGTGCCAGATAGGGATGAGGTTGTGGGGAGAGCGGAGAGAAGTTTGTGGAGGGGTTGTTTGGAAGATGCGGATAATTCCAGGTTTTCTTGGACCGAAAAAATGGAAATGGAGGATGGTGTTAGGGGTAGTACGAGGTGGCTCCTGGTGCCGGATGTGGTGCATGGGTTTGATTCGGCGAATTGGAGGAATAAGTACCTCTGGGGAGATGAGGAGGCGAGGATGGATGCGGAGATGAAGACGATGGCGTATCAGAGGGAGCTGGCAGAGTGGCTGTGGGGAGTTGTTTGGAAATGATGCTGTGTTCGTCCAGTGATGGTCAAGTAGGTCTGGTATGTACATGACTATGTTAATTTTCAGCTTCCAAGCTGATTACACATGTGCTACTCTGCAGTAGATACCAAAAGATATTACTAAATACAGAAGGGATGCATAAACTATTGCTACTGTAAACAAGGTAACAACCTGCAACACCGGTTCGCGTCAGCTCCTTCAACATTGATCTTAGGGAGGTGTGGAAAAGCCTAAGCACCTACCTTGATACCTTATCATCCCAATTCCAGGTCTCAGATACCGATGACCACACCAGTATCCCAAGAGAAATTGCGTACATGACAATACTGGTGTTAAGTAAGGTAATGAAAGAGGGCTGGTCCAAAGGAACAGCTGCAGTCTGCTTGGCTTCCACCTCCCCAAAGTAGGTAGATTCAGAAGATCCAATCAGCTTCAACGGCGAGCCCAACCGAACGAGCAAGAGGCATCATCACTTCGAAGTAAGCGTAATGTCGGCGGCGATTTACATTGTCCACCAACCGAAGTTCACTTGGTCAGACTCGTTCTATCTGGGTCTACTACGTCCTACAAATTATGGCTCGCCGAGCTTTTGACCTCGATATTCCTTTGATTCGGTATCTAAGCACCACTCATGTTTCTCTCCCACCATGCATTGAAGATACACGGAGATTATTACCAACTCGGTCGCCCTGACGGTTCCAGCCAGATTCCTTTCGGCGGTACAGCCGTGTTCAAGGCGGTTCCCAAGGGCTCCGAGCAGGCAACGGCACTTGAAAATAGACTCAAGTGGCTTGGAAGCGATATTTTATTGGGAACTACAATCCTTAGTGCCGAAGGTATCAAAAAAAAGCGTCTGTCCTTTGAACTTGGACAGACGATAATTTCCCCCATCTAACTATCACAGTTGAGGACCATGAGAGAAGTCTTCAGACAGATTATGACAAGTATCACAACTCCCTAATGGAGCCACGCGAATACTCTCTTCTCAACTCCAATTGTCAGCATTTTGCTCTGGACTTTTGCTTCTGCATCGAAGTCGACTTCGACAGCAAAGCCTTGAACGCCGCCTTTCTGACCTCAAAATTACCACGATTTTTGGTCGCTCTCTTGTTTGTATGGATTGGGCCGAGAATCATCGTTGCTCTTCTTTGGAGGCTCATATACTACGCTATGTTCAAAATCATGATGGTACAAGACAGCACTGTGAGCCACTCTCGTAGAAAGAGAACTAGAAGACAGCTTTACAACAGCAACACGAGGCATGCGCACTATGTAAGACAGCAATACGAAAAGATTTGGTCTTGGGGATTGATCAGTTGCATTAATGGTCAAATACGGCTTCTTTCAACTGTTAGCCTATTAGCAACCGTTTTCAAACAGCCTAAACTGTGGCCAAACAGCCTCAACCGTAATAAAACAGGGCCTATTATTTACTTTAAGGAACCGTTTTTAAGAGCGCAACTGTTGTAAAATACGCAACCGTTATACAGGGATATAGATAGTAAAAGGGGCGCTAGCAAGGGCTTAACTAGGCAAATCCCTACCTAAGCCCTTACAATTAACAACGGCAAAGTTAATAATAGAAAAAGCGCTTCTACAGCTACTGCTCAAAAATACTAAGCTACTAAGCTACGGCTATTAAACTTAAACACATTGAAGTCTTTATCTTCAGCCTAGTTCAACCAAGTCTTTATCTTCAGCTCAGTTCAACCAAGTCTTTATCTTCAGCCCAGTTCAACTAAGTCTTTATCTTCTACACAACAACTACTACAACTATCAACTATCACAGCCATCAACTACTACAGCCATCAGAGCTATCACAGGTATATACTTCTATAGCCAAATTACCAATAAATTAACTTATAATAAATACATACCCCCAAACAAGCGATGCGAACTACCAAGCAATACAAGCAATATAATACTGGTAATTATAGTAGTAGTTAATGGCTGCAGTAGTGGTAGTGATGGTAGTAGTTAACAGCTTATAAATAGTAGTTCCTACTAAAGTAGTAGCTTTTGCCTGTAGTTATAGTTAAAGGCTTGCCTAGGCAAGGGTCTAAGCAAAGGTTTGCCCAATACAGATCCCTACTAGCGCCCCTTTTACTATCTACATCCCTGCAGAACGGTTACGTATTTCACAACAGTTGCGCTCTCAAAAACGGTTCCCCAGAGCCTACGGTTTTTATTTTATCAACAGTTAAAAGTAAATAACCGTGGGTTGCCAGGGGCCCCACCAGCCATATGGCTGGACGGTCGAGAGATGCCTCTCTGGTGGGGAGGCTTTTGGTCCGGTAATCTCCTCCTCAGGTTGTGCAGCAAGCTATCATGGTGGATCATGATTCTGGATGGCTTAGCTCAGTATATCCTACGTACGTTTTTGGTTAAAATGAAGCCACGAACCAGGCATTACTTTGGATGGAGGGGGGCCCAAGCAATCGAGGTTGTGAGACAGGGCGGCCAACGAGTTGGATGGTGGATACGCCCTGTTTTGCTTTTGGGTGGCGTTTTCAACAATTGGGATGACCACAAGCTCGTTGCGGAAACTTGCGAATATATGTACATTTTTGGGAGGACAGAACATCATGGACTGCTGGGATAAGGTACCTATTTTAGCCCAGAGTCGCCTCAATTTCTTGATTTTAGGAGACGACTTTCTCTGTACTTAACAAATATGTTAAGGAAAAGGAGGGGTTTAAGTTAAGCCCTGATCTCTAATTATAAGGTGTTAAGGAGAAGATTAGGCATGCCAGATATTTTACTTTGTGATTTTGCTAGCGTTTTATAGACTAGCTGTGCTACTTAGATACGTAGTTGAACTGTTGAGTGAATCCTTTACCGGGTCTTGGCAAAGTTCGTGTTGGCGAAAGTGTTGCAGTTGTGAATGTTGGTTCTAGTTGCTAGCTGTTCAGTCTGATAATAGTGATTATGTGATTATTACTTTATACTAAGAAGATAGAGCTCTTAACCTTTTGGTCCTGAGATCGGTACTAAGTTTGGATCTTGATATACCTTACGTGAGACTATAAGAAAAAGCGTCGCTATGAACGACGTTGGGATATCGAAGAATGCGAGCTCTAATATTACTGAAAGGGATAGAGATGCTGAGGCTGGTATAGGTTAAGAGGTTACTGGTGGGTTAGAAAACAGGACAATAAAAGCTAAAGACTATCCAGTAGGATGGAAGTTGCATGCTTTAACAGTAGGGTGAGACTTGATTATCTCCCCTTTTGTTCTGAATAACCTGAATGACTGACGAGAATGACCCCGGAAGTCTTTGTTTAAGCCTCCTCCTTTCTACGCTTGAGACAACCATTGTTAGTACCTTACTGGTATCTATAGTGAACGCACTTTAGGGATTTGGATAGGCAGGATGGGTTGTGACAGTATATTTTCTGACATATACTGGTATGTTGTTTTAATAATTCTAACATTTGAAGTTGGTTGACGGATATTAAGGGTTTCTGGTCATCTTTGCTTGCTTGAGTGACTTCTTAGGCACGAAGCTTTTGATTATGATGACCTTGGTTACCTTTACAGTGTTTTCTATCGCCTGCGGAATTTCGCAGTCTATGCTCCAATTGTGAGTTCCCGTTAGCTATCTGTCGCTAGAAATTAATTTGAACGGCTGACTGGTGGTATAGAATTATCTTCCGGTCCTTATAAGGGATAGGCGGCTTAGGCATTTACTTACTTGTGTTAGTTATGATACCTCTTATGGTTCCTCTGGCGAAATACGCGACCTATGTTATGGTTACCTCGTTAGTCTTTGCTGTATCGAGCGTTCTCGGCCTGTTATTAGGCGGCGCGATTGCCCATGGGGGGATATTGCGTTGGGTGTTTTGGCTTAAGTTCGTGCCTTCCTTTTCCCCCTTGTCTCCATTTACTACATTAACATACTAATACATTAACATACTAATATATTAATATATTAATATACTAACATATTAATATATTAATATATCACCCCTTTTTCACCTCTTCTAAAAGCTAATAAAGAATGTATAGTGGTCTAGGCGGCGTCTTCGCCTTTGTTATTATCTATATTTCCATCCCCTTTACTTTTCCTTACGCGGTCCCCGAAACTTACAGTTAAGACGGATACTTTAAGACGCTTTAAAAAGAACAGGCCTGGAAGAAATTCGACTATATCGGTGCATTTATATCCTTAGTAGCGAGCATACTTCTTGTCTTTGCGCTTGAGTAAGGGGGCGTGGTTTACCTTTGGAACTCGTCGGCCATCATTGTACCGTTCACGCTGTCAGGGGTGGCGTGGGTACCTACAACCCCGATGCCGTTCCTTTCAACCAGGCTGGCGGTGTTGATATGGCTTATGCTCTTTAGACCACCATCTACGGTTAGGATTATCCCTAGCAATACTATAAGCCTGCCTTTTATAATCAGTAAGTAGCTAACTAAACTGCTTATTCTAACTAAAGATACAAGCCCTACTTTAGACAGCCCTAACAATAGATCATCTAACTATCCTAATAGGGATATAAAATATAAAGTCCTTAAACTATTTAAGGTCTAGTTATATATTAAAAAAAGTTAACTACTAATTAGTAGGTTATTTAATTAATTTATTATAAAGTTAAGAAATTGATTTTCTTTATTTTTTTCTTTTTCTTTCTTTTTTCTTTTAATAAAAATAAATACTATTTAACGTAAATAAATATATAAATTTTAAAACAGTATATAATGATATATATATATATATATATATAGGTATTAAGTATTTTATAATATACCTATAATAATAAATATTTAAAACCTTATTACTTTCTTTTATTTTAATATATTTTTTATCGATAAAAAGTCAAGTTAAAAGAAAATTAGGCATTAATATTAAAGTATTTAAATATTAAATCTTAATATAGCTGATTATTAATAAAATTACTTATTTAAAAAAATATATATATCTATTCTATTCCTAATATCTTAATATTATTCTTTTATTTATAAAAAATAAGTAACAATTAAAAATAAACACTATTAAAAAACTAAAATACTTAATAGCTATTACTAAACCTTTATAGGATTATTTTATCCTTTTATCTTAAAATTTAATAACTATTTATTATAAATCTTTATATATAGATTACTCCTTTCTTTTTAGCTAATACCCCCTTTCTCTCTTCCTTTTTACTTTTCTTTTATTATAATACAACTCCTTTTAAATACTATTACTATTATTTTAAATATTATTTCCTTTCTTTACCTTTACTTTCCTTTTCCTTTATAATTATAAACTTAAAAATAATAATATTATTATCCCCTCTTTTTATAAGTTTAAATCCTATTTACTTATCTTCTATTACTTTAAATTATACCGTTAACCCTTTAAGTTTAAATAAAAAATAACTTTTTATTATATTTACCCTAACCCTTTCCTTTATTTAACTTATTTATAAGCTCTTCAATACTTTTATAAAGTTTATTAACTTTATAATTAAGGTTTTAAATTTAAAATAAATAATTATATTTTATATTACTATTATAATAATAAAGAAAATATATAATACCGGTAAATTTAACAGTAAATATACCCTTTTAATAGAAAGTTCTTTTATTTATAAAATTAAAATTAACTTCTACTATTATTAAAAAGAAAAGGAAAAAAAAAAAAAAGGGAGGTTGTAAATACTTTAATAGAAAAGGTAATAAAATTCTTTAAATTAAAGACAGTTTAATTATTTAATCTGTTTATATTAGACTTAAAGAAAATAAAAAGGTAAGTAAAGGTTAAATTAATAAAAAGAGATTAGAAGCCCTTTATATTAACTTTAATTAAAATAGAAAAGGCTATTAACTATATAAAAATAAAGGTTAGGTTTTAAAGGTAATTAAATAGAACTATTATTAGTAAAGTAATAACTTTTTTTAAATTAAAGGATATTAAAACCGTTTTAATAATTAGTTATAAATTTAGTTTTTTTATTATAAATACTATCTTTACTGTTAACTTATAATTGCTTTATTTTAAAATAAAAGAGGAACAACAGGTTGCTTTGCTCAAGTCTTTCCAGGCTCTGCAGACATTGCCCGTGGATCAGCAGCAACACATAAGGGGGGTGTATGCGAACGGGTATACTCAGCAGATGCGGGCAATGCTATACTTTTGTCTTGCAGCCGTTGTGTCGCTTGTATTGTTAGCGGAAAGACACCCCCGTAAGCTCCAGACTACTGAGGATGGAGAGTTAGCTGGCCCAGCGGAGTGAAGCTCTTATGAGATGAGACAGTTACAGAAGCTCGGTGAACATGGAAATGGTTTGGCGCATCCCTGCAAATGCAAAAGGCCAGGTTTTGCTTTCTCTACCTTACTAACCCTGTTCATAAGAAAGTATCTCAGAATCTAAATGCGTAACACTCGCGCGTTGCCCTCAACATAATCCTTGACAGCCGCTTCCGCAGGGTTAGTGGCTTTTTCAATCTGAGAAACCACTTCTTTTGCGTTCTTTGTTTCTGCTTTGGCAGTTCGGGTAGCTTCCTCAGCCTTGCGAGCCGCCTCTTTAGCAATACCAGCTGCCCTCGTTGCCTCTTCAATGATGGCCCGTATTCCTGCATCCGTGAGAACACCCTCCAAGTTGGGCTCATTTTCGCTGGCGAGAACAAAAGGATCCCAGTCACTCGGCTCCTCTTCCTCCTCTGGAGGCTGTGGGACCCATAGGTGATGGAGGTCGGCCGGAGCCGGTTCGCCGTTTGCAAGAAGAAATTTCACCTTTGCTCGTGCGGGAGAGGTTGTCGGCGGTCGGTACCACTTGACAACTGGGTTGTTACGCGTTCCATCGGTTTCCCCTCGATGCCAGAACTCATCTGACTCAAAATCCACTCTTTTGTTTTCCAACACTTTACTGAAGGTGGTTGGAATGTCGATTTGGTTGGTCACGCCAGGGACAAGGGCCTCCATCCAGTTGACAGAGACTAAAGACGACTCGTCGGGCCCAGATTCGTCCGTCCGATTGCGTTTGGGTGTTCTTGGGTCTTCTGTTGGCTCCTCGTTTCTCCTTTTCCTTGACTGGTCCGGTTGGTGCTCTTGGTTGCTGCTCCCATTCTCTGGCCCTGCCATGCCCCCACGTAATCCAAGGCTATCATCTTCATCCTCCACCAGTTCTTCATCTTCTTCTCCAGTATTGGTTTGGTCGACATCCAGGGGCGGATCCGTGTAATCTGGATCTCCATACGTGTCAGGGAATAGCTTCTCCAGTCGGTTAGTAAAGAAATCGTCCATAATATCTCGGTATTGCCCCTCGTCGCCATCAAGCTCAGCCAAGTCAGAGGTGCCCCAGTGGTTGATGCTGATCAGCTTGTTTACTAGAGCTCTAGCCTCGTCCAGATCGGTGGGGGGCGTCTGCAACTTGTGCGTGATCTTCTCATACAATAAGATATATGCCAAAGTCACGTCGTACATTGCGTTCATGGACGTGATTGGGAGGCAGTGACTGAAGGAGCGAAACCACAGCTCGTCTGTGTCTTCGTCGATCACGATGTCGTTTTCCTCCAAGTTCATCGAGACGAGCCCGTACTTGAGGTTCAGGAGCTCAATGCCTTCGAGTAGCTGCTTTAGGTGAGCCAGCTTGAAGGGCCGCTTTTTTCTGGCTGATGAAAATGTGTAGATGTTGGGGCCCCTTGATGGATGCGTTAGGTAACCCACCATAACACCATCTTCCAGGACAGATGCGCGGTATCGTCCGAGAGTCCTATCATTGGGGTCGAGTTGAGCAAGAACGTAATGATTGCGGATACGGTCGACGATGAGATATGGGGTGCAGTAGTAGAAAAAGTCGGCCTCGACATGACCATCCGAGTTGTCCCAATAAGCAACCCGATCAACTTGATGCGGCCTCCGGACTAACTCCAGGAGCCGGCCGCGATTAACAACTTTTGGCCCCTCTGGAAGCTGAAGCTCTTGGGCGGTGAGATAGCAAGGGTGGATATCGACCATAGATTCGGCGTCGTTGCGAGATGTAAAGAGTTTTCCGTCCCAATCCACACGGAAAGATCGGCGATCGGGAGGGAGGGTATCACAAATATCGGGCAACCACTTTTTGGCGTATTCATAGAACGTTTTCTCCGATTCAATGCGGCGCACATGGTTGTCAGGGATTTTAGGCACCGTCTCGGGGACAATATCCATGGACATGTACTGTCGGCGTTCCTGGTCGAAAAAGACACATCTCCAGACTGTCTCCTCCCATTCTTCGTCTACATATAAGAACCGCTTGTGTTTCGGAATCATGATGCCTACTCTTCTGCTTTATTTATTGTTGATGGAAATTTGATGCGACCAGTGATTAGAAGTTTGTGTGTGAAAGCGTCCGGGGACGTTCAACCACTATGAGTCGTAATAAGGAACTGGAGTAATGACCACTTATAATCGTGTCTTTATTGACCTTCCCTGCCACCATGCTTCAAACTGATGTTATATAACAGTTAACATATTCAGGGTGACAAAGGAGCCAAGATCCTAATCCGGAGGTTGATCTTTCCCTCTCCACTCCAAGCGGCACACAAAGGCAATGTTGCCTTAGTCAACCATCGCAGCTTCCTTTTTCAACCATCAAAACAATGGAGCTATTAAACCCACTGTTAGCCGAGCTTATTCTTCTGCTGTTAAAACGGATCTCTCGACTACTCTCTGTCTCGAAGGTAGCTGTTTGCCATTGTTGTGTATTGCCCGTGTCTGCTGCCGGTCTCTGCCACTGCCGATTGTCGCTTACTTAATCAATCGGTTTCTGCGTGTGGGTGCCGAGTGCTGCGGGCGAACTGCTCGACACTTGAAAGTTGCTGCCACAATTGTTCTGCGGGTGGGTTGCAAGGAGGGTACTTGTTGGCGCTTTGAGTTGCTGTCACCTCACCGGCTACGCTGGGCTACGTGTCGTGCATATCTTGTTGAATTTACCGAGGCTGAGGTCTCGTTAGGGTCCAGGTTACTGCTTCCGTCACTGCAACGCTCCTTATCTGCCAGTTGCCGTCGCTATTGCTCTTTCATACTACCTTAGTCAACGTCGGAACCAGTGTAGCTGCTTTCACTGCCACCCGTGGTGACCACGGGATGTTGCTGTCGCCAGCCAACCCAAGCAGGGCAGCAAGATGTGACAGTCTCCAATTCAGACATTTGGCCTGTGCCTGCCCTCAACCCATGTTGAAGCTATTGCATTCCAGAAACCCATTCCCATTCCACACAGCAAAGCAAGAAGTACTTGCAAAGTTAAACTTCGCATAAACACAAATGGAAATTCCGCAGCCAAGCAATTTGCTACTCTTGCATCCACATCTGCAGCTCGATACCTTACCAGACATCACGATGGTGTTCTGCACATTGCATCAATCCACAGCAACCAACTGTTGCGATTTCATGCAACCGCAAAAGTAACGGATATTGTACCAATGTCAAATTCTCTGAAAGCCACTTGTATTTGTATGTTTATCTTTGCGTTACTCGTTACATATAATCAATCTGTTTTTTTCTCAATCATCTCGGGCAAAAAGAAAAACACACGCCCATCCGCAATACAACCCCATGATTTTCGACCACGATCAAGCAATCACCCCTTCGAAAAAGAACGGCAGCTGCACATTCTGCTCAGCATCAAACGGCAGCTGAACATTCTGACCAGCATCAAACTGACCAGCATCAAACGGGAGCTGCACATTCTGACCAACATCAAACGCCATTAGCTGCGGGAATGCATCTGGTGCCATGTATTCCAGTTGCTGCTCCCCATACACCATTGGCACATAGGGATCTCCCAACAGCGGGACATAGAGATCTCCCAACACCGGCACATGAGGATCTCCCAACAGCAGCATATAGGGATCTCCCAACAGCGGCGCCGCAACATCAACAACATTCAACACTGGCTCAACGGGCTCCTGCCGTGGCTCCTGCCCATTGTCAATAAAATACTCCCCCTCCCTGGCAGGAAGCTGAATCATCTCCATCGGCAGCGAAATAGCAGGCAGCGTCACTACGCTGCTGCTAGTAGCCGGTGCAGGGACCCCATGCCCAGATTCCGGCGCGGGACCAGCGGGAACCTCAAGTGGCACCTCGGGCACGTAACCCGAGGGGACCACCGATCCGGCAAACTGCGGATCGGGCGCCAGGTTGGTCATGTTGGGGGGCAGCTCGATGTCAAAGTCGTTGGCGGTGGGCTTGTACACGATGCTCCTCTTGCGGTATCTGGGCCGGAGGGTTTTGGACGGCCAGATGTTGATGATGGTGTGGCTGTCTGTTGTTGTCATGATCATGTTAGCTGGGTGACTCGTGAACAGTGGAGAAGGTTAACTAACCAATTTTACCAGCCTTGAGCGATTCCTCCGCTTTGGCAACATGGAAGATCTCATCCACAATAGGCCTCTTCCGCACGCTTTGGGACGCTTCATGGAAGAAACTCCAGAACTGCAGCATGGCTTTTTCTTCGAGCGTCGCCATAGTGAGCTTAACCTTCTGAATATGGGGGTGCTGCCGGGCGTGTGGCTCTGCGATTAACCTCAGGAGATGAATCAGGAGATAAATCCGCGCTTTGTGATGAAATAAGTTAGCAGTGGCCCAATACAACCAACTCTGCAAGGGACAACCGACGTTTCTTGGGGATAAAGGAGGGATCTTTATGGCATATGCTTTCAATCCCTTTAGATCGGCATGGCTTCGGCCACCAAGGCGGAGATGGCCCATTGTAGGGGTAACGGTCCCGCTTCTTTGGGCAGATGATCTTGATCAGAATCCTCGTCAAAAATATACACCCCCTCTGCTCCAAGAGTGCAAAACGTTTACTGTAGAATTCGTACACAGCGTCCCGGTCTCCAATTCTGAGCTTTTTTGTTTTGATTACCGGCTGCGGTTGGAGCTGGGTCGAGGTTGGCGGTGGCATCGGGGGTGTCAGCGGCAACGGTAGCGGCGGCGGGGACGGCATCAACATTGTTGGTTCGACGACATCCTGACCTGTCAAAGTCGGGAAACCCGGTGCGAATGGAGAACCAATCATGGACGGATCTATGATTGGTATCATGGCGGTGGTGTTGCCGAGGCCGATCGATTCTACGAGGTTCATGTTAGCGTTTGTCAGGATAGCTCGGGGCCAGGGAGTACTTGTTAACCTTGGAGATAGACGTCACTTCCATCTGTTGGACCTAGCAGTTGATGATCCAGAAACCCGGGATGGGCAAAAGATGGAATCGTCAAGGCATATGCCAGGTTCGGGTATTCAGTTGGCATAGGAAGCAACTCATCATCACCAAGCATGGTGTTCGGCATCATCATGGCTGGTCCAGCCAGTGCCCCCGGAAACTCCATGCCGTTCATTCTGTCAGCTTTTGGGCGTATTCTGTTGATCTGGTGAGTGGCAAAGACAACTTGAAAAGTTGGGAAAGGACAAAGATGGGAATCAAGCTGGACCTTGAAAATGGGAAAACTACATGGCAGTGGAGAAAACATGCTCATCGAGATCTCCTACGAGGCCGGTCATGTTGGAGGGTTCGCAACACGGCGGCGGCTGCATGTGCTGCAGGGCTTGCATCTTTCACGACCAGTGCCATTGGACATGTCGTTATCACAAACATAACAGAGGCAAGCCAGCTGCAAGACGGCAGAGTAGCAGCAGTTTTCCTGCATGTTTCAACGATTTAGGAAAAGGAATTTGTGGAAAGTGACCCCAAAGGGAATTGCGGCACGGATGGTGCTCCCGTGTTTGTCAAAGCTGAGTTCCTGGTTAACAAGGATTCCCAAGTGGTTGTTGTCTGGATCCCATTCATAGTGCGCTCTTGGGACAGTATCCCCCTTGCGTTAGTCACGACGACATCAAGCAAGCATTCTCATCGGATAGGCAAGAGTTGACAGATAATTGTTACTGCTAGCCGTTTCCAGCCCAATCAGGTCGACTAGCAAGGAGAGACTTATGCAGGGTGGTCTGTCCCGAGCTGCTATTGGGCTGAGCGGGTACAGTCCTCGGCCCAATGTGATCCCGGAAATATGACCTGTCAGAAATTGACGATTGTTTGCCAGAGCACTTCCCAGTGTTGAGGTAGTGGGGCATTGGGAAGTCAGCTCGCCACAATGTGCTTGGATCAAGGGGGGAAGAGTGTCTGTAAAATCATTGGCCGTCATTTGAATCAAATGCAAGTGTTTGTTTGAGTCTAGGGCCATTCCGTCCGTGTCCAAGTCCTATACATCACGCCGATCGGTCTTGGAGTGGGAACTGCCACCGGCATGCAGAACGCCAATAGCGCTCACAACTCCTCTCTAAATCGACCCCTGGTGGTACAAACAAAGGCTGCAAGCATGATGGGATTGGCACTGAAAAATTTTGCGAGGAGCGGGGGTCTCAACCAGTGCGAACTTGGGGGCTGGTCGATTGTTGATTCAGCCAGAGTGAGTAAGCAAGGGCTATGTAAGGTAACTTGTCGGTGTAAGGGTCAACGGTAACCGATAAGTTGTGTGAGAATTATGAATATCTTTCAGGAAGAAACTGCGACTTTGGCCGGGCCAAGTTTTTGCGGTAATTGTGCCTAGGTTATTTGGGCATTGATGCTGGGCGGTGATAGTGCATATTAAGTCTGAGGGTTTTGGCCAGCATGGATCATGTTTGTTTCCAGGTTCCAGGTTTTCTTTCGCATGTCTCATGGGGGGGGGCTGTTGAGGGGTTGATGGAGCTGATCACAAAGGATTGTTGATGATCCACAGGACCACGACTGGAACTTACACATCAATTAGTAGCTAATCCTCTTGGTCTTGTCAAAGCATAATTGACAGATCTATCAGGGGTTGTTTCTCTCTTCGTTAGAGAAGTTTTCGATGATGTTCAACTGTGGCATAAGGTAGGTATGCAAGCGGGCATCGAGTTTCAAAAGTTGGTGAGCCTCACCAGCTGTCACCATCCGTCGGCCAGCTGGATTGCCTGCTCAGAGGATGGGGAGGAGCGGCTGAGATGGGTGCAGCGGACTTGCCCTCGGGAGATCGCAAGTCTGCCCGTGCTTGAGGATCGTTTTTGATCAACTTTTGCAAGTTGCAAGTAATCGTCGAGAGTCGATGATCAAGCGTCATAATGTCTGCCAAAAAGCCCTTCAGCTATCCTTCGCGTCTGCCTCCAGGCGAAATCCGGCTCCTCTCACTCGTCCCCTCATCAACAACGCTCAGCTTCCGGCTCATCACAACCCCACTTTTCTCTCCAGTGCCGTATATCGCCCTCTCTTACGTCTGGGGAACGCCCAGAACTAGCTCTGACGCTTCTGCACCCACAATACTGGTTGACGGCCAATCTTTTATCGTCACCCCAAATCTCCACTCAGCGCTCACCTCACTCTTGACCCCGGAACTTGGATCTGGTCTATCAATATGGGTCGACGCGGTCTGCATCAACCAGATGGACGACGTCGAAAAGATAGGGCAGATCAAGCGCATGGACCAGGTTTACCGCAATTCTGAAAGGGTGATTGTCTACCTTGGCGACAGTCCCGATTCTGAAACTGCACGAGCGGTGCAACAGCTGAGGCGGATAGGGAAGAAGGTGTGGGAAGCTGATGCATTCACTCTCCGAGAGCCGGATATGCAGCATTGGCCTAACTTCGAGCACCTTGAGGATCAGCCTGAAGAAAGAAGAAGGCGGGTTGCCATCCGGGACAAGATATTCAAGATGATTAAGCAGGAGAGGGGTGGAGTGGTGCTGTCACGACCCAGAATTCCTGCTTCGGCAGCGCTGGATTTGTTCCATCGGCCTTGGTTTGGACGTGCTTGGATCGTTCAGGAGATCGTCATAGCTCCTGTCCATAACCGGGGCAATAGGGGTTATGTGTTTGCCGTTGGGGCTGAGAGAATCAAGTGGGAATATCTCTGGGCTGCACATCTATTCTTATGTCTATGGTTTATCACAGAGGCAAAGGCCATTGGAGAAGCAAAGACTTACGTAGGGAAGCTGATTGCGTTTGGAGTGTATGTCAAAAGAACTGGTATGTTGCCAAGAGCCTTCAGTGCCAGGGCAGCACAGACGTTGGGATTAAGGAAGAAATATCTGCAGGGAGATCTAGGCCTCCGCTTGAAGGATTTGCTCTTACAACTATATGTCGGAGACTCTGGAGGTCTGCTAGGGTGCAGAGATCCTGAAGACAAGGTCAGGGCGCTCAGAGGCATGGCCAGCGACGGAGAGCTGCTGGACAAGTTCATGACACCAGGAGCGACATGGGAGGACATCTATATCTCGTTGGCCTCGCGCTTTTATCAAGAAGGTGACCTTAGCTTTCTCAGTATCTGCCGGCAGCGCAGTCCTAGACTACCATCATGGGTCCCAGATTGGTCACAGCAGCAACGCCCGCCTTGGTTAGGTTACAGTACTGACAGCGGCACACAACTCTACAACGCTGGTCGGGGTACTTAAACGGAAGTGCTTGCTGATAGTAAGGATGGCTGTATACTTATCCTTAAAGGCTACATTGTCGATACAATTTAAGATGTCGGATCTCTATAGACCGCTGATCTTACCGAGGATTTCAACTAGGACTCGGCTTGGCTATATATTGATAACATTGACCGATTTCTTTCTTTCAGTTAACACTATACGGCTTAAGAAAAAGCAGTAGCTAGGTAGTGTATAGTGACTGCCGATAAGGAAGTAAATGATATGATGTAATAAAGGCAGGCTACTTATGTTTTCTAAGAAGCCTTTACGAAACTGGAAAAGGCAGTAAGGTCTTATAACCTAGGAGAGGGATTGTTTGAGGCTTGGTATATAACTTACCGTAATATACTTATGTTGCTGTATAGAAGTCAGACTTGCATTTTTAATAAAGGGTTTGTTGGATTGTGTTTGGGGATGGCTAATATGGAAGATACGATCTTATTCACTGCAGATTACGGCCGTGGTGTCCTGTAGATGGCTCGTTATCGTATGGACACTTTGGGAAGGTGATTGGGAGTCGTAATCAATACACGACTCGGGATGTGATCAAATCTGGCCGTCCGAAGGTATAAGAATGCCAGTAGCTCCCCGCAAATACGTCATGCTCGACCATCACTTTCCCATAATGTGCCATAACTCCATCTATGGCTCGGATCACCTAGTTTACTAGCCACACTACATTTCAACATGGCGACTTCCAACAACGACACTCCAGTAATCCAATCTATTCTTACCCCCCAGCTACCAACCGGTGAACTAGAGAACCGTGGTATGTTGCCCGTCTCCCTGCGATTCTCCGTCTCGCTCTAATGTCCTAAAGCGGAAACTCAAAGCCCTGGTTCCTCCAGGGGTTCAGTTCCCAGAGGCTCAATTCTCAACGGCGAGACTCCCATAAATAGTTTAATGGACCCATATGGGGCCCCGATGTTCCTACAAACGAACCGCTATAAAGAGCGCGCTGGCGGGAACAACGGTTGCTTCCCAGTGCAAAGCGAGGCCGGTCAGGTTCTTACGTCTCCTCCATACGAGCCAACTCCATCTAGCCCAGACGAGATACATGAGGAGCTCATCGCTGCAAAAGGCACGCTAAGCCCCCCGTCTACGCCTATATCGGATAAGCTTCAGGGAATCCCTCCTATGCCGGCTTGCAACCCACATAAGACTCTACAGTCTCTCGAGCAGCCAGTCGTGAAAGCTGAGGAGCAACTGCCTTCAGCTTCCGACCATCCGGCACGCAGACGCCGGAGATAGCGACTATCGCTCTACCCTCCCCTTCGCAGGTGCCAACACCGCCTAGCACCCCTACAGAGCAGGCCCCAACCAGAATGGACGTTACGGATTTGATCCGAACCGCCATCGCCCATATAAAGGAGATGGAACCTTCGTCCCCCATGCTTTAGGACCAAGCTTTCGGACCAGGTCCTACGGAGAACATTGTTTCGATACTTAAAGCGGCCCTACTTACAGTAGCCATAACTACGCCTGGACGGGAGGTCCAGGGGATTGTGTGGAGGCCAGCAGATAAAGCGTATACAGTAACATCACCAGCGTGGATCATAACTAACAGTATAACAGCTCGGACGAAGGAGTATCCATACACGATGCAAGCAAGAGTTCATCAAGCGACGGCAATTATAGGACTGGCCTGGACAGCGTAGAAAGCCCCCTAACAAGCCGTACTTCCGGCTGGGGTCATACAGGGCTTTATAACATAGACCGGCTCGGAGCGATTCTAGAGCTTGGCGGTAGCAGTGGCACCGAAACCTACGTCAAGCAACGCATCCGAGTCCGGGGAGGACGAAAGCAACGGGGAAGTCAAGGACAATCAGACAGCGTCAGCATCGAAGCTAGAGTATAAGCGCGTCGATAAGATATATGTACAAAGCCAACAGCGCGGGGCATGACTGACACTTCTTAGCTGGGACGAGAAAGAGTGCAAATACAAGATCGTCAAGCCGGCCGAATCTAAGCTCGATAAGCTTGACGAATATTTATTTATTGTCCGAGAGAGAACTAGTACGTCCTCCTCCATTAGCCTCCGACATCACTGACAGATCCCAAACAAATATACGCAAAAGCAAACATCCTACGTTGACGTTAAGTCTCCTTAGATACGGGACATCCTAAGACAAGTCTACCGTAACATCCGCGGAGTCTCCCTAGCGGCCAGCAAGCCCTCGGTATGGACTGTAGATGGTACTATCGTTTACCAGCTAACCTATTCAGATCGAGCTGAATACTCTCTTCCATATCCGCGCAGAACTGCAGCGGCACAAGGACGTCATTTCGAACAGTTCCGAAGTCATCACGGCAGCAGAAGCGCACCTAGATGTCTTTCTACGCTTCCTCGGCGAAGCCTTTAAATCGACCGACGATCGCCTGTCCGCTCTCCTGGCGGAGGGAGAGATCACATACGACTTGCTGTGGGCCTTGTTCAAGCCCAACGCGAACGTATACACTACCTGTAAAGGTACTAATGCCCCGAGATGCCTCCTGTTCAATCATTTGTTAGTCATGTATAAGGTGAACGGGTATGGTCAAGGCTTCAAGAAACCAAATTGGACGTATCTTTGTACTTCGGAGTCACCAGCCATTATCAAGCTGGCTTAGTGCGGCCGCCTCTCGTGCGAGAAGTATATAAAGCTCACCCCTTCTCCTTCGATGCAGCTGTTCTCTCCCTCCCGGTTCCAATTCACCGTCTCTATCAAGTCGAGCACACCAAGCCACATGACACATACCGAGGAAGCTATCCTGCGTGGACTGCAGGAGCACGGTAAATCGCATCCTTCAGTGCCCAGACCTGACTGACCGCTTTACAGACGAAGAGCGCCGCGAGGACCTGTCCGAGACTGTGCGGCGGCACCTATGGGTGGAACGAAACGCGGTCCGGACCTATCTACCCTTGCTACCGCATCTCATCCCACCTTCACTCTTGTGGTGGGTCTGGAAGATTTCGAGGAGGATTGACGATAGTGCTCTCGCCTGGTTCATCATAGCATTCGTGTGGCGCTACTTTCGACTTTTTGTCAACCTGTACTCACTCTGGAAGCGGTACAAGTCTGAGAGCACCCCAAGGACGCCAAAGCAGCTACAGTATAACTTGCATCTGTCACAATAGTCATCCCTACCATCTTTGCCCCGGATTGCGATAACTCCGACCTTGAAGAGTGTCTAACCAGTTGTTTCGTCAACCGGCCCGCGGAAATCATTGTCGTCACTGATAGGAAGGATGGGCTCACAAAGATTCATAATCAGCTCCAGAGCATTCGTGACAAGGTCCAGAGTGGCTCATCCGAGTTCTTAATCGGCCATGGCCCAGCAGACGTTTCCGAGGTAAGGGCTCGAGTCTTCAGCAACGGCGCGGCAGACAAGCGCGCTCAAATGATGTACCCAATGGAGCTATGCTCCTTTTGACCGACATTGTGAAGGATCCCAACTTTCGCGATGGATTCAGGAATGAGCGGTTCTTCTTTGGCTTGCTTGGTCCGCTCGTCACGGGCGACGATAACTTCATTACGCGCTGGGTCGCCCGTCTTGGCTACAAGATCAGAATCACGAACGCTGCTTCTATAGAGACAACTCTTGGCCAATTCCCAAAATACGTTAAGCAGTGCTTACGGTGGAGGCGGACAACAATCCAAACTGCAAGCATCCTCAGTGAGTATACCTTGTGGCTGCATTGGCCATGGACTACATGGACGACCTACATCCCATCATTATTTAACTTAGCACTCTTCTGGGATCTGGGGCTTTTGTATGCCCTTACGCAAACGAGGGTTTTCCTGGAAGCAAGAAATCCAGGGGTAATGGTAGTCGTCCTGGGGACTTGGATCTACTTTGCAAAGCTGGTCAAACTATTTCCCTATTTCCGACGCTATCCAATGGACTTTTTCCTATTTTTCTTCCCTATCCCGGCATATCACTGCTTCGCATACTTCCACTCTCTCCTGACGTTATGGGCCTACTGCACTTTCTGGGACTGCAGCTGGTCTGGAAGAAATTTGGGCGTTCGTCAGCCCGCGGCGGCCCCAGCGGACGAAGCAGCAGAATGAGGGACACGGCACACAGTACGTATGAATAACACCTGACCGACAAACATCCGCTAATGGTGTGGCTTCTGCCAGTGCCTATGGTTGGAAGCGGAGGCCAGCTCAGGTTGAACCAGAGAAGCATTAAGGGGTAATGGCGGGGGTAAACAAAGCTGATACATCTCGATGCCCGACGGCCTGACAGGGAAAGCTCGGAAGCCAAATTGCGATCAGAAAAAACGTCACCTCTGCGAAAATGGATCAAGCAAAGCACCTTGAAGTATGCTAGCTAAGCGAAACAGCAAAACAGGCTCTTGAGCAAGCTGTTTCTTTCAAGTGGACGACCCGCCGTTCATTCTCGTACCTATCAAGATCTCTAGCGAAGCGCGTGTGGGACGGAGGAAGGTGGTCTTTGGGAGCTACATATATTTGAGACAAAAGGTCCTCATCCGCCCCAAAGCTGCTGTTCTTTTGCCTGAAGGGGGAACGCTGGAGAACCCGCACCCCGTCCCTTAGCCTTACTGGGAACCAGCATCCTGTATAGGTACAACGATTGAAGTGCTCCAAATAATATCCGGTAGCTCGGGACCTTGCTCGGACGGCTGGACTGGCATTTCGGTGTAACACAATGGCTGGTACAGACCTTTAGTCCAGTTAGCGCAAGAAACACGGGGTGAAACCGCTCACTTACTTGTAGAGAGAGCTGAGGCTGGCGCGCTTGCGCCAGCCGAGTATAATGGCGTGTGTTGCGCTGTAGCTGTTGAGCCGGTCGCTTGGATGAGACCTTGGGGCTGGCTGATTACTCTTGCTTGTTGGTCCGAGGTTGTGGCCTGGAAATCATCGACAGGCACGCCACCTGTCAAATGACCGGGGGCAGTCGGTCGTCTTGGGTTCTGGCGCGCTTGTTACTGGGGCTAGAGGTGGCTAAGCATTAAATTGACTATATAAACTAATCCTATGGTTTCTTAATTGGACTCCTCCTCCTCTTAGCGGCAGGCCCTGGTTACGAAAATGACGTCGCCGGGCTTGTCATCTGGCCAGCCTTGTTAGACTGGCCGTCCTCATCCACAAGTAGCGAGGCGGAGTCAGCTTCCGACGGCACCAGATTCTCCAGACCCTGGGAGAGGCCAGTCGACTCAGAAGGCGCCGCGATACCGAAGTCTATATTCAACGGCAACTGGTCGATGGCCGAGCAGATCTTCTTGAACTGGGCTGGTACCCAAAAGTCGTAAACATTCTTGGTAAACCGATACGCAGTCCACTTCTCCTTACCATCCATTTCTGTGAAAGAAAATTCACGGATGGGGTGGCGGTAGTACTTGGTGTCCTTCCCATCGATCACTGGATAGTAGCCGTAGATCCGTACTGAACGGTGGTCATGTGAGATAGAGAAAGAAAGTATTTGTCGGTTGACCTCGTTCTCTCGCTTTACAAGACGGAAGAGCTCGACAACGCCCCGTACCGCGAGGGTCATGCTGTGGGCGTTCTGGCGGTCTGCAACGTCCAGTGCCGCAGCCCCACACTTTACTTCGCAGGCCAGGAAGGGGAAGTACATATAGTACGTAGCCATAAAAAATGACTGATCACCGCTAAGGAATTCGCCAATAAATGGCGCCAACTTCTCAAGCTGTTCTTCGGTAAATGCGTCTCGTTGGAACCCAACGGAATAGTCCGACTGCGGACATGTCCCGGTCAGAGGAATCGAGTTATTCCAGCCTTCGTTAACACTCTCTGTCAAGATCTCGAGGTGCTTAGCACCGTATGTTGCCAAACTCTCGGCCGAAGGGACAATAAGCCGAGAAATATCCTGGATGACTCGGGCCTCGTTTCTATTGTGGATCTTCTGGCAGGTTGAGTCAAAAAGGTCGTCGCAGAAGAGTGAGTTCTCGGGAAATGTCTGCTTCCATTCAAGCAGATTTTTGCAGAGGGTTTTGCTTTTGCTAGTAACGTCCAGTTTTGATTTGACCATGAAACTGCCCTTGGTGGCAAGCAATGTCTCGTAACGCTGATCTCGATACTGGGCACTTTTCTCCTCGCGTGGCTTCTGGTCGCTCGGGGTGGCGGACGAACCAGAGTTCGATCGCTTGAGCCCGCCTAGAGATCTGGCAGACCGCTTTCGCGCAAGCAAGTGGTCCATGTCGGGCTCGCGATAATGAGGCGCCCAGCTTCCTCCTCTTCTCCAGATATCGATTGGGTCGTCGGGATCAAGGTTGTCTGCTGCGGCGTTGTCGGACGTCTCGGGGACAGTCGGTCTTGATATCTGCCGTTGCTTCGGAGAGGGTTGGGGAAGATCGCGTGTGTCTTCGATAGCTCGTTTTCGGCCGCTGTGTTGGATAGAGGATTCCGCCGACGGCTTATCAACACTTTGGCGCTTGCGCGTAGTGCCTTGGTCTATTCAATGTCAGCTATGCCCTGTCGGCACTTCATAAAACGTACCCTGATCCTCTGGATTGCGCACCCTTTTGGCGGCTCCCTGGGCTCGAGTTTGGGCCATGGCGACGAAATGGAAGTTGGAGGGGAGATGTAGGAATTTATGCGGCGACCGAAGTCTCAAAAGACTTAGTGTGAGGTCCCACGGCAGGTAACAATCCACGATAACCAACCATTACGCGCACACCGCCATCATGTGAAGCGATGCTGCGTGTCTCGGCGTGCTGGAATTGGGGAGAGATCAGAAGAGGTTAGATTGTGAAGTGGAAGCATGGAGCTAAAATTTCGTCACAGGATCATGATCTCGGAAAGCATGATGTGGCCCAAGCGCCTTTAGCACGGCTTCACATTTGTTCCTTCCGAGCCAATCATCCTTCTGCGCCACGACTTCACCAACATATCACCAACATAAGGCCGCAACCTCATACAATTCTTGTACAAAAAATTTTTACCAACCTGCTGAATATTAGCTACTGTGTGCTGCATTGTTAGTGGGTAATACTAAGTCAATATAGGAGCAATGTTACAGCATCTGGCTCTAAGAGACCGAAAGCAGAAACCAGTGCTCCCTGCCCCCTGGAACTGCTTCTTCGGTGACGGGCTCTTCCTCTATACCTACGAGCATCTATAGCTGAGTACAGTTCACTCCTTGCGAAGAAGACTGCATTAATATCGACAGGCATTTGTCGTGGTACCGGCCGGTGGCGACCTCCTGGAAAGGCAGGTCGGTATGGGGACTTCTGAACGAGCGAATGACGCTAAACTGGAGTGGTGTCGTCGCGAGGACCGAGTATGGTGGTACTCTGGGTTGAGACCGCCTTGTATAGAGGCTTCGGTAGCATTGTTGCATACAGCTAAGGTAGGATGTGACAATGGACGACATAACCGGATCCTGAGGCAAGGCGAAGTATTTCCACCATGTCGCAAGCTCCCTCCAATCGGCGGCAAGAGTGCCTATCACGATCATGCGGCCATGCGGATCACATCACAAAGGAGGTGGGTTGCTCAGCCATGACACCCACATCCCAGATTCCGTCCGCCCGGACAACCAACCGCAGTAGTCTATGCGCGTCACACGGACCACGTCGGCCTCACCACAGTCTATCCTCGCTCCTTCAGACGTGCAATGAGTCAAGGGAGAGGGGGGGGGCGGTGGGGGCGGGGCGACGGCGAAGACATTAGTGATTTCTCAACCATTGAGTTGTCGGTCAGCGATTGGAGGATATGCTACAACCCTCCACGGTTTGAAAGGTTAAATGTCTACCTGCCAAGACCAGATAACAAGGGGGAGGTGGACAATAAAACAAGGCTGGAATGGTTAGAAAACTGGTATTTTATTGTGGCCTGGGAGTGGGCGAGCTGCTTTTCTGGCTGTGAAGGGGGTGATGGCCTGAGCGTCGAAGGCTCTGGAAGTACTCTGGTAACGAAATAACTAGCTAAGTAACCTGGCTGACCTCCCCTATTGGTGTTCTTAGCATTCACAACTTTTAACCTTTCAAACCGTGGAGGGTTGTATCTCGCTCTCCAGTAGGTGCCGCGTCTTGGTGCCCGGAGTAGCCATGCTTCGAGAGCTGTACCAGGATATGAAGCATAGCAGTGATGGGATAGCCATGAAACGGCGTGGCCGAGCAAGGCTCTACGACTGTGCGTTCACGAGAAGTGGCGTAGAACGGGCAGACCGTGGGTCCAACAAGGCAGGTGCCTGGCCGGCATCGACAACCCCGCGGCTTTGCATTGACAAGCCGCTTGTCAGGGGAAGGCGGAAAGGTAGACATGAACTAGGAGTCCTTATTAAAACGGCCCTCCTGTCATTCAGGTTTAGCTTTGTGGAGGGCGATAAGGAAGAAGGAGCCATGTAACTCTTAATAAGCCTTGGCGCTGTTATTTGTCCAGTTAATGCCCTCTAAGACTTTGTATATATTCAGCTAAGAAAACGAAGCAGGTAAATACAAGTTACTCTTTAAGGTAAATAAAGCTTAATAAAAGGCTAGAGAAAATCTTAAATATAAAAGCTATATATTAATAGTTTTTATATAAAAGCTATATATTAATAGTTTTTTATATTAATGATAAACAAGTTATTAGCTTATATTTAACTTTATAAATTAGTTGTTTTTATTAAATCGAGTAAATTTATTAAAGTAGCTATTAAATAATATAATCTATTAGTCTTTTATAATAACTTTTGACCTGACTACAGTCGTTTAAAGATAGTCCTTAAGTAATAAAATTTATAGTTTATAAATATTTTAAAATTAATAAAGGGCTTTTAAGGTATAAGGGGTTGTATATTCTAGATACTATGCCTTATAGTATTACTATAGGTCTATAGTAAAGTAGTAATACCGTTCTTTCTAATCCTGTCAGAATCTTCACAGGCAGATTTGCAAGGCATATATAGACTCTAACAAATATTCTGTGGCTTAATGACCTGCAGGTCTTGAGCATATGTACCCACTATATATGGATTTTTGTACCTGTAGCTTAGGCTAGATAGTAGCCAGCTTATCCGTACAGGTGTAAAACCCATAGCCCTATAAAATAGACTATCCCTAACTGGTGAATAACGGACTGTTTCCCAGCCTATCAAAAACGCAATTCAGGGCACGGTACAGATCGACATTCTCAATATAGACAAGTTGTAGATCTAAGCTTTAGTACTGGCCAATATCTCCTAATAGCTATGGACTACAGTGCAGCGCTGTAACTAGGAATCCTTGCAGAGAACATATTGTAGGGCTTAAAAGCTTTTAATATTATATAGTTTAAACAGGAAAACACTGTTGGTCATTTTACAACCAGCCTCAAATCTTTATTATAGATTAATAAGAAGCGCAATATAGGGGCCATCTAGAACCGAGAGAAGGGGCCAGTTTCATACAAAAATCCCGGTATAAGAATAGGACATTTCCTTAAGGTTAAGAGCAAGTTTATCTTTATTTGTCCTTAAACCACAGTAAGTACGATATAAAAATAAAATAGAATAGGAACTAAGAGGTAAAGAAGCTAGAGCCGACAATAGATCATAACAATATACCGTCTACTAAAAGAACAACTTCAACTCGTAAAAAGACAGCAACTCCTAGGCAGACAATACCCTCTAAGAAGAAAGTACCCCATAAGCAAACAGCACCCCCTAAGCAGACACCGACTTCTAAGTCTTCTCAAGACGTATATCAGGAAACACATAACGCTCGTCCAGAGATTCCGAAAAACGATAGTCCAAGTTCTACTGTCAGGATTGTAGAAACCGCAGCGTCTCTGCATACTTTCCATAACCAGAGTAAGGAAGAGGTATAGAAGAAGAAGGCGATATATGTAGGTGGTGGTGTAGGTGGAAGTGGGGGTGGGCAAAAGTATACTTAAGTTTCACTAAATAGGGTTATTAAGACCCAGAAGGAATGTATTTCGAGACTAATATAAGCTAAACTATTATATACTATTTATTGATACCCTTTAATAAATCTGCCCTTTATTAGATACAATTGTATAGATGAATTAGGACATATAGGCCTATAATGCAAGCTTAATATATACAGGTACCTAAACAACAATACAAAAGACTAAAGAGCAGTCTCCCATCAATCTACATCGACACTCCTTACTAAAGGTAAAGGGTTAAAATGTCGTTAGCTTAAATATAATGCATAATGCACTAACTATTAACTATCTACAGAGTTCTTTCAATATATAGGACTATTAGGTCCATTTAAAACAGTATAGAACATTATATAATAGTATCTTACTATAATAATCTATCTAACCTCCTTATTAGGGGTTGAGAGGAATATATTAGTAGCTTAACTGATATAATATATTATATTTCGACTACACTACAAAGTCCTATCAGAATAATATAAGTTTACTATTCTTACTCTATATTTACTAATCTTTCTTAATATAATATAGCATTTAATCTATATTATAAATTAATATAGATTTATTAAATATCCTTCTATATCTCTATTACTCCAGGATCTTAATATTTAAATAGACAAAAGTACCGACCTTCCCTTATAATGGCCATTAAACCTTTAACTTAATATAATTAGACTTTATTATACTTTATTTTTCTATTATACATTTTTCTATTTTAATAGGACTCTAATAATAGCTAACTATTATAACTTCTTTAAATATATACAGCTCATTATCTATATAATTATTAACTAAAGATATAAATACGTCCTAATTCTAAAGAACCTAAGCTTTACGCTAATTAATATAATAACTATAATTACTACTTTAAAAGACAATCTTAACGACTTAATATAAGGAATTTAATACTATATATAAGCTAAATGCTAGTATATTTATATCAGTATTCCCTTTAAAGGATTTAATACGATTAAAGACTTATTAAAGGATATAGAAAAGAAGCATAACAACGTTACTATCCAAATCTCGACAGCCAGTTATATTAATAAGCAAAAGCAAGTTATGTTAGCTATTAAAAATATCTTAAAATCTCAGAAGAAAGTATATAAGGTTATAATATTTATTAACGACAATATAAACTTTATTATAAGTACTATTCAATAGTTACTTATATTTTTTAAGGACTCGGATATTATAGTAATAGAGATTAATTAATAGGCTAAGCGTATTGCATTTAAGTCAGTCTTAAAGTAGATTATTAATTGGATTTTTACTAATTATATTGCGCAACGAACTTTCGAGAATAAAGGAACTCTTAGGGTTAATAGGTCGATTTTATATTTGTTTAAATAAATAGGAGCTTATCGATATAAGATCTTTAAAAACCTTTAATTTTAAAGAATGTATATATTAAAGATATAGAAAGGCTATAAGCTAAAGGTAAATAACGATAATTTTATAATATAAGAGATATAGAAGAGGGGTTCGATTATAATTTAGTACTATAAAGATTACGAAGTCGAAATATATTTTGGAATAACTCTTTTAGAAACTTAAAGACCTTTGCAGTAGAGAAGAACTAATTATTAAAAGGAGTCTATAAGATTAAGAATACTAGCAGTAAGATTAATCTATTGTTAAATATAATTGAATGATATAATAGATATTATAGTAAATATTTATAGGCATTTTATACTTTAATAATTACTAGCTTTATAAACTATAAATTAACTGACTTTATCTTTTAAAAACTCTTATTTAAAGCTACATTTACTTATAAAAACTAACTAATATAGATTTCTTTATTTACTTTTTAGTAGCTATTTATAAAGATTGTAAAGAGGATCTCCCTATTTTTAAAGAATTGGAAAGACCTTTAATTTTTACTTATAGTATTTTTATATAGCTGGGGCTACGACTTTATTAAGCTTTATGCAGTGACTCTTTTATATAAGGTGAGTTTCCTTTATTAAAGTAAGTAGTATAGTGACTTATATTAATAGATTAGATAGTAATAAGTTGTCGATATAGCTGTGCGTTCTAGGAGAATGGCGAAATGATATTAGCGGACTTAGATAAAATTAATCTTTAGAAGTTAAGGTTTAAGTATTTTGGCTTTAGAAAAAACTACTTTATATTTATAGGTAGTAACTGGATAATAGTAAGAGATATTAAGATATGAATATATTGGTAGTATTTAAAAGTCTTTAACTAGGTCTTTTTAAAAAGGAGCTTTAAGAAAGCTGTTGAGATAGGTGTCTTACAGGCCTATAGGTATAGACCTGTGCAGGGAACGGTGTAGAATATTGAAAGTAAAGAGGGCTTTATCTGCAGTATACAATAGTAGCTGGGTACTAAAAGAAGGTAGATTATAGGGATAATACCTTATAATATATAGAAGGTAGATACTATAATATAGGCTTATAAGGTACTATAAGATATAGTAAACCAGTATATTAAATTGACTTATTAGTTCAGAAAATATTATAGTAAATAGTTATAAAGGATAAGACCTATTATAGGTCTTCAGCCCTATATTACTTTTTAAACCTCTTTCTATTCTAAAGCTTAAATGCCTATTAAGTCTATTAATTGTAAGGCCTAAATGCCTGTTAAGTTTGCTTAATTATAAGGCTTAAATGCTTATTAAGTTTGCTAATTACAGACTTAACTAGCCGGCTAAGTTTAATTATTAAGTATACTAGTTAGAAGCTATTTATAGGATATAAAACGCTAACGTTTTACTATTATAATATATTAACTACTTAAGGCTTTAAGTTATTTTAAAGGTCTAAAGATTACTACAATTACTATAGTAAAGTATTAGTAAGTATTGTAATTTTAAGCTATTAATTATTATTAGCCTTATAAGTTATAGGCTAAAATATACTGTAAAGTCTACAATTAAGTATTATATTTTAACATCTTCTTTATAATTATAGTATATAGTACTAATTAAAAAGGTTTAGAAAGGTTCAATAGTAAAATAAAGGTATTAAATAGTACTATAAGTAAAGCTTTAATAAAGCCGTTAGTAGGCATTTTCTTTATAGAAAAGTAGATTATAGTAATAACTTCAGTAAATATAGCCTTTTTAACCTCTTAAAATTAAATTAAAGGATATTTAATTTAGTAATTGTACTTATTATTATAAATAATAGCAATAAAGCCTTTATTATTATACAATAGAAAAGTAAGGCCTATAATAGGCTTGGAAATTTCTTAAAAAAGACCTCTAAACTATATAGCTTCTTTAAGGCCTTTAATAAGCTTAATATATTTAACCTTTAAAGTACTGAAGGACATAGTAGATACTTTCTTAAATTTCTAATTAATAAATCCTTTAATTAAAATAAACAGTTAACTATAAGTAGATTTAGTACTTTCTTTATATTTAGCTTAGTTACTATTAATAAAACCGATAGGCTTTAAGTTACTATTAAAATTATAATTAACAGTATTATAAATACTAAAATAAAGGTAAGAAAATAATGATTTTATAACTTTTAAGTAAATGTTAGTAAACTATATTAAGTATTATAAGAGCTACTAAATGCTAAAAGCTATATTAAGCTTAGTTTAAACTATAGTATATATTAAAGTACTAATTAGTTATCGATATAAATACTAATTAAAAAGGCTTATAGAGGTTTTAGGCCTATTGCCTTTACTTATAATTCTAAAGTTTAATAAAAGGAGAATTAACTTAATACTAATTCTAAAGTACTTAACTACCTTTATAATATAGGCCTTTTAATAAATTTAAAAGTACTATTAAGGCCTATTACATTTAATTTAAATATTAAGAAAGTAATAAGTAGGACTTAAATCTTCGATATTGTAATACTCCTTTATAGCGTTCTTTAAAGCTTAAAGCTATAGAGGCTTAGGGCCTATAATTAAGCAGTCGTTAATATAGCTAATAATAAAAATCTTATAGTTTAAGTAAAAATAAGTAACTATATTAAAGATAAAGGGCTTAAAACCTAAAGCTTAGGTTATTATAAAGACTTTCTATTATTAAAGGTAAAAAGCCTACTTTAAACTATATAAGGATTTCTTTAATAAAATAACTTAATCTTTAATAAGGTCTTATCCGGCTACTTTTAATAGTATTATAGTACTGGTATTACTATAAATAAACTTAAATAGTCTTTATAGAATTTCGATATAGATATTAAAATCGGTTTTTAAGTTTAAAAAGGTTCCTATAAAGTCTACCTACTTTAAATCCTAATTAAATATAACTGTAAAGGCCAATATAATTTTTTAAATTAAAAGCCCTATAGTAAAAGTATAGGTCTATTTAAAATCAATTCTAAAAGTCTATTAAAAACCTTAAGTAACTAATTAAGCTTTAAACTTTACTATAATACTTTATAAATTCTTCTTATCCTTAAAGACTTAGTAATTTATAATAGGCTTCTTCTTAATTTAAAATCAATAGATAAAATAAAAGGCCTTAGTAATAAAAAGTTAGTATAATTTAATAAAGATAGCCTATAACTATTGCTCTTTTTTAAGGTATTTTAAAGCTTATTTAAAGGTATTAAACTTTAAAGCCTTTATAAAATAGTACTCTTTATAGTAAGAAACTAAATAAAAAATAAACTTACTATAATCTATATTATTTATAGATATAAATTCTTTATATTACTTTTATAAAGCTTAAGGTAAAAGGATTTTAATAGTAATAGAAGGTATTATAAGTATTAGAATTATAAACTTAAATAATAACTAAGTAAGTAGTATAGAAGATAATTTAAATATTAGGAAATTAGAAATTAGTAGAATAGAGGGACTATAAATAGAAAGCTTAAAGACTTAAATAGTAATATTCTTTTCTAACTTATTAAAGCAGTTAAAGACCTTTAAAGGACCTATAAGGTTTAAAAGGCCTATAATCTAAGCCAATAGATCCTTATAGAATTTAATAAAGTTAATTTTAATAATTCTTATTTAAGCCTAAGTAAATTAAGTAAGTTTAATAATCTAAAATAGCTATAAGTCTTTTTTTAATTCTTTAAAAGGTAAGTTTAAAACCTATAGTTTAATCTTTAATAAGGATATATACTATAACCTTAATACTTATAGCCCTATAGTTTAAAAGGTTTAATTAATATAGTATTTAAAAAGGTAATAGTTTATTATAAAAAGCTTAGTAAAGTATAAAATCTTTAAAGCTTTAAGCTATATAATTAATAATTTCTATTATAGAAATAGCTATATATTTTTAAAAAGTAATAAAAAGGCTTAAAGTTAAAATAGTAACCTTAAAATAGTTTAAAATAACCTTAATAAAGTACTTGGTTAGGCCATTTTAATTGGAAGTTCTAAGGCTTAATATATTAAAGCCAATACCTTTTTTAATAAAGTAAGTACTTAAAGAAAGGACATTTTTTCCTCTATTATAATAAAAGTAAGTAAGGTATTACCGGAAGGTATTATTTAAGGCTTTAAATAGTAAATAAAGTGCTATAACAGTATTATCTTTAATAGTTAATAGCTTAAGAAATTGAAAATAGGTCTTTTAATCTATTATAATTAAACTATAAAGCTTCTTTAATAATAGAATAGGCTTAATAGTAATAATATCCTTCTTTAAATAGCTTAAAGTAAAAGAAAGGTTTTAAATAAGATTTTTAAAAGGCCTTTAAAGGATTTTTACAGTATTATAGCTTTTATAAATTAAATCTTTAAGCTTAACCTTTTATAAATTAAATATACCTTTAATAATAAAAAAGGTCTTCTTTAAAAGGTTAAGACCTATATACTTAAGCTATATATATTAAAGGATAGTTAATTGAACTAAAGTTAATAAAAGCTTATTAAAATCTTTAAAAGACCTATCCTACTTTAAAAAGTTAAAAGCTTTAAAAAAGACCTCTTTTAAAAATTTAAAAGCTTTAAAGGCTTTAAAGAAAGTAAGGTAATTACTAAAGTATTATTAGTAAAATACTTCCGGTTAAAGTTGGCCTTTAAGGCTAAGGTAGAACTTTAATCTTTTAAAATTTAAAAAGACAATAAGATTACAGTTATTATTAGTAAGCTTTTAATTATATAAAGCTCTTTTAATACTATATAGGCAGTCTTTACTAATAATATTTAGTAAAAAAGTAAAAATAAAAAAGGTTTTAATAAAGCTAATAGCTAAAAAATAGGCCTTATTATTATAGATTTTAATAAAGAATTGGACTTTTATAGTACCTTTATTAATAATTTTTATAAAGCTACCTTTTATAATTAAAAGCTTAACCTTTACTTTAATAAGGTTAATAAAAAGGTTTTTATTATTATAAATATAGACTATAAACTTAGTATTAAAAAGCTAGGCTTTTTTTAAAGTTAAGTTAGTATAGTTAGTTAGGCTAATAGGTATAGAAGGTAAGACTTTAAAGAATAAAGATACTATAAATTTAGTAAAGCTATAGTATTTATAAGGTATAGTTAGCTTTAAAGGTTTAATACTGTAAAAGCTTATATTAAGGTTAAAGCCTACTATAAAAGAAATTTCTTTAAAATTTTTAAAGTTTTTAATATCCTTTTTCTTTTTATTCTCCTTTTTTTTTTCTTCTTTTTAATAAGCCTAAGCTCTATAGGGTTCTTTATAAAGGTATTTAAAGCCTTTAAGGCTTTAAAATCCTTAATAAAGGCAATATAGAAATAAAGTATAAAAAAGGCTTAAATAACTATAGTATTAAAAATATAGGTTTTAACTAAAAGCTTTTTCTATAAGAATTTCAATATAGGATAGTAAAAATAGCTAAAATTATATTTATTTTAGTAAATTAAAGCTTTAGAATATTTATATTATAGTAAAAAACTACCTTTTAATAAGTTAAAGTAATAATTAACTTAATTAATAAGCTAAATTACAATACTTAAGCTTTAAAGCTTTATAATAAAGGTATTGAACTTAGTATTATATTTAACTACTTTTAATAAACTATTAAATTTAATAGTATAGTAAGTTCTATAAAGTTTATTTTAAAGGATAGCTTAAGTAAGGATATACTAAACTTATAATCATTAAAAAAGGGTTACTAAAGAATCTTTAACCTTAATAATAAATAGTAGGCTTACTTATAAGGTATTCCGAATAGTAAAAAGAAGGAAGGCTTTTAAATTATCATTTAGTAAATTAGTAACTAACTTAGGTTTATTTATAAACTTAAAGAAGCTTAAAACCTTTATTTAAATAATAAAAGCCTAATATTAAAAACGCCAGTTCTTAAAACTTAAAAGTTTTTATTTTTTAATAAAGTAAAGGACCTGTTTATTAAAATCCTTTATTAAAAGTATAGTAGTTTTTTAGGCAGTTTAATTTAAAGAAAGTACTATAATAGATATAGTAATAGGGGCCGATAGACCTATATAAATTAAAGTAACTGAAGATAAAGATAATATAGGTAAGTCTATAAAAGGTTTAAAAGAAGACTTAAGGAGGCTTAAAGTAATATATTTTAATAAAAGGCAAATGTTAAAATTATCAATATAGGTATTAACTTAGTTAATTTCAGTATTTAAAGCTTTAATTTAATTAGTAAGACCTACTATAGTAACCTTAATCTTACTATTAAAGGTAACTATAAGGTTATTCTATAATTACTAAAAGTACTATATAAAGCTAAGGCCTTTAAAAAGGCTAAAAGTCGATAAAAGGCCAAAGGTCCTTAAAGCTCTAAGGTTTATAGAAAGGTTATATATATCTTTATCCTCTATAGTAAAGGAAGTCGAAGGCTTAAAAAGGAAGTAAAAGCACTGTTAGAAGTATTAAAACGCTGTTTTTTAGGTCTTTAGTATTTAAAAAGAAAGTAAAAGCACTATTAAAAGTACTAGAATACTATTTCTTAGGTCTTTAGTACTTAAGAGGAAAGTAAAAGTACTGTTAAAAGTACTAGAACGCTATTTCTTAGGTTTTCAGTAGTTTAAAATAAATATGGCTTATAGGATAAATATTATTATAAAAGCTATAAAATAAAGAAATTTACTTAAGTAATATAAGCCTAAGCTTATAACCTATTAAGATAGATATCTTATAGGCCTATAGGTATAGACTTATATAGAGAATAGTATAGAATATTGAAAGTAAAGAAGGCTTTATTTATAGTATATAATAGTAATTAAGTACTAAAGGAAGGTAAATTATAAAAGTAATACCTTATAATATATAAAAGGTAAATATTATAATATAGGCTTATAAAGTACTATAAAATATAGTAAACTAATATATTAAATTAACTTATTAACTAAAAAAATATTATAGTAAATAGTTATAAAGAATAAAACCTATTATAGGTCTTTAGCTCTATATTACTTTCTAAACCTCTCTCTATTTTAAGGTCCAAATACCTATTAAGTCTACTAACTATAGGGCCTAAATATCTATTAAGTCTACTTAACTATAACGCTTAAATGCCTATTAAGTCTGTTAATTGCAAACTTAACTAACTAGCTAAGTCTGACTATTAAATATACTAATTAGAAGCTGTTTATAGAGTATAGGGCGCTAACGTTTTACCGTTATAGTACGCTAACTGTCTGGAGCTTCGGGCTACTTTAAAGGTCTGAAGACTACTGTAATTACTGTAGCAAAGTGTTAGTAAGCGCTATAATTCTAAGCCATTGGTTATTATTAGCCCTATAGGTTATAGGCCAAAATACACTGTAAAGTTCACAACTAAGTGCTGTATTTCAACAAAAGCTTTCTTAACTATTATTATTAAATATTAAATTTAAATAATCCTTTATTTAAGTTATTTAATAATTTTATATAGTAAATTTGAAAAGCTTGTTATTGGAATATCTATTTTTTAGGCCTAAAGTTAGTAATTTAAGATATTAAAATCTTAGGGATTAGGAAGGCTTACTAGTCGCCTTAATAATAGCTTTATAACGGCTATTATATATTATTATAGCTATCTATATCCTTTACTATATCGATACTTTTTTAAATTATCGATTAAAATATAAAGCTATTTAAATCTTCTCTTACTAAGGTCTATTTATTGAAATTTCTAGGAAGATAGGAAAGTTAAGTATATTGTTCTCTTATTTAAGTATCTACTAATACCTATTTTCTTTTAAGGTAATAGTTAAAATCTATTTAATAGTTTTATATTTCTTAACGGCATTAGTAGTAAGGATTATAGCTAGTATAAATAGTAATGGCTAAATAATAAGTAGTTAGTATATAATATACTTATATAGAATATAAGTTTGCTTAACTTATAGACTTATTAGTACTAATTCCTTAGATTATATTTATAGAGACGATTATTACCTTTATACTAGTTTATCGTATATTCTTTTTCTAAACTCTCTCTTTAAACTAAAGTATAATTTCAATTTACTATTGTATTATTTTACTAATATAACTATATCCTACTGAATTTTAATTTATTAAGTCTCTTTTTATTATAAAAGGCTTATAGCTTTAAGGTTAAAGATATATTAAAAGCTTTAAAAATATAAAGCAGCTTAACTAATAAATAATAGGAAGAATTAGCCTATTTAAAAGATAAATAATTTACTATCTTAAGCGTAATTAATTAATAATAGCCTTAGAAAATTACTGCTTTTTATCTTTTATTTCCTCTTCTATTATTAACATAGATAGTTAAAATAAAAATAATAAATTAAATTATTATAGTTAAATTATATATAAGTTTAATCTTAACAGTCTTTACTTATTATATCCTTTAAAGATAAGAACCTTAATAAAGAGGTTTTTAAAGCCTCTATAACTTTATATTTCTTTTTAATTAATCCTGCCTCTACTTCTTATTTAACGTCTATAATTATATGTCTATATAAAATAGCATTCTCTTATTTCGTAAGTCCTACTAATAAAAACGTACTTAATTAAATGGCATCTTCGGCCCTTTTTAATTTTAAATTAAGGTTTCTTTATTGCGGTCGACTTTCTTTTCGAAAGTACTAAACTATTAACCTTTCGTTACATTCTAAGCTAGCTAGTAAGATAGTAGTTTTAGCTTTATTAGTAATAAATATTATATTATAATATTTAATACACTTAACAATAGTATTTTAAAATATTTAAATTTTTAACGAACTTATATTTTTCAAAGTACTTTAAATATTAGTTTAAAGGATAATAGTTAAGTACCTATATAAATATAACTTTAAGTAAATAGCTTTAAAATTCTTAAAGTGTAAAAAGAAATATAAATAAGTTGCTATTTAGAATTGAAAATAAAGTTTAATAAGTTAAATCTATTATATAAAAACGAGGTATTTTATTTTAAGATTTACAGCTTTACCCAAATATGTTAGTTAATTAATATAGTTCTAAATTCTAACTCTATATTTATTATCTTTTTTTAATAAATAATAGTATTTAGAAAACTCTACTTTTATACTATATAAAAGGTAATTGAAATACGTACTTTAACGTTGTTAGTATTTAACTACCGTTTATTTGTATTTAACTACCGTTTATTTTTAAAATCTACTAAAGCTTCTTTTAAACCTTATTATTATTAAGAAACTTTAAATAATTAAGATAGCTGTCTTTAATAGTTCTATTCTATAAAAGTTATAAGCTAAAGGATTATGCTAATAATAAAGTACGATTTTAATTAATACTATATAATTACTTTCAACTTTAAAATATATCTAATATAGGGTCTTTCCTTAAGGTTAGAAAGTATATAACTTTTTTCTCTTAATGTAATTTGTATATTCTATCTATTAATATTAAGTCCTTTAAAAATAACCCCCTTATATTTATCCTATTTTGGATATAAATAGATAGGTTCTCTATAATCTTTTAACTGAACCTTAATTTAAAATAGAAAATCTATTTTATCAGAGAACGACCTAAAGATCCTATATAATTCTATTATTCCTTTTTAAATCTTTATATTCCAACCTTATTAATAAATCGAATATTTATTAATAATCTCTTTAGAAATTAAGACAATACATTTAGCTTACTTTCTCTAGAATATATATAATAATAGTTGACTTCTAATTGTATATTTCTTCTTTATAATATACTTAGAGTCATGTTTTTTGCTACTATCTTTTTATATATTTGATTTTAGCTTTAAATTTTTATACTTCTATTTAATTTTAAAGGAATTAATAGATTAAGTAGTAAGAGAGTTTTACTTAAGCTTATGGCTATTATTATTTATTAAATCGATAAAAACTTTCAGCCGTTTAGGTTAGAGTTTAGTTTTACTATTATCCATACTATCTTTTTTAGTATATTTATTGCTTTTAAAAAAATTATATATCGGTAATAAACAGACTTACTTTTTAGAGCTTTAGGGAATAGATAAAGATACTAGTATAGTATTAGAGCTTTTAGCTTCTTTAAGAACTTTAAATCGTTCTTTAATTAATTTATTAATTTCTTTTTATATTATATTAATTAGATTATTATAGATAGAGATATTATAGTTGTATTACTTAAAAAGGACAGGATAGGTTAATTATTTATTAATAGAAGTTTAAAAAAGCTTACCTTTTTATTATATAAGTCTTAATTCATCTCTTACTTTAGTTTCTTTCGAATATCTTTAAAACTT